>CM065684.1:52085674-52088174 GCA_017654935.2 Phymorhynchus buccinoides
TAATTCTTATGTCATTTTATCATCAAAAGTTTGATGTCACGTAAAACAGGCTCCTGAATGCATTTTTGACGCTGCGCCATTGAAAAGACGTAGGAGGTACGAATTACGTGATAGTGGTACGAATTGCATAACTATGGCCCAATTATTTTTCCTTTGAATATTTTAATTTACAAAGTGGACAACATTGACCCTAAGAACTTAAAGATTTTAAAGTGATATTTCCAGTTTTAATCTTTGCATGTATGCACTGAATAACAAACAAAAAAAGCGTTACCTAAAATTACATCAGATGCTGCCAAAATGAACTTTCGTTTGTCTTGCAAAGAGTGTTCCGCTTCGTTGCATTTTTGTTGTGATAAAATACTTCCCTTCCCCTGTCCAAACTTCACACACAAATATTAACCCCCAATCTTCTACCGTTTGGTAGGAAACCAGGTGGTACGAATTGCGTGACAGGTACTGAATCAATCAGCCTCCCCTACTCTCTTGACGGTGTTAGAGAAAAAACAGCATATCAGAGTTAATCTTCTTCATCTGATCACCAACGTGATACGTTGGTGGCAGTCAATGGGTTGAAACAGAGCAATTTGATTTTGTGAAGCACTTTCAAGAATAAAGCCACGATTGGAACAATTCACGAAAATAATTCTGCAAGAACAGAAATGTAAAAACATGTGTCTTTGGCTAAGAGCTTGAAGAAGGTTTTGTGTAAACCACAACGTTCATTGGACTGACAATAGCTTAGCTCTTTGAAAGCTTGCCTATCACATAATATATCTAGGCATTTTAATGATGTTCAACAATAGCAACATTGAAGATTTCAGTCTTTGAAGGAAAGTCTGCATAGACGTAAACCGTCAGTACGTCTTCCTTGTCGGAGGTTTGGGCACTGGGATACCCAGGCCATTCTGGTTATCTGGATATCGTAATGTAAAATAATGAACATTTTGTTGTGAAAGAAAAAGAGGAAATGGTATAACTTGAAGGTAACAATTACCAAAAAAAGGATACCAAGCGCCCATAATGTGGGCATTTTGCAAGAATATGTTCATGCTGTTCGTCAGGCTATCGCTCTTTGAACATTGAATGATGAAAGTCGCCTCACACTATCCAACCAAGTCGGATGGAAATAGTTGTGACCTTTCCACAGTTTTCCTTTCTTTCAACAGAGTAGAAATCACAACTGTAAATTTTGGTCGGATGAGGCCCCTCCAACCAGGTCGGAAGGAATTGGCGACTGCACCATCTACTTCCAACTCACTCGGACAGTTGTGGGAACACAGCCAATGCTTGCTGATAGGGAAGACAGCACACGGCCACAAGTAATTGAATAGAGTTCAAAACTGAATTTTCTTCCTAGCAAAAAGGTTGGATTATGTGCGGCGGCTTTAACAGCATCACTCTCTGATCAGTCACACAAAATTGCATGCAAATAAAAAAAAACAAGTGGGTGGCGCGCCTCTGGCTGCGGCGCTCGTTCTGGGTGGGAGCAACCCGAATTTCAGAGAGACGTCTCTGTGACCATAAAGTACCCCAAAAACACCACACCTTTATAATTATTCTTAGAATTTATATTCTAATAACTGCAGTTGGCAGTCAAGGCAAACGTATACACCATTCATAACTTAATTGACCGATAAGATCACCTCAGCAAAAAGTCAAAACCGGAACTTTTAGTAGTTCTACTTCCTTTGCCACCGCTCATGCGCACACCACAGGGGAACTGGGACCAGAGCAATGAAATGATTTGATGGTTGGTGTGTAACGCGTCCGGGTTCACCCATAAAGCTTTGAGTACGTTGTGAGCCTTGTGAATAAGGTAGGGAGTGATTTACAGCACGCTCAGTTTTGAGGCGGAGGGGGGGGGGGGGGGGGGGGTGATACCAATATATAAGAAACCCAGCATGATTTACACAACAATTAGGACTTCATGAATCGCGCCGAGGAAGACGGGAAAGCTGAAGTACACCCCCCCCCCTCTCTCTCTCTCTCTCTCTCTCTCTCTCTCTCTCTCTCTCTCTCTCTCTCTCTCTCTCTCTCTCTCTCTCTCTCTCTCTCTCTCTCTCTCTCCAATAGTATATAATATTCTCCCTCCCTTTCGTTTTTCTTCTTTCATTATCTGAATAGGTAGAGAGAAAAAAATAGTCTTACGTCCTCCGGTTTTTGAGAGACTGTAATTTACACATTTAAAAAATTGTAGCATCGCTTTATTGTGTGTGTGTGTGTGTGTGTGTGGGTGTGGGTGTGGGTGTGGGTGTGGGTGTTTTCTTTTTGTTACCTACATTGTATTCTTAAAATGTTGGAAAACTCAGATTTATTTTCCAGTGGTGCAAACAGACAATAACGCACGAGTTTCCTTTACCGGCATTATCTGGTGGTGTTGCTGTTGAATGTTTGTGCACCTTTGAACGCAATGTTTTAAGCGCGACAGTAGAAGACATCCACAAACCACACAAAAAAGTTGTAAAGGATTTGGCAAATATGTACTTTAGATACCCCC
>CM065684.1:52095674-52108174 GCA_017654935.2 Phymorhynchus buccinoides
CCTACCTTACCATACTTCACCCTACATCTCCCCTCAAAAAACTAAACTTCCCCAAAGTCCGTACGGACTGTTTTTGTTGTTGTTGTTGTTGTTGTTGTTGTTGTTGTTGTTGTTGTTGTTGTTGTTGTTGTTGTTGTTGTTGTCTTGTCCTGGCTAAAAGACTCCAGGGATCATCCCAACAGCGGAAGCGCTTGAAAGCTGTGGTACAAGTGCACCAGCTACGGATGAGAACATTACGCGTGTGACCGTGTTTTTGACTACCCCGGTCACTGTGGGGCAGCCACACTCCGACTTCGGGGGATTACCGATTATAACATACCCCCGTTAGTTTAGGAACTTCGTGGAGTGTAATAAGAAGAACTACCTACCAGACAATTGACTGGAGTTGTCTTACGCTCGTCCTCCGACGAACAGCCATAAATCCGTAGTGGCTCTTGGAACGACCTCGACACCTAACCACTTGCCAAAAATAGCGCGAAAGGGATCAAACGGCGCCTGCGAAAGCGCTAAGCTCACTAAAGCACTAAATCTTGTCTGACCACCAACAAAAAATAAGAGTAAGTAAAGGAAGGAAAACTTGCAAGAAAAAAAGGCCTTCGTTGACTCAATTTGGAGTCATTCTGCAGACCTACTCTTTTCGAGTAGTATTCTTCTCAACTTGGGCCTCTACTACTCTTCAAAAATTGAAAATAATGTTCTAATTACTCATTTTCAGTGAACATTGTTTGATGGTTTAATGAATAAAACTGTATAGTTTTACACAAAACTACCCATTTCATCTATCCGGACTACTCAAGACTTGTGTCGGGGGTAAACGGGTCTGCATTCTGTCTTGATTCATATGATTGACACCGCTTGTCTTCTGACTGTTCGGAAAGCACTTCGGGCTTTTCCGTAACCGCGCTTTGGTTGCATAAATCATGCTGTCCTCTCTCTGTTTGTCTCTCTGTTGCGTGCGTGTTGAGTCGCCACACATTAGGCCAAGCTGTCACGCGTGTGAACAGAGCTATTCTTTTCTCTGTCTGTCTTTCTGTCTGTCACGTCTGTCACTCAACACGTGTGCACGTGTGTTTATAAATTATTTGTGTCCATAGTTACGTGCATGTGTGCGTCTGTCCTGTCAAGTCAAGTCCAGTCAAAATGATCTTTTTTTGAGGCTAAAGGAATAAGCTTGACAACTTTTTTTCATCCTGTCCTCAGAATAAAAAGTAATATTAAAAGCAACTCGAAAAATAACTCAACATCATATAGTAAAAAGCCAACTGTCCGTCCGTGTGTGTGTGTGTGTGTGTGTGTGTGTGTGTGAAACACAAAACGGGCCTTATAACTCCGCCGTTTTTCGACCGATTCGCTTCAAATTTGCTGTGAGCCCTGACGGGGCGATGGCAACGGCAACCAAGGCGGCCGCGTCATTTGCGCGGTTCGGCAAATGTGCGAAACGCGCATCCGCCGGCCTCTCGGCGCCGGTATCTCCGGTGTTTCTGGACCGATTGCCTTCGAATTTGGCAGGAAGATGACCGGGGACGGTGACTATCCGTGTACCAAACCGGAAGCGAATCGGTTCAGAAACGCGCGCGCTATACCACTCCGCCGTTTCTTAACCGAATCGCTTCAAATTTGCTGTGCTCAGTGTTACCAGTATTTGGCGTTACCGTTGCCAGGCGTTACCGTTACTAGGCGTTACTGGTACTCGGCGTTGCGCTAGTGCAAAATAAAACACTGCAAAGTACTAAACATTAACCTAATAATATAACGCGTTATATGTGTGTGTGTGTGCGCGCGCGTGCGTGTAAAGGGGACAGTACGAAGTGCGTGAGACGTCAATGCGTGTCAGTGTATGAGCATTTTAGGGCTGAGGACAACCCTCAGCTAGCATTGTAAGCACTAGTAGACACTTCAAATGGTTTACTAACATAGGGCTCATAGAGTTAAGTGTAGACACCAACGTATTTTCATTTAAATGAAATTCGTTTCCCAGATGACCCAACTCTCTCCGTCTCTCTCTCTCTCTCTCTCTCTCTCTCTCTCTCTCTCTCTCTCTCTCTCTCTCTCTCTCTCTCTCTCTCTCTCTCTCTCTCTCTCTCTCTCTCTCTCTCTCTCTCTCTCTCTCTCTCTCTCTCTCTCTCTCTCTCTCTCTGTGAATAAATTCAACATTCTCTCTCTCTCTCTCTCTCTCTCTCTCTCTCTCTCTCTCTCTCTCTCTCTCTCTCTCTCTCTCTCTCTCTCTCTCTCTCTCTCTCTCTCTCTCTCTCTTCTGTGAATAAATTGAACATTCAATTCGGTAAAGATGTGCCACCCCCCTGCATTTCTCGGTTAATTGTATTTTTCCGTGTTTGCCTTTCTTACCATACATAAAGCTGTATTTTAGGAACATATTCAGCTAATCACCTTTTTGGAATACTAACCCTAACCCTAGCCCTAAACCTAACCCTACCCCCCACTATGTACTGCAGTACACCGCGATTTGTCACAGTTGTGCTTCGTTGCGTTTTTCCGTCTTATAGGGTGGGGGGTAGGGTTAGGGTTAGGGCTAGGGTTAGGGTTAGGGTTAGTATTCCAAAAAGGTTATTATTTCAAAATGTTCCTAAAATACAGCTTTATGTATGGTAAGAAAGGCAATAACGGAAAAATAGAATTCACCGAGATAGGTAGGGGGGGTGGCACATCTTGACCTTTACCTAGTGTAGACACCAACATGTTTTCATTTAAATGAAATTCGTTTGCCAGATGACCCAACTCTCTCTCTCTCTCTCTCTCTCTCTCTCTCTCTCTCTCTCTCTCTCTCTCTCTCTCTGTGTAAATAAATTGAAAATGCACACATACATTATGATGACACCTTAGAGATTGTTTGATGAAGAATAATTATTGTAGAATCTAAACACTTTTAAATGTGTAATGAACATTTTCAGATTGATGCGTGTCTTCACTTTCAGTTTGCAAGAATTAAGCTTTTCTTTCTCTCTTTATCAACCGACAGCATTGCTCCACGCGTTAAGAGCGACCATTGATCACATTGTTTGTGGATAATTAGTAATACTAGCGCAACTCCGAGTACCGGTAGCGCCTAGTAATGGTAACGCATAGTAACGGTAACGCCAAGTGCTGGTAACGCTGAGTACAGCAAATTTGAAGCGATTCGGTTAAGAAACGGCGGAGTTATACGGCCCCGTTTCCCATTGGCGCTGCTCTGAGAGTGACGCGCTCTCCCTAGTAATGGTAACGCATAGTAACGGTAACGCCAGGTACTGGTAACGATGAGTACAGCAAATTTGAAGCGATTCGGTTAAGAAAAGGCGGAGTTATAAGGCCCCGTTTCTCGTTGGCGCCGCTCTGAGAGTGATGCGCTCTCCCTAGTAATGGTAACGCCTAGTAACGGTAACGGCAAGTACTGGTAACGCCGAGTACAGCAAATTTGAAGCGATTCGGTTAAGAAAGGCGGAGTTATAAGGCCCTGTTTCCCGTTGGCGCTGCTCTGTGAGTGACGCGCTCTCCCGATTCTCTTCATATTTCCTGCCAGGCTTTGCCCCAGCGACAGCAAGTCTGACTGTATATTTGAAGCGATTCGGTTAAGAAACGGCGGAGTTATTTGTGAAAAGGTGAAGCGGCGTATAGCGTGCGCTTTTCTGAATCTATTCGCTTTCGGTTTGGCACAGCAATAGTCACCGTCCCCGGTCATGTACCTGCCAAATTTGAAGGCAATCAGTCCAGAAATACCGGAGATACGGGCGCCGAGAGGCCGGCGGATACGCGTTTCGCGCATTTGCCAAACCGCGCAAATAACACGGCCGCCTTGGTTGCCGTTGCCATCGCCCCGTTAGGGCTCACAGCAAATTTGAAGCAATTCGGTAGAAAAACGGCGGAGTTATAAGGCCCGTTTTGTGTTTCAGACACACAGACGGACACTTGGCTTTTTATTATATGATACACACACACCACCCCCACTCCACCACCACCCTCTGAGACTGCCTACACACAGGCCTACACTCATCCTACACACAAATTAATCCTTTTTTTCAATACAATTTTCGTAAGTATCTTGTAGGCGAGATAGTGATTTTCCCACCACCTTACATGCACGTGTTATAAATCAGCTGGAATCATCAAATCAAAATAATGACAAATTCGTTTTAAGTACGTGATTGGCAGCCCTTTAAACACCCACCAACAGAATAAAGAAAATAGCGAATGTATCCAGGTGTCATTTTGATAGAAACATATTGATAAGTGGTGGCATATTTTGAGGGGTGTGTGCCCCCCCCCCCCCCCCCCCCCCCCCCCCCCCCCCCCACCCCAAAGCCAAAAAAAAAAAAAGAAAAGAAAAAAAGAAGGCTATCATTTTTTCTCGGGTGAAAGCAAGAAGGTACTATGACAAAAATAAAATAAAGAGGATTGATAATGCCTTCTGGCTTTCAACTGAGTTAGAATGGTAATACCTTCTGCTATATAAGAAAACCTCGACATTTCTCTCATAGTGGTATACTACTACTACTACTACTACTACTACTACTACTACTACTACTACTACTACTACTACTACTACTACTACTACTACTAAACACCTGTGATCATTGACAAATAACATGCTGTGCCATGAGAGGAAATAATCCCAATCTCACCGGATGTTCTTACATGAATAATTATGTTGAAATTTCCTAAGCGTCAGCAACAACAGTTAAGAGGTGTACACACTCGTCCAGACCTATCAGTGTCAGGTCGCCAGTAAGCCACTCGCTTAAGGAGACCTGCAGTGTTGGCGCCAAATTCCCGGAGTTCCGCAAAACACTTGTCTAGCTAAGTCTCTGAGTCTCCTCCTCCGCCTTCGTTGTAGTAATACGTGTGTGAAAGTGTGTGCGCATGCGTGCGTGCGTGCGTGCGTGTGTGTGTGTGTGTGTGTGTGTGTGTGTGTGTGTGTGTGTGTGTGTGTGTGTGTGTGTGTGTGTGTGTGGTCTGGTAGCACACGGAGAGAGAGAGAGAGAGAGAGAGAGAGAGAGAGAGAGAGAGAGAGAGAGAGAGAGAGAGAGAGGGAGAGAGGGAGACACAGAGAATGAGGCAGAGAGACAGATAGAGAATGACAGACAGACAGACTTACAGAGAGAAGGAGATGGAGGGAGGGCGTGAATGGGGGGGGGGAGAGAGGGTGTGTGTGCATATAATATTCGCTTACGTTCGAGGAATGTACAGAGGCGTAAGGGAGGGGATCATAAAATTGAAGAACGTTTAACCCTTTCACCGCCAAAGTCGCATTTTAGCACCACAGTAATTTAACATCCATGTCACCAAAAGGCATCAAATTTGGGTCTATTGTCCAAAGACCCTATTGTCTTAGTTTTGGGAAGTAAGGATAGACCTTATTTCATATCTGTCACAGAAGAATCCCCAATACTGCAGATGGATGTTGTTCTTTACCCAGGTAAATTTAATGGACATTTTTGGCTGAAATATGGCTGGCGGTAAAAGTGTTAAAGCCCGTTGAAAAAAAAAGGAATGTCGCTGGATTTAACTGTTTGATTCCATATTTGTATTGCATGTATTAGACTTTATTCTAGGTGCACATATGGAAACATAAATTAGGGTTGGTCATTGGGAACCGTGCCCCAACCCCAGCTGTCTTCAGATCTCTTTTGACGCAAGGCATTTCCACTATATGCAAACACATTCTAGCTCAGCCCGCCAAAAAAGCTTCTGCTGTCGCTCTGCTATCTGGCACTCATGGTCGGACACGGCTGGCTGGCACACGCACGTGAACAGTAAGACGTACGTACCAGTTCTAGAACAACTGAACAAAATATATTTCGGCACGAGAGTTGAAGAAAAGGTGAAAAGAAAAAAAAGAGTGACTGAATGGACACTGAAAGAGAGAAATGAATGAATGAGAGAGAGAGAGAGAGAGAGAGAGAGAGAGAGAGAGAGAGAGAGAGAGAGAGAGAGAGAGAGAACGAGAGAGAGAGAGAGAGAGAGAGAGAAAGAGAGAGAGAGAGAGAGAGAGAGAGAGAGAGAGAGAGAGAGAGAGAGAGAGAGAGAGAGAGAGAGAGAGAGAGAGAGAGAGAGAGAGAGAGAGAGAGAGAGAGAGAGAGAGAGAGAGAGAGAGAGAGAGAGAGAGAGAGAAAGAGAGAGAGAGAGAGAGAGAGACATATAGAGAGAGAGAGAGAGAGAGAGAGAGAGAGAGAGAGAGAGAGAGAGAGAGAGAGAGAAAGAGAGAGAGAGAGAGAGAAAGAGAGAGAGAGAGACAGAGAGAGAGAGAGAGAGAGAGAGAGAGAGAGAGAGAGAGAGAGAGAGAGAGAGAGAGAGAGAGAGAGAAGAAGAAGAAGAAGAAAAGAAAAGAAACTATAGTATAACAAAATGATTTAACAAACAAAAAAAACAAAAAAAAAGAAAAAAAAAATGGTTAAAGAACGAACGAAAGAACGAACGAAAGAAAGAAAAAGAGTAATCTCTCGCACTCCCTGCCCTATTCCCTACTGCTCTACACACACTCAGCTCGACCCCCTTATATTCATTTTCCCGTGGGGCTAATGCTGACACCGGGCTCTGATATTTGAGCTTCGTGGTGCAGCAGCCTTGGGGACGAATGATGTCAACGGGTGTGCAAGCATGGTCCCCACCCTGTTTTCTTCACGGAAACTTAACCCGGTGTTGCATACAATATTTTACCCCTAAAATAAATACTCTTTTCCTCAGTCAAATTGTTTGCTGTTTGGGAAAGATTCGCCCCTACATACATTCAGAGTCGTCGCATGCAGGAGGAACAGAAGATTCATTATTAAATACTGAGAAGTCAGGGACAGTTTTCTGATATTTATTATGATTTAGTTTTGTTTACACGGATGGTTGTTTATTTACTTCATATCGACCGCCATTTTGAAAAATACGAAACTAATGACATAGGCTTTGTATCTCGATTTATCGGCAAAAAAGTAGATTTACACCCTCCCGCTCTATTTCTTGGTTCTTTCCGTGTAGATTGAGCACTTAAATATCAATATTTTAAATACAAGTTGACTTATTTATCACATGAAAGAAGAATGACTCTAGTGCGCTTTTGAAGAGTACTTATTTCACGGTGGGTACTTATTTCTCATGACACCGGTACTATGGCACTTCTTGCCAGGAGGCGTCAACATTTTAATAACTCACGGATTGAGACATAAACAAGAAGAAGAAGAAGAAGAAGAAGAAGAAGAGGAGTAAAGGGAGATAATTGTTTACCAGTCAAGTGTGGTTACCGTCCTTGAATTTCTTCCACAAATCTGCATTGAAAATTGTTCATGGCTTTGGTATTTGGAGACGTGTCAGTTTTTCTGGGACGGTATTCATGTCGAGATAGCATGAGACTTAGCATGATGCTAACTTAGAAGCTCTTCCAAAAGTCCTATTAAATCCTATAGGACATTGGAAGAGCTTCTAAGTTAGCATCATGCTAAGTCTCATGCTATCTCGACATGAATACCGTCCCTGGTTGTTGCAAAATTAACATTCCTACGTACTTGCCTTCTATTCGTTTAAAGCGTTGAAGTCTTTATTTGGAAGAGGGATGTATCCGATGTCGTTATCTTAGGATAAAGTGTCTTGATTTGTTGGAAAGATAAATGTTCCGATGTTGGCCGTTGAACGTATTGAGGTCTAAACTGTCAGAAAAAATATGGTATCACTGTCTTTCTTACAAAATAAACCCCGCGTATTCTGATATTTTGTATTTGATACTCGCAGTGAATGGGTGCGCGTGTGTGAGTGTGTCCATACGCGTGCTCGCGCGCGCGCGTGTGTGTCACAGAGAGAGAGAGAGAGAGAGAGAGAGAGAGAGAGAGAGAGAGAGAGATTTATTTCAGACTTCAGACTTCAAAAAACTTTATTTTACAAGGAAAAGAATTTAGGCTGGGCCTAGTCTTCCATTCTGTCATTGGTTCTAAGCATGCAATACATAACTACTACTATAAAGAGAGATAAGAGAGAGAGAGAGAGAGAGAGAGAGAGAGAGAGAGAGAGAGAGAGAGAGAGAGGCAGATCAACAAAGAAAGGTGCGCTTGCGTGTGCGTGTGTGTGTGTGTGTGTGTGTGTGTGTGTGTGTGTGTGTGTGTGTGTGTGTGTGTGTGTGTGTGTGTGTGTGTGTGTGTGTGTGTGTGTGTGTGTGTGTGTGTTTTAAAATGTTGTTGTCGTATCCATGTGAAAATGTCTTCCTATACGTTACTTGTGTCGTGTCATAATTATTTATGAAAATGTGCATGCCAGGCCATTCATGTGCCTGCTTTGTGTAAAGATAATAAAACGATTGAATTGAATTGAAGGCAGGGTACGACGACACCAACAACAACAACAGCATGCCTCACCGACGTCGTCATAGTTGGAATGTCGTACAGCTGAAATCGGATGCGTGGGTTGGCCCCTTTTTAAAGTGCACGTAGCCAGACAAGACAAAAGAGACGGACTGAAAGAAACTTCATCCGTCACATTGCACACCCGGGTTGGTCACAGTGGGGTCCAACACGGAGGTAACCAATCCCATTATACGCAGCGAAAGCTTTTCAAGCCATCACCACCCTACCACTGTGTTGTGTTTTGTCTCACGTCACCCACATGTTTCCAGTATACTCGATCACAACCCTCTCCTACACCTTACCCATTAAACCTCCTCCTACCCTATTTCACTGCCCCCCCCCTCCCCCTTCCCTCCCTCCCACACACACACACACAATCCCATTCAACCTCATCTCTAACCTCACTCCCCCACCCTACCTTCTCATCCCACCCCTTCCGTCCTTACTCTCATTTGGCTATAAAAAAAAATACACTTGGTAATGCAGTTTACAATTGCCCACTGTCTTTTAAAATTTAAACGTGTGCCGGTCTGCCTCTCTCTCTCTCTCTCTCTCTCTCTCTCTCTCTCTCCTCTCTCTCTCTCTCTCTCTCTCTCTCTCTCTCTCTCTCTCTCTCTCTCTCTCTCTCTCTCTCCTCTCTCTCTCTCTCTCTCTCTCTCTCTTCTCTCTCTCTCTCTCTCTCTCTCTCTCTTCTCTCTCTTCCGTTCTCACTTTCTCTCTCCCTCTCCCCCCCCTTCTCTCAATATGAACCTTTCCTAACACTCCCACCCCACCCCCACCCACCCCATCCTCTCTCTTTTTTTCTTATTACAAACCTCAAACAGGGGAAAGCAACTGCAATGTAAATTAATGTCAATAGTGTTAAGACCACATTAATTACCCTGTAATGAAAATCCGTTTAACGTCCACCGGTCTGAAACAGACACATATGGGACATTAGTAGATATAAAGATGGTGGGAACGATCCTGGAGGCAATGTCCGGAGGTAGTGCAACTCCAGGAATGTCCCAACTTTTTAACGATACAGATGTATTATATTAATTACCCTGATTATTCGAGTTTATTTTATAGTATCCCCAAGTCCCCCGGGGATACGGGGGGGAGGGGGGGGGGGATGTCTTTTGTATAAATAGTTCCCCCACCTTCTGGAAGTTCTGTGCTTGTAACTTCCTCTAATCTGTCACTCTCTTTGACTCTGCCTTTTCCCTTTGCTTGCTGTCATCTGCTATCTTTCTGCCTTTCTGGACCATTCTCCTGCCTTTTTTCGAGACACATTTTCAAAAAGATTTTCTTCCAGCCGAAGTCGGACATGCTGGGCCTAATTATTTCTTACTTAGGCGCATGACGGCAGCATGACGCATCTGCGCTCATAATTGGCTGGAAACCTTTCTGAGCGATCGAAGAAGAAGATCTTATAGTATGTAACACTATAGAGTAGATGATTGCACTCCCCCCCCCCCACCCCCACCCCCATCCCATCAATCACCACTCTCAGTTTTTATGCCATCCACCTAAACATTGACCCCCCAACCCCAAACCCTCACTCCCACCCCGTGCCTTCTATTCCCCGACCCCTGCTGCTGCCTGACGAACTTGATCCTGGCTAGGTGCATGGGGTTGTCGCAGACGTTCTTCTTTTTTGTGTGGCATGATCGCTTCTAGACAATGATAGCCATTGTCGACTGTCAATGTCATACGAGGAAAGGAAAGACAACCGCAATTACGTAAGCTTCTTAAGTTTCTGTCTGTCTGGCTGTCCGTGAATTGTGTTTTCATTTTCTTGTATAATCCCCAAGCCGAAGGTTCGGGGAGCTATTCTTTTTGTCTGGTCCGTCCGTCCGTTTATGTTATTGTCCGTCCGGTGTCCGTCCCGTCCGTCCGGTGTCCGTCCGTCCGGCGTGCCTCCGTCCGTCCGGCTATTCGTCCGTTTTTCTCAAAAACTATTCAGTCTATCATCATCAAATTTGGTATACTAGTTTGCCAGGATGCAAGCTATCCACTGATGTATTTAGTTTTACATTAAGGTCAAGGTCGCGCCAGTTACGGGGTTCAAACTCCAAAACACATAATCACTAATATCTCGCGAAGTTTTGCATGTATTTCAATGCAGTTGTTTTTCACAACATTTCTTGATGAATGGTCTATAACACAGTTGTCATGAATTTTTCTGTGCGCTTGTGCGCATGCTCGTGTGCGCATGATCGCGCGCGCTCAAATCACGGGTCCGAACCCCAAGGCTATATATATAAAAAACTATTCAGTTACGTGCTCTTTTGATGCCTGTTTATGTAGTTACGTGCTGTTTTGGTGCGTTTTTATGTAGTTGCGTGCTCTTTGGATGCGTTTTTATGTAGTTACGTGCTGTTTTGATGCGTTTTTATGTATGTGTACAGCCGACACATTCCGATTTCGGAATACCTCGGCGATGCTGCGAGGGGACTTTGCAGCCGCTCGGCGTTGCACTTGTTTTCTTTCTTTCTTTCTTTCTTCTTCGTTTGTTTGTTTCTTTGTTCTAACTATCCCGTTCATTCAGTTGTTTGTTTTTTTGAAGACTGAAAGGGCACGGAGGAGGAGCTGAGGTGAAGGGTAGACAAGAGAGAGAGAGAGAGAGAGAGATAGAGAGAGCGAGAGAGAGAGAGAGAGAGAGGAGAGAGAGACGAGAGAGAGAGAGGAGGATAATTGAATTGAATTGAATAAATTTAGAGAGAGAGAGAGAGAGAAAGAGAAAGAAAGAAAGAGAGAGTCAAGTCAAGTAAAATAATGTAGTGATAGGCCTTCTGCCCGTATCACGTGTGTGAAGGTGGGGGTAATAAGATTCATCCACACCTGGGTCTGGATAAAAGATAGATGAATATAGAAAATGACTTCTTGTGTCCTTATTGTCAAATTGCCATTATTGAAGGTGATATTCATACCCCTCTCTCTCTCTCTCTCTCTCTCTCTCTCTCTCTCTTCTCTCCTCTCTCCTCTCTCTCTCTCCTCTCTCTCTCTCTCTCTCTCTCTCTCTCTCTCTCTCTCTCTCTCTCCTCTCTCTCTCTCTCCTTCCCCCTCTCTCTCTCTGCATGTATGTATTCATTTACGTATTTACTCATTGATTCTGGGTGCTTTTTCGTGTTTGCTTTTCTTACGATGACATTGTAACGGGCCACAGGCCTATATACAACTAAACCATTGTCAATTGTCAATTCTCTCTCTCCCTCCCTCTCTCTCTCTCCCTCTCCCTCTCTCTCTCTCTCTCTCTCCCTCTCTCTCCCTCTCCCTCTCTCTCCTCTCTCTCTCTCTCTCCCTCTCCGATCTCTCTCTCTCTCTCTCTCTCTCTCTCTCCTCTCTCTCTCTCTCTCTCTCTCTCTCTCTCTCTCTCTCTCTCAGTATTATCAGACACGATCTCCACGTCCAGTGAAGTCTATGACATATCACACCACACCCAGCCGGGCCAAACAAACTCTGTCGTGTTTGGATTTCGCCAAGGATTTCAAATCAATGCCGTATCGAATAGGGGACAGTGAGATGTGCCCCCCCCCCCTCCCCCCGTCTCTATTATGTCCCCGTCTCTATATTATGTCCCCGTCTCTATGTGTCCCCGTTTATATATTATGTCCCCGCCTCTATGAGTCCCCGTCTCTATGCGTTCCCGTCTCTATATCATATGTCCCCACGGATTTAGCGTTAGGGATAGGGGGTAGGGCCAGCCCCACGTCCACTAAAATCGCACGACTGTGCGATACGATTCGATCACGTGGTCTCGAAGCGCGAATCACATTGTTCTTGGAGACCACGTGATCGAATCGTGTCGTACAGTCGTGTGATCTTAGTGGACGTGTGGCTGGCCCTTTAGAGATTAATGCTAGTATGTTAAGCTTTGGATAAGAGATAGGGTTAGTGATAGGGTTAGGGATAGAATAAACATATAGACGGATGAATAATAAGACAGGGACACACTGAGACAGGGACATAACAGAGACGGGGACACATAGAGACGAAATGGGGGACACACGGAGACTGGGGGCGCAATGCTACAGTAACCCATCGAGTCAAAACAGACAGCGGACACGGACACTATCCGTTTGGCTCCAAACACTTTGCTTTCTTCCGATCTGTCTGTACTGTAGTAGGTGTCGGTTTGTCTCCCCTGTAATACTAATTCAACACGAAACAAAGGAGATAAATCAGCCAGAGTTGAACATGCCA
>CM065684.1:52113174-52115674 GCA_017654935.2 Phymorhynchus buccinoides
CTGCACACAGAACGCGACAAAGTTAGACTCCCGTGCCGATCATTGCTCGGGCAAAGGACACAGACTTGGCGCGAGTCGATTGATCAGCAGTGAAAGAAAAACGGGCCTGATTAAACAGATAGGGTTGAATAAAAAGCTTGGAAGGTACCGAACCTCAGAATTGATTTCACGCCAACTGAGTCTCTCTCTCTCTCTCTCTCTCTCTCTCTCTCTCTCTCTCTCTCTCTCTCTCTCTCTCTCTCTCTCTCTATCTCTCTCTCTCTCTCTCTCTCTCTCTCTCTCTCTCTCTCTCTCTCTCTCTCTCTCTCTCTTTCTCTTTCTCTCTCTCTCTCCCCCCCCCTCTCTCTCTCTCTCTCTCTCTCTCTCTCTCTCTCTCTCTCTCTCTCTCTCTCTCTCTCTCTCTCTCTCTCTCTCTCTGTACATGTACCCACGGTTGAGGCACTGGTGTAATTATGTATGAAGATGTTTAATAATTGCTTAATATCTTGTGTTATGGATTTGTTTCCCTTTATTTTGGGTTTGATCCAACAATTTCCCCCTTTGACATGGGCAGATGGCCCGGTTCATTAAAACGTTGTTCATTGCTAGTTGCTCTCTCTCTCTCTCTCTCTCTCTCTCTCTCTCTCTCTCTCTCTCTCTCTCTCTCTCTCTCTCTCTCTCTCTCTCTCTCTTTTTTACAGTAATTTTACTATTACTGATAATGATGAGGAGTGTTATCCTTTGCTGATTTTATGTTTGCATGATGTGACTTTTTTTCTTCTTTTTTCCCCTGTACTTTAAATTCCAAAATGTCCCCATCCTTATCCCCCTCTGTGCCTCTCCCCCCCCCCCCCCCCCCCCCCCATCCTCCCTCCCTTTTCTTCTCATTTCTGCATGTACATATATTATTTAGCTTTCTTGTTTGATTTACTTTATTTTTCCCCAGGGCTGGGTGGAAAAAAGCATGTAACTTGCTTATCTCATGTTCCCTGGTTAAATAAAATTTCGTTTTCGTTTTCTCTCTTCGCCGTTTGAAACTCCCCTTCACAAAAGAGTGCCTTCTGTAGATTTACGTCCCTTGCAAAACTGTTTGGTGTAATTGAACATTGAGTGAATAGGCCTAGTCTATCTTGGAAGGGTACAACAATCTAAACTTCAATTGACAGCTTTCGGGAAATTAAAAGAAACGAAGTCGATCGAATTTGTTAGGGTGTTTGGGAACAATTACGATCCGTGTGATTGGGTATCGATTGATGTTGATTGCTGTGGGGTGAATGTGATCCCGGTAGGCCTAACGGTTTGTTTTGTACCAACAAAAAAAAAGAATGGTGTTCGGCGTCGTTCTTATCTCCAAACATGGCGGCGACGACCATGTTTTAGAATCATTAGCATGCTGTGGCGTGTTGGTTTGTGGGTTGTCGGTAATTACATTTTTATTCCTGTCCCGGTTTCTCTCTTGAACTAGACTAGGTAGGTAACGAGGTAACGAGGGTCCCTTGAATTGATTGATCGAAGGGGTGTGTGGTGGGGGTGTGTGTTGTGTGTGTCTGTGTGGGGGGGGGGGTTGTAATGGGCGGGGGTGTACTATAGTACATATGCAGGTGTGGTGTGGGGGTAGGAGTTGAGGTGAGGGATTGATTAAGCTGATACTCCCTCTCTCTCTGTCTCTCTCTCTCTCTGTCACTCTCTCTCTCTCTCTCTCCCTCTCTCTCTCTCTCTCTCCTATCTGTCTCTCTCTCTCTCTCTCTCTCTCTCTCTCTCTCTCTCTCTCTCTCTCTCTCTCTCTCTCTCTCTCTCTCTCTCTCTCTCTCTCTCTCTCTCTCTCTCTCTCTCTCTCTCTGTCTCTCTCTTCTCTCTGACTGTATGTCTGTCTCTCATTTTTGTCTGTATTATATTGTCTGTCTTCCCTTCTTTATGTCTGGTGTGTGTGTGTGTGTGCGCGCGTGCGTGTGTACGTGTGTGTATGTATGTGTGTGTGTGTGTGTGTGTGTGTGTGTGTGTGTGTGTGTGTGTGTGTGTGTGTGCGTGTGTGTGTGTGTGTGTGTGCGTGTGCGTGCGTATTGGTGTGTTTGTATTTGTGTGTGTGTGCGAGCGTTTATGTGTGTGTGTGTGTTTATCTATATGTCGGCATGCCTGTCTCTCTGTGTATCTAAGTATCTACACACGTTTTCACGTCGTTTCTTTTCTCTTTCCAGACTGCCGGGACCCGACACACACTGCAGAGTCCACAGGGTGGTGACGTGGTCTTCAGCATGACCACCTTCATGTGGACTACCTCTACCATCCAGCCCTATACCTACTTTGATCACTTCAGTCACCACCCCACCCTCTCCCTCCACCTCTCCTCGCGTTTCTTCCACCATTATACGATCTACTATCACAACGTGACGGCATTTCACGATGGGGTTTTTTAAACAATAAATAAATAAAAGAAGTGGAAATTGAACCCGAATTTCTTTTTTCCTACTGAAAGGTTTGGGTCAGATTCCCCAGTCTGTTTCCATGGATTGATCCTCTGATG
>CM065684.1:52120674-52123174 GCA_017654935.2 Phymorhynchus buccinoides
CGTAAAACCTAAATTCATTCAACTGCCTATCTGTGTTCTTTATTCTTTTTGATATAGACTGTTCTGGCAGGCACCCCTCGAAATACTCATTTGACTTATAAACCTTTACATAGGCTACACACACGGGAAAGGAATGTTCATAAAGTGGGGAACACCACAATATTAATGATAGGCAATGTTTCTAATATAACAAACTATTACTGCAGTTGACTTATTAACGTTTGCATTAGATTAAATGACACTGCGTCTCCGTCTGTGTCCCCGTCTCCATTATGTCCCCGTCTCTATGTGTCCCTGTCTCTCTATGTCCCCTGTCTCTATGTGTCCACGTGGATTTAGGGTAAGGGTTAAGGTTAAAGATAGTTGTTTGGGGGTAAGGTTGGTGTTTGGGTTAGGGATAGGGTTGGGGTTAGAATAAACAAAGAGACGGAGATATATAATAAGACGGGGACATAAGTCTAGAAACGGGGACATAATTATAGAGACGGGGACGCACAGAGACGGGGACATAATCATAGAGACGGGGACACATAGAGACGGGGACATATAGAGACGGGGGACACATAGAGACGGGGACATATAGAGACGGGGGCACATAGAGACGGGGGACACACATAGAGACGGGGACATATGCAGGCGGGGGACACATAGAGACGGGGACATATAGAGTCGGGGGCACATAGACGGGGACATATAGAGACGGTGACACACATACAGACGGGGACATATAGAGACGGGGGGACACATAGAGACGGGGACATATAGAGACGGGGACACATAGACGGGGACATATAGAGACGGGGACATACATACAGACGGGGACATATGCAGGCGGGGGACACATAGAGACGGGGACATATAGAGTCGGGGGCACATAGACGGGGACATATAGAGACGGGGGACACATAGAGACGGGGACATAATAGTCGGGGACACCACGAGACGGGGACACATAGAGACGGGGACATATAGAGACTGGGGACACATAGAGACGGGGACATAATGTGACCCAGCACCACGAAAGGGACTCGTTGGGCTAGTTTCTAACGACAGGCTTGGGAAGTGAAAAATCTCTTTTTTTTTTACAATTTTGAGTTATGGGTAATTTCTTGTTCTGTAACAACGTATCTTTCATATTTATTAAAGGACAATCTTTAATATGGTATCTGAATGGTCTTATAAGTGTTTTAAAACCAGTAGGTCAATGCATTGTCTTCAGCTAGGCTAGAATTTAGACAGTATTTTCTCTAAAATGGCCAACTCTCACCCTACTGACTTTAAATGCTCATAACTATGGAACGGAAAAAGGTACAATAACGGGTCCCGTATCATTAGAAAGAGAATTGTCGGAACTTTTCAAAGGTATAATTTTGTCAGTTTGGACAGTTTGACACTTAATGTCCCTTTCGTGGTGCTGGGTGACATATAGAGACGGTGACACATAGAGACGGTGACATATAGAGACGGTGACATATAGAGACGGTGACACATAGAGACGGGACATATAGAGACGGTGACACATAGAGACGGTGACACATAGAGACGGTGACATATAGAGACGGTGACATATAGAGACGGGGACATATAGAGACGGTGACATATAGAGACGGTGACATATAGAGACGGTGACATATAGAGACGGGGACACATAGAGACGGTGACATATAGAGACGGGGACACATAGAGACGGGGACACATAGAGACGGTGACATATAGAGACGGGGACACATAGAGAGGGTGACATATAGAGACGGGGACACATAGAGACGGTGACATATAGAGACGGGGACACATAGAGACGGGGACACATAGAGACGGTGACACATAGAGACGGGGACACATAGAGACGGACATGACATATAGAGACGGGGACACATAGAGACGGGGACATATAGAGACGGGGACACATAGAGACGGTGACATATAGAGACGGGGACACATTAGAGACGGGGACACATAGAGACGGTGACATATAGAGACGGGGACACATATAGACGGTGACATATAGAGACGGGGACACATAGAGACGGTGACATATAGAGACGGGGACACATAGAGACGGTGACATATAGAGACGGGGACACATAGAGGGTGACATATAGAGACGGGGACACATAGAGACGGTGACATATAGAGACGGGGACACATAGAGACGGTGACATATAGAGACGGGGACACATAGAGACGGGGACACATAGAGACGGGGACACATAGAGACGGGGACACATAGAGACGGGGACACATAGAGACGGTGACATATAGAGACGGGGACACATATAGACGGTGACATATAGAGACGGGGACACATAGAGACGGTGACATATAGAGACGGGGACACATAGAGACGGGGACATATAGAGACGGGGACACATAGAGACGGGGGACACATAGAGACGGGGACATATATAGAGACGGGGACACATATAGACGGTGACATATAGAGACGGGGACACATAGAGACGGTGACATATAGAGACGGGGACACATAGAGACGGTGACA
>CM065684.1:52130674-52138174 GCA_017654935.2 Phymorhynchus buccinoides
TAGTCTAATCGAACTTATCAGATGGTAGCAAGTTATTGACTGTTTGGAACTTGATATTGGACATGATGATGTCCCGGTTGTTTAAACAGTTAACTCGTGGTTAACTCATTAATACGGAGTTTGAAATACGATGGTTTTGGACTTTTGAAAAATCATGACCGTGGTTTGGTAAGTGAAAAGGACTTTTTTTTTTTTAGAGTAAAATCACTGAGACTTTGTTGAATATTATAATGGAAAGAATAGGATCGAGGGATTAAAACGTGGCTTAAAAAAAGTGGTGATAACATGTTACGGACATCATTTGGGTGCTACAATATTGACGCTTTGGTAAATAATTATTGACGTTGCAAAAACAAAGAAAAAAGACAAGAACATGATTCCTTTTGCTCGTTGTACAATGTTGGATATTGTGTTCAGAAATCCAAAAAGAAACGTTGTTAATTGTTTTTGCGCATTGATAGCCTATTGGTTAACATGCCTAGTGGTTGATATGCATGTCGGTGATATAAATAAAATAGTGGCTGTTGTATATTATGATTGTTGATTGAAGACTGTGGTAACCTACATATCCTGTGGCTCTGGGGGTGTGTGTGATGTGTGTGTGTGTGTGTGTGTGTGTGTGTGTGTGTGTGTTGTGTATGTGAGTGTGCTGTGTGTGTTCTGTGTGGGTATATGTGCTTGCATGTGTATGAGTGTATGTGTGCGCAGGAGAGATTGTGTTCGGCTAGAGAGGGGGGGGGGGGGGAGTGAGTGTGTGCGAGTATGTGTCTGTGAGTGTTAGTGCATGTGTGTGTTTTGTGTATGTGAGTGCGCGTGCGTGTGTGTGTGTGTGTGTGTGTGTGTGTGTGTGTGTGTGTGTGTGTGCGTGCGCGCGTGTTTGTTCAAGTGTATGTTTGTGTAAGTGTGTGTGCGTTTCAGTGAGCATGTGTTTTCTGTGTGTTTGATGAAATGTGTCTGGGTCTGTGTGTGTATGTCTGTGTGCAAGAACGCGTTCACTCGCGTGCGTGCACGTACGTGCGTGTGTGTTTGTTGTGAATGCGTGTGCGTGTGTGAGTGTTTCAATGCTGATTGTAAAGCGCTTTGTTCTCGATAAAAAGCGCTATATAATTGTCCGTTTATTATTATTATTATTACTATTGTTATGTCACGATGGTGGCAAGCTATGACATAAAATACAGGCCTGACAAAAATACTCAACGATAATAATGTTTTGATACGGTAGCCCTTTCGTTGTAATAGCGGTTAAAATTTGAAATATGGCTCTCAATTCATGGATTACTATTTTACCTCATGTCTGCTGTGTTGTTTCAGTGCTCTATAGATTAATGCGTTTCTCTTTCTCCCTCGTTCCCTCTCTTTCTCTAACTTTCTCTCTCTCTCTCTCTCTCTCTCTCTCTCTCTCTCTCTCTCTCTCTCTCTCTCTCTCTCTCTCTCTCTCTCTCTCTCCCTCCTCTCTCTCTATCTCTCTGTCTCTCTGAAACTTTATCACACATATCAGGCTACATGCACACATACACGGAAACACACGTGCGCGCACGCACGCACGCACGCACGCACGCACACACGTACGCAGTCATTCAAACTCAAGTGGCCGATCCACTCGCCCAACTGCAGTCTTACGACTATACTACAATTGTGTTGATACCTGCGAGGCATGATTCTGGTGAATTACTAATGTGTGGATGAATCTCGTGAAATCGTACTTGTTTCCTTCACTATTATTCATATATACCCCAATGCACAAAGCTGATCAAAATAGTAGGCTTATCTGATATAGAAATGCACATACGTATACGTATCCGCTCCTCTCCACCCCCTTGTACTCAGTTTCCGTGTAATGCTGAAGTGGCTGTCACATGGCGTGCCCGCGTATGTGTGTGTGTGTGTGTGTGTGTGTGTGTGTGTGTGTGTGTGTGTGTGTGTGTGTGTGTGTGTGTGATTTCTGTAAGTTGTGTACCTTTTTCAAGATATGCGTTTTTGTGCCTTTGTATATACTTTTCTATATTCTACTCATGTAAAATGTATGTACGTTCGTCATGTTCTGATTATATAAGACAATGCATATTCTATGTTGTATTTGTATTAAATATGTAAAGCGCTTAGAGCCCTAAATCAGAGAATAGGCGCTATATAAAAAAATCATTATCATCATTATTATTATTATTATTATTATTATTATTATTATTTGTGTATGGGGATCCAATGATATAAGCGCAGTGAACGAAACGAATACGTTTTCATCAGATTAATTTAGTCAGTAATATTTCATCAGACCCGTGCCTCAGAAATGTCACAGCCGGATGGTCGTAAGACTGCAGCTGGACGTGTGGATCGGAACCCTTTACACGCGTACACACAGACAGCAATTGTACTACATCATACACGCACGCTTACGCACAAGTGCAGAACTAGTCTACGTAAATATGTGAAACGTAGGGCTAGGGCCTACATGTACATGTATGTTATATGTTACGCCCATTCCATGAAATGGTTTGCCCATTTCGTGAAATAGGCCAATTTATGACTTGCAATTGAGAAAAGCAATATGAATGAAAAATAGTTTTCGTTCATTAGCACACATAGATCAAGAATTGGTTCAAACGAATGAGAAATCTCATCTGTAGATGAGTTAAAATTATTTTATTCAGACTTAATTTGATAAAACGTTTGATTCAACATGTGGCTCAGGCATGCCCCAGCTTAGCATCTGGTTGAGTGGGGGGTGGGGGGGGGGGGGGGGGGGGGGGCAGGATAGGGGTGCAAATACAATGTAAAAAAAACGTGTGATACCATTGAATCAATCTTAATCAATACCTGTGTGCATGGGGATTCAAAAATGTCATATACATTGTCCATTTCATAAATTGGGCAAAGCATTTTGCCCATTTCATGAAATAGGCAATTTCACGGATTGAGTGTAACTTATACACATATACTTATATCATGAACCTACACACACGCGCGCACATACACACGCACGTTTATGCATGAACGCATACCCATGGAAAATACGTGCGTTTATTTACAACACTTTTATCAGTGGACTTGTGATTTGGGGTATTCCTAGGTTGTGGTGTAAAAGTGTGTGGTTGTGTGTGTGTGTGTGTGTGTGTGTGTGTGTGTGTGTGTGTGTGTGTGTGTGTGTGTGTGTGTGTGTCTGTCTGTGTGTCTGTGTCTGCCTGTCTGTGTGTGTTTGTGTCTGTGTGCGTGTGTGTGTGCGCACATGTTTATGCGCATATGTCCCTATATGCCTGCGCGCGGGTAGTATGTGTGTATGTTTTTGCAGTTGCGTAATTATGTTATGTGCGTATATATGATTTGTTGCATTGGAATATCATGGCAATGAATGTACGTCAATAAAGCAGAGGACGATAAAGAACATTTTGTTTTTGTTTTAGTATGTGTGAATTAACGCTTGTGCAAGAATTTGTAATTTAGAGCGTAAGCACGCGTGCTTGCAATACGTTGAATTTGATCAAGAATTTTATCATAATAATGAAAAAGCCCAAACATTAATAATTGAAGTGAACATTAACAAAAACATCTTCTCAGCTCCCAAACCTTTCAATCCCTGGTACAATCCTTCAATAGCATCTCTTCTCCGGAATGAAAGTTACCAGCACAGTTAAGTCAGTTCGCCTGCCAATTCATTGCGCGAGTGACCCCGGGTTCGAATCCGGATCCGGGCCTCGCCCTTTCTTTCCAGTTCGACGAGGAAAAGCGAACTGAACACCCGAGTCCTTCGGATAGGGACTTAAAGCCAGTCTGACCCGTGCGCTTTACGCGCGTAAATTTAAACTCCCACGGCAGTTGAAAGTCGGTAAGAGCAGGGAGAAATCCCCGCTGTCTGGTATGCACTAAATTGAGAGCTAGTTTATCATGTCCGCTCCCACCCACCCACCTACATCGTTACCCCCGGCAAAAAAAAAGGTGGCGCTGTACTAGCGGCAACACGCTCTCCGGGTGGGAGCAGCCCGAATTTCACAGAGATGTGTCTCTATGTAGACTTTTGGCAAATACCAATAGAATGCCTCATACCACGAACATTTTACAGCTGGGTCTTTTGTGATGGACTATGAATCAAGGGGTGGGGATGGATGGGGGTAGATCTTTCCACAGGATCTTTGATTTGTGTGGATCTTTGTCCCCCGTGTGGATACCGGGGGTATCATTCAGTACAAATAGTGCCCCCACCATCTAGGAAGTTCTGTGCTAGCTACTTCTAATCAATCATTTTCTTTGAATGTGCCTTTTCCTTTCCGTACGTGCTGTCACCCACTATCTTTCTGACTTATTGGTCCATTCTCCTGGACTTGTTTTTCTTTCCCCCAAAAACAGCAAACAGCTTTCAAACTATTATCTCCTCTGAGCTTCTCCGAAATCGGAATGTGTTGGCTTATTGAATGCTGCGAGGAGACTTCAGTGAAAAACTGAATACCGTATACACACACGATTTCGCCCGTTAAGAAGAAGAGGAAGAAGAAGAAGAAGAAGAAGAAGAAGAAGAAGAAGAAACTATGAAAGAAAAGAAGAAGAAGAAGAAGAAGAAGAAGAAGAAGAAGAAGAAGAAGAAGAAGAAGAAGAAGAAGAAGAAGAAGAAGAAGAAAGAAGAAGAAGAAGAAGGAGAAGAAGAAGAAGAAGAAGAAGGAGAAGAAGAAGGAGAAGAGGAAGAAGAAGGAGAAGAAGAAGGAGAAGAAGAAGGAGGAGGAGGAGGGGGAGAAGAAGAAGCAGGAGGAGGAGGAGGAGGAGGGGGAGAAGAAGAAGAAGAAGAGAAGAAGAAGGAGGAGGAGAGGGGGAGAAGGAGGAGGGGAAGAAGAAGGAGGAGGAGGAGGAGGAGAAGAAGAAGAAAGAAGAAGAAGAAGAAGAAGAAGAAGACGAAGAAAAAGAAAGAGAAGAGGAAGAAGAAGAAAAAGAAGAAGAAGAAGAAGAACAAGAAGAAGTAGAAGAAGAGGAAGAAGAAGTGGATCTTTGTGCTGTGGTCTATGGGATTAGTTAGGCTTTGGGAACCACCCCCAAAACGCAGCTAGATCAAGTTCCCATGTCCAAGAGAGTAGCGTCTCCTGTCTCCTGGTACTGTAATCATGAGGACCTCTTAAACAATTAACACGGGTATTAACTTGTAAATTAGCATAAACAGCCTATCGTTTTGGCAGCTTAGCCTAAGTTACATCTTACTACCCGTACCCGTGTTAATCGTTTAAGAGGTCCTCATGATTACCAGACCTGGACAATGCATCTCCGTTGAAAAACGAATTTCTGCCCAGCTTTCCAAAATAACAGCTGCCTACTATTTTTTTGTATTGGAGATCATTGTCGGACACGACTGACTAGCATACCTGTAACAGCCAATCACCTCCAGTCCAGTCTATTGTGAAGGAGAAGAAGGGGACAGAAAGATTGAGTCCAGCGTTGGAGAATCCTATAAATCCGCAATTTTCGACATGGGTTTCAAAACAGAGTTAGTTAGTTAGTATGTTATAGTCCAGTCAACAGCTATGGCTGGGGAAAACAATCACGGGTTTCACGGGTTTTCCCTCTTATAGCTGGAAATAAATCTTGTTTTGACCAGGTCTCACTACAAATGCCCCCAAATTCAAAGTAATACATAATTTTAAAGAGCAGCCTCAATTTGAACATGGGGGCATTTCTATGTGGGTCACAGCTACCCAGAACAAAACAAGGGACTTAATCGTGGCGCGTCTGTGTATCTTTAACGAGTGAGTGCGCATGGATGGACATCACTATTTAATAACGGTATCAATACAGTGTAGAGTCCCACAGTGGTAGCGCGTTCGCTTCGTGTCAAGTAAACCCGAGTTCGAACCTGGGTAAAGGGGATTTTTCCTCTCACTTTGTACTAGGCCTTGCGGTCTGAACGTGGAGTCTTTCGGATGAGACGATAAACCGAGGTCCCGTGTGCCTATGCACTTAGCACACGTTAAACCCAGTGGCAACGAAAAAGTTGTCATTTGGTCAAAATGTACCCCCCTCCCTTCCTTCCTCATCAGTCACACAAAAATCGCACACACGCACACACACACACACACACACACACACACACACACACACACACACACACACACACACACACACACACACACACACACACACATAACAAAAAATGGGTGGCGCGCCTCTGGCTGCGACGTGCTCTCCAGGTGGGAGCAACCCGAATTTCAGAGACGCCTATGTGACTATAATGTACCGAACCTAACCTAACACGTCGTTGTAAACAAAGTTTAACATAATAATTGACATAGCAGCATACACGCATTATTTCACGAGCACAACAAGCTATAAGCGCACTCAAAACTCATTTCAGTTACAAACATAAGGCTGCGTCGTGAGCTATAAGAATATCAATTGCATTGAAATAAGAACAAGAAACACTAAACTAAGATAGCAATACATCATGCTCTCATTCATATATAGGGGAAGACGGGGTAAAAAGCGCATGGGCGGGTAAGAAGCCCACCCCAATTATCTCATGAAATGAAGCAAATTTCAGTCTCATTTTGCCCATGAGACGAGCGTTAATGTCTAGCATTCGTCTCATGGGCAAATTTGACTGAAATTTTCTTTATTTCATGAGATAATTGGGGTGGGCTTCTTACCCGCCCATGCGCTTTTTACCCCGTCTTCCCCTAGAAAGAACAATGCAAGAAAGAAAGACAAAACACAAAGGGAAAATGGAAAGAAAACACTGGAAAAAGAAGAAGAATGGGGGTCGTGTTGCAAAATACAACATACTAAGAACACTATAAACCAACAATCAGAGAGGCTAATTTCACGTGTATTTTACGTGTATTGAGAGGCTGAGAGGCTCAATACACGTTAACATTTTTCACTTTTCCCCATGGTAACACAGTGATGTGCAGGGCAAGTAATGTTATGACTGGCCTATTATTGTGTTGCCGTAGGGGAAAGAGTGAACATGTTAACGTGTATTCAAACCGTAACTGAAAAACAGGGAAGAGAGAGAGAGAGGAGGGGGGGGGAGAGAGAGAGAGAGAGAGAGAGAGAGGAGAGAGAGAGAGAGGAGAGAGAGAGAGAGAGAGAGAGAGAGAGAGAGAGAGAGAGAGAGAGAGAGAGAGAGAGTGAGTTGAAACTTGAACATTTATTTTCCAAGGATTAAGGTTTCAGGCAAAGAGAGAGAGAGAGAGAGAGAGAGAGAGAGAGAGAGAGAGAGAGAGAGAGAGAGAGAGAGAGAGAGAGAGAGAGAGAGAGAGAGAGAGAGAGAGAGAGATAGAGAAGAGAGAGAGAGAGAGAGAGAGAGAGAGAAAAAATAGACCCAATCAGAACAATATGAAGGGGGACAGAGAAATATCAAACTGACAACACGGACAGACAGAGAGACAGACACACACACACACAGACAGACACCATGTGAGCAAACATCCTGCTCTTTCATCAAGGCATCATAATGAGCTAATTGTATTGATGGACAGAACGTGAAGATGTTGGTTCTCCCCCTTGAACACAAAGTCCCATTCAGATTTA
>CM065684.1:52153174-52158174 GCA_017654935.2 Phymorhynchus buccinoides
CTATGGACCTCCACCGGTTTATGAACCTCTACATCACAGAATGCTAGCCATGGCAGGTTACCCTCAGTCAGGTTACCCTCAACACCATAGCAAGGACAACATAAGTTCACTAGAGCAACGGTGTGAAAACTTACAGAAAAACAACGACCGACTTGAACAAGATGTCAGAATCCTTGCTAGTAAATGTCACGTTCTAGATGAACAGTGTGCAAACCTGTTCCAGTGGAAAGACCTGTTTATTGAAGTGTGTCAGCAAATGGATGACCAGGTGGACAGATTGGAATCCTTTTCGCGTAGAAACAACTTACGATTCTTCAATGTCTTTGAAGGTCCACAAGAGGATGACACTAACTGTGTTCGTAAGGTTGTCCAGCTGTTGAACAGATTCTTTCCTGCCAAAGAATGGTCTGCCAATGATATAGAACGTGCTCATCGTGTTGGTCAAAAACACAACAATCCTGTTTCTACTCGTCCCATTGTCGCTGCCTTTTCCCACTGGAAAGACAAGTTGCTCATCCTAAAATCACAAGACGGAAGGCGAGAGATGGCCAATGAACTTAATGTGCGCGTTGCTTCTGATCTGACTGCACGCCAAAATCAGATCATTAAGGAAGAAAGAAATGCTGGCAGATCAGCTTACTTCTGGAAAGGGCGTCTTTCATTCAGAAACAAACAAGGCAACATTCCCTCAAAAAGAACCCCCAAACGGTCTTCAAACTCTTTCAGTAACCACACCATTCATTCCAGTGAGGTGGACACCGCAAACCAAAGCTGTGAAAGAAACTTTCAACAGAACACAGCTGGAAATCAACCCAGAGTGACTCCTGCAGTCTCACAGGCAAGCAATGAACTTCCGTGGACTGCTGACATGAACACCTTCCCATTGCTTAAGAGGAACCAGACAAAGAAACATGCAGAATCCCGGACCATCTCAGAGGTGAGAAGTGATGCACAGCACCAAGAGGTGCAGTGTAATCCCCCTTCTGCAAGCAGCACTACAAACACTACAAGCATTAATGGTCATTCAAACAATCCTCCTAAACCTCAACACACTCCTCAACCCAGGGGGCGGACAATAGTCAACAAGTGGGGTGCCAGACTGCTGTCCCCTCCAGAGCATGGAGATGAGGGATTGCCCTCAGACCACAGTGCTGAATGTGAAGCTGATCATCATCCTAAATCATCTGCTCCTGATCTTACAACTGAAGTTCTGTTGGCCCCTTCTCAGAAACCTTGTGTTCCAGGGACTGGTATTTCCATACAGCAAGCACCCACTAGTGCAACTCAATCTGCACTGACAGCAGAGCCTAGTATGGCACATGACAAACTATCTCACCCACGTGTTACCCCACAAGCAACTGCTCCCACTGGTATGTCTGATTCCATAATGTCTGTAGCATCTGCAGGGCCTGATGTAGTCTGTGACAATACCCCCCACCTCAAAGAGACCCCAAAGATGACTGCACCCATTGGTATTACTCCATGTACTCAGTCTGCAGCATGTATAGGTCCTGGTGCAGTTTGTGACAAAGGCCCCCACCACAATGATGCCCCCCAGATGACTGCTCAGTACTCCCCTTGGGAGGACTCTGGCACAGTTTTCCCCAAAGAGACAGGTGCTCCTACTTCTTCCTCTTTTGTCAGCCCCTCCCCTGTTTCTCCACCCACTGCAGATGCTGACTTAGACTTAAGTCAAACATACATAAAACAGCCAATGGATCCGTGGTCAGCTGCTGATGAACTAGAAAGCCAGTCTCCCACAAACCATGCTATCCATGCTGGTAAAAAGAAAACTCCCCAAACCCAGCATGGGTTGATCACGCCAGAACAACAGAATTGTTCATTGATTTCTGAGACCCCCAAATCCCATGCTAGAGTGACCCGCAGTAAGACTAAGCAGCAAAGAACGCTTACCGACTGCTTCCCAAGAATCGGCACTGGTTCATCACGCACTGATGCAAAGGGATCAGCAATGAACAAATAGGGATTCGGCCCTGCCCGTATCACTCAATCAATGACTACATCCCCCCATTCCAGTTGTGGTAAGGTTGGGCAATATACATTCCTTACGTATAATGTTGAAGGACTGCGCATTGTGTATCAGCCAAACATTAGATCTTTTCTTTCAAATTATGATGTTGTTTTTCTTTGTGAAACATTTGCAGTTGATTTTCCAACCCAACTTTTCCCAGCCTTTGATGTTTTTGTTTCCCCAGGGTTGAAGCTGTCTGACAATCCCGCCTCACGCTTATCAGGTGGTGCTGTTTTAATGGTAAAAAAAGAATGTTCTAAATTAGTGACTCGCATACCAATAGAATCTGACAATTGTATTGTTCTTAGATTATCAAAGCATTTTATAAATTTAGATACTGATGTTGTACTAATTGCCATGTATATCCCTCGATACAAAGCCCATACTATGCCGAAACTGAAATAGATAATGGTATCTATTTGCTTGAATACTGTATCTTTGAAATCTATGAACTGTTTGGTGAACTGCCTCTCATTATCATGGGTGACCTGAATGCTAGAACTGGAAATGCAAATGTAAAAGAATTTTCTTTACCTGATACACTTTTAGATGCCCTTGAAGATACAGAGGTAGATAAACAATATGTAAGAAATTCAAAAGATAACACAATAAATGAATTTGGGAAGTATTTGCTCCACCTTTGTGAACAGTTTTCACTATTGGTATTGAATGGGCTTGTTCTAGGGGACAGGCATGGTGAAAACACTTACATTGCATGTAATGGCACCAGTGTCATTGATTATTTTCTTATGTCAAGATGCCTTATTGATTTTGCTCAAAACCTACGCGTCATACCAAGAGTAGAATCGAAGCACATGCCGGTGGAACTCAGATTCAATACTCTTAGCTCCTCACTTATCACGTGCCATAAACATAAAAAGGTTATCTGTGAAAAACTTGTTTGGAATGAAGAAAAGCTTAACGATTACTTGCAAGTCCTCATATCAAAAGAATTTTTATCTACAATAGATAAAGCTACCAGCTTTATTAAAGATAACGTAGATTTAGCTATTAAGACACTGAACGAAGGGTTGATTACTGCTGGACAGTGCATGAAAAAAGTTATTATACCAGGTAAGCTACCAAGGAGCCCATGGTTTGATGGTGAATGCAAAAGAAAAAAGTCAGAACTTAAAAGATCTCTTAGAATCTTCAATAACTGCACTGATAAAAAGATAGCTGAAGAACTTAGAATTAATTATAATGTAAAAAGAAACGAGTACAAAGTCTTTCTAAAATGGAAGAAAATGGACGATAAAAAACGCACCATAGAGATGCTAGAAGAAAATAAATATAATGCAAAGAAATTTTGGGGGACTGTAAAATCCCGAATTGGAAGGAAAACTACAGTTAATTCTATTTCAAAAGAAGACTGGTATAACCACTTTCGTCAAGTTTTCGATGACAACCCTTTCCAGGAGGAAAAACTGCAATCTAGTATTATAGATATGGATGATAATGATGATCTTAGTACTAACCCTAACATGAATACTTCTATACTGGATGCGGATATATTAGAATCAGAAGTGAGAGATGCTCTTAAGGCACTTAAGAGCGGAAAAGCAGCTGGACCAGATGGAATAAGTGCTGAATTTTATAAGCAAGCTTCTCCTTTTATTATTCCTTTCCTGACTAAACTGTTTAACGAATTATTTGCATCTGGGTATTTTCCACCTTCTTGGTCGGAATCGCTTATCCAGCCTCTTCACAAAAAAGGTAATACTAACATACCTGACAACTATAGGGGTATTTCTTTGTTGAACGTTAGCAGCAAATTGTACACATATATTATAAACAGACGTTTAACAAAATGGACAGAAGAAAATAATATTTTAAATGAGTCACAGGCAGGTTTCAGAAAACAATATAGCACAATAGATCACATATTTACTTTGGTAACACTAGTACAAAAACAATTAACATCTGGCAAGAAATTATATGCAGCATTCATAGACTTCAAAAAAAGCTTTTGATTTAATTGACAGAAATCAGTTATGGTTAGTGTTACATAAAAATGGTATAAAAGGGAATATGTATAGAGCTATCAGAAGCATGTATGAAGTTGTGAAGGCAAGAGTAAGAACAAATAATGGTGTATCTGAGGCTTTTTTGTGTCATCGAGGAGTCAAACAGGGTGATAACTGCAGCCCCATTCTCTTCTCTCTTTTTATCAACGAGCTCGCAAACGACATCTTAGAATCTGGTAAACATGGAATTAGCTTATCACCTGATTTAATTGAACTCTTTATTTTGCTATTTGCAGATGATATTGTTCTTCTCTCCCATTCAGTTGTAGGCCTTCAGAACCAACTCAATATACTAAGCAATACAGCTAATAGACTCCAACTTTTAGTTAATCTTGAAAAATCTAAGATAATTGTATTTAGAAAAGGAGGCTACTTAGCCGCAAGAGAAAAATGGGTTTACAATGGTGTCCAGCTAAGAGTTGTTAATGAATACAAATACCTTGGTTTGATTTTTTTCAACTGGACTGACTTTTAAATACTCATTAGAGGACATGGCAGCAAAAGCTAAAAAATGTGTTTTTGGTATCTTAAGAATGTTATGGTCCCTTGAAGAAAATAATCCCAAACTATTCTTTAAAATATTTGATTGCCAAGTCCAGCCTATTTTGACATATGGGGCAGAAATTTGGGGGTTATCTGCTGATCATACTCCCATTGAACGTATTCATTTATTTGCTATTAAACGGCTTCTTAATGTAAGCATTCATACACCAAGTCCTCTTGTATATTGTGAAACTGGAAGACAACCTTTATATATGCAAACGTATACTAGATCTATTAAATATTGGTTGAAGCTAACAGCAATGGCAGAACATAGAATACCTAGAAAGGCGTATAATATGATGTGTACTCTACATCGAAATGGTAAAAAGAACTGGATATCCAACGTGCAAAACACCTTATATAAATTTGGTTTCGGGTTTGTTTGGGAGAATCAAGGT
>CM065684.1:52163174-52165674 GCA_017654935.2 Phymorhynchus buccinoides
AGGGAAGCTGTCAAATCGGTTAATGACAAGAGAAAGAGAAAGAGAGAGAGAGAGAAAGGGCAAAAGAATAGGGCATTTGCCACCGGGCGGTCATTCTGTAGACTAGACTAGTGTCTGGCTATACTTTTTCCCGTAGTCAAACTTACTTGACCTCTCTTATTCAAAACAACAACAACAACAACAACAACGTACGGCGCTAAATCTGGATCTAGAAATCGAATCGAAGCGCGCACACACGTTACACATTCATAACGCATTCAAACAAAGACGCTATGCAAAGACGAACAAGAAGGTAACACACAGACACACACGTTTGAGAAATAGACCTAAAGGCAAGAGAGAGAGAGGAGGGAAAGAGAGAATGAGCTTCAATGACGGGGAAACGGGTGGGTTTTGACATTTGATTTGAAAGCAGAGAGGGTCGGTCGCTGACGGAGGGAGAGAGGAACTGTTCCAGGAGGTTGGTCCTGAAACAGCAAAAGAGATATGATAAGCGACATTTATGATTGATGCTGTTAGTATATCAATTATACACTTGTCATTTATTTCTGTGTGTGCACCGCACCTCCTATGTTATAGGCCGGAGGCCTGAAACATTAAAATTGTGTTCAAATTGTGTTCTCTCTCTCTCTCTCTCTCTCTCTCTCTCTCTCTCTCTCTCTCTCTCTCTCTCTCTCTCTCTCTCTCTCTCTCTCTCTCTCTCTCTCTCTCTCTCTCTCTCTCTCTCCCCCTCATGTAAACCCTCGTGTCTCTGACACACATTTTCTAAGCTAACGCTCCATCCATTTTGCATTTACACCCAAACAAACAAACAACCAATCTAGATGAGTTATGACCCTTGTTTGTCCTAGCAACAAAACGACTGCTAGGAATAACGTCGAATGTCTCGGTTGCGCCTAAGGTCTCTCTCTCTCATGACTGACAAGTGTGCCTAATGTCGAAAATTTCATGTAAGTTTTACGCCTCTCTCTAAGGTCGAATGCACAGTTGAGCCCAACGTCTCTCAAAGTTGTGCCTCTCGAATCTCGGTTCTCTCTCTCTCATCTCTAAGGTCTCTCAGTTCTCTCTCTCTCTCTCTCTCTCTCTCTCTCCTAACATCTCTCAATTCTCTCTCTCTCTCTCTCTCTCTTAGGCTCAACTCTCCTGCATGTCAACATTCGACCGTGCTAATGTACACACCTTTTCGCAAGCTAACGCGACGTTCCAACTTTTTGCGACCTTTACAACCAAACGTTAAAACACAACCACAATTCTAGGATGAAGTGTTATGACCCTTGTTTGTCCTAGCAACCTGAAACGCAACATGCTAGGATGTCGGCCGACTACCTTCCCACACATTTGAACGTCCTCCGGCTTGGAACATGCACATTTGGGACGTTTTAGATTAAATACAAAGATAGTGGGATGATCCTGGAGGCACTGCAATATCACGAAAGTCCCGAGTTTTTAAACATTGTTTTATATTATATAAATAAAATATTAGGAGCCAGCAGCAGTGCAGTGTCTCCTCGGTTGGTTGCCTCCTGACGGCCTAACATAGATTCGCTCCCCTTGGACTGCTGGTCTCGGATTCTGCGACTTGAACAAACCGGGGTGTAGCTGCGAATTGGGATTCGGAACGAGCGGCGTGGGAGCAACGCCACTGTACGGCCCAGAAGATGGGACAGGAAAAAAAAAAAAAAAAAAAAAAAATTAGGAGCGCGTGCGTTGTCGTCGCGTCTAAAGGGGCCGGGTGGGTGGGGGGTATAACTTTTAATAATACTTTCTACGGCAGTAACTGTCCCTGTTGGTGGGTGAAAGGTTGTCAAACGGTGCAACAAACACCTGCCTGACAGTCGCCTAGTCGTAACGTCCTGCACGAAACCAAAAAGAACTAGAGCGTGAATACGCTAGATCAACCAGCCGTGCGGCAGCATTTTCGAGTCGGGCGACCTTGCAGGAACACACAGACAAACAACCCTGAAACTAAAGTCCGAGCGTACAGTCTACACCTGCACGTTACAGTACCCCGGCGCCAGCGAGGATCTCAACTGTAGCCCCTGCACTATTGACAGCTAGAGAAAAGTAGGTGCGTGGCAGCATTTTCGGTTGGCTTCAATGACCTTGACCTTTGACCAATGACATTCAGTTTCGAACTTGGCCTAGATATTCGATCATACCTATTGCGTGCAAAATGAGAAACTCCTAGGTCCCTCCGTTCAAACGTTATCGTGTTCACATAGCCAGATAGTTAGATAGTCCACATTGCTGATAACGCTATGCCTAGGAAGCCAGCCCGAAAATGTCAACAGTTACAACTCTCATTGTTGTTGTTGTTGTTGTTGTCGCGTGCTGCACGCCTTGTAGATAATAGTTCATCGCGACAGTGACGCATGCACATATTTAAGAAAGAGAGCATAGGGGGGGGGGGGGGGGGGGGGGGGGGGGGGGGGGGGGGGGGGGGGGGGGGGGGGGGGGGGGGGGGGGTTATGTGGGGGGGGGGGGGGGGGGGGGTAAGGGT
>CM065684.1:52185674-52195674 GCA_017654935.2 Phymorhynchus buccinoides
TCTTGCCTCGTCCCGTCACACGATGGACGTAGGTAAGAGATGGACAGTGACTGATGATAATATTGCGGTTAAGCCTGGGAAATGTTCTTCCGTGTTACTCTTTCTCTCTATCTTTTTTTTCTGTCTCTCTCTGTATGTGTGTCTGTCTCTCTCTGTCTCTCTCTTTCTCTGATTCTCTCACTGCCTGTCTCTCTCTGTCTCTCTCTCTCTCTCTCTCTCTCTCTCTCTCTCTCTCTCTCTCTCTCTCTCTCTCTCTCTCTCTCATCTCTCTCAGACAGACAGAGAGAGAAAGAGAGAGAGAGAGAGAGAGAGAGAGAGAGAGAGAGAGAGAGAGAGAGAGAGAGAGAGATAGAGAGAGAGAGAGAGAGAGAGAGAGAGAGAGAGAATTTAAAAACTTGAAAACTTAAACTTTATTTTCCAAGGATATAGATTTTAGGCAACGCCTATTCTTCCAATCTGTCCTTGATACATATAATACTAACGCAGAACACAAACATGACAAGGCATACTATTACACAAAGGTAGCAAGGCAGTTGATATTATGAAACATAGATAGGCTGAAATATGGGTTTATAAAACTTGCATAATATTTTAACCCTTTCGCCGCCAATGGCGCAGTTTTGCACCACAATGATTTAACACCCATATCATTAAAACACTTGAAATCAGGGTCTGTTATTCAATGATAATGCGTTCCTAAATTTGGGCAGTAAGGATTGACCCTATTCTAAATGTGTCACAGAGAAATCCCACAATATTGCAGACGAAATTTTTTATGTCGCCAAATAAGTGTAATGGACATTATTGGCTCAAAGATGGCTGGCGATGAAAAGGTTAATACTCGCGCGTGCATACAAGCATACAACCATACTTACACACTAGCGCGCATGTATATAAAGCAAACATACATTATAGAACAGGGCAAATAAATACATCATAGGGTATGTAACAGGTAACAATTTGCATTAAATTGAGGACACCATTTCTAACATATATTACTATTAGGCACATTGTAGACGAATGGTAAGCAAATAGAATGAAATGAATAAAATGAACTGAGAGAGAGAGAGAGAGAGAGAGAGAGAGAGAGAGAGAGAGAGAGAGAGAGAGAGAGAGAGAGAGAGAGAGAGAGAGAGAGAGAGAGAGAGAGAAAACTTGAAAACTTGAAAACTTAAACTTTATTTTCCAAGGATATAGATTTTAGGCAATGCCTATTCTTCCAATCTGTCCGAGAGAGAGAGAGAGAGAGAGAGAGAGAGAGAGAGAGAGAGAGAGAGAGAGAGAGAGAGAGAGAGAGAGAGAGAGAGAGAGAGAGAGAGAGAGAGAGAGAGAGAGGAGAGAGAGAGAGAGAGAGAGAGAGAGAGAGAGAGAGAGCAAAACCTAAGAAGGAAAGAACAAGAAAAGAAACTAATAAAAAAAAAGAGGGGGACTCACGGATAGACACGTATACATACAGACATATACTGCTTTCATGAGAACGTACAGTGGACCCCAGTCATTCACAAACAATATAATTTAGAAAGCAAACATTCTAAGCCCTGGGTACACCGACAACCAATAACCTTGAAATAAAATATGTGTGTGTGTGTGTGTGTGTGTGTGTGTGTGTGTGTGTGTGTGTGTGTGTGTGTTTATGTGTTATGTGGGTGTGAGAGCGCTCTCTCTCTCTCTCTCTCTCTCACTCTCTCTCTCTCTCTCTCTCTCTCTCTCTCTCTCTTTCTCTCTCTCTCTCTCTCTCTCTCTCTCTCTCTCTCCCCTTCTCTCTCTCTCCCTCTCTCTCTACGAGACAAACTGTTTGTTGACAATGGGGGAGGGGGGGGGGTAAAAATCCACCATCAACAATGTCTTCAGCAAGCGAACTTAACACATCCCACCACGAACCCCCCCCCCCCCCCCCAGCCTGGGTACTATTATAAGAGAGAGCCTACAATGGAGGATTGACAGTTGACAAATTGAACACCCTCCTCTGACCGAACCACCCGAGGGAGGACATAGCCAAAGCGTGGCGTTTAGGTAGCGTTTTCTCCCCGTGTGGATATTTTGTACAAATAGTTCCCTCAACTTCTGGAAGGTATGTGCTGGTACCTTCCTCTAAGATGGCACTCTCTTTAACTCTTTCTTTTCCCTTTATTTTCTGTCATCTATCTTTCTGACTTATATGACACATACGTACCTTACCCATGTAATATGGTCATACGGTCTGGGAACGCAGAAGAAGAAGAAGAAGGTAGCGTTTTGTATTAAAACATGATGCTGTTCAGATTCAGAACAGGACGCTGTCAACTCCTGTCACACCTCTACAAGATCAACCTGTCTCACACCAGAGAGTGCCCTTGTGGCACTGGAATGCAGATCCCAGGGCATTTCCTTCAAGATTGCCCCACGTGCCATGATATCCGTTAACAAACCTTGCCAGGGTGGGGGTCGGGGGTGATTCAAGGGAAGCTCTTGGGACCCACTGAGGCCTGAGGAAAACGGCGGACTTCGCCCTCAGAACTGTTCTCAAGATTTAGGCATGGCCCGGGAACACAGAAGAAGAAGAAGAAGAAGAAGAAGAAGAAGAAGAAGAAGAAGAAGAAGAAGAAGAAGAAGAAGAAGAAGAAGAAGAAGAAGAACAAGAAAGAAGAACAAGAAGAAGAAGAACAAGAAGAAGAAGAACAACAAGAACAAGAAGAACAAGAAGAACAAGAAGAAGAAGTAATTCCTTTATATTAAAAGAGCTGGCTTAGCTTCAAGTTCATGTTCAAGTTCAAGTATACTTTAAGATCTCCAAAAAGAGAAATTCAGGTTAGGTGCAACAAATTGACGGAGATACAACATAACTAAAAGAACATTAATCAAACGTGTGAAACACACTTATACCAACCAAATAATGATCAGCAACATTCATTACATCAACTTAGAAACGTGCACATTTAAAACACAGAGAGAGAGAGAGAGAGAGAGAGAGAGAGAGAGAGAGAGAGAGAGAGAGAGAGAGAGAGAGAGAGAGAGAGAGAGAGAGAGAGAGAGAGAGGGCACATTTTTGAAGTACCCTCTAATACCATGCACTTCGTAATAAATAATCAAGTCTCAGTATTTACAGACAGACATACGGACAAATAGACAGACACACAAGGCCGCGTTTGCAGATTAAAAGACGGACAAGGTTTGAAATATAACCTCCATTGGTGGAGCACTAGCCATTCCCTGTTGAATAGTCAATGACACGAAACGTTGAAGTCCAGCCTCTCGGTTATTGTTTTCGTCACCTCCTTCTTCCATTTATTTATTTCAAAACGTTTAACTCGTCTTTCCCTCTATCACACGTCCCCCCCCCCCCCCCCCCCCCCCCCCCCCCCCCCCCTTTAAAAAATAAATAAATTCTTCAATACCTGACTGATTTCCTTAAAGCTATCTCATAACATTATTATCCGTCTACATAGTAAACGGAGTATCAAAAATACTTACATTATTCCTGTCTATCTTGAGCTCTATCTTTTTCACATACTATCTCATCAGTTCACTTTCTACGCTATCTTTGCGGAACTTATCATCTTTCTTTTTCGTACTACCCACTAAAGTGCAGCAGAATCTTCAACGTGATGAAGTGGGCTGCCCAAGGCGAAGAAGAAGAAGAGGAAGACGAGAAGACCCATGTACAACAGTCACTACTTCATCTTTTGTTTTTGTAGCACTAACCGTGGTACTGGCGGTAGGCTATATCATAGGATGAAAAAACAAGCAGTTTAGCTCTTTGTCAAAGCTGAAGGTTGTGATGGATACAACACACACAACTTCAGTTGAAGCGAAGAGAGCGTGAATAGTTGTCAGGGTAAAATTAGGCTGGAAGAAGTGCTGAGTGGGGTGGAGGTGGAGGTTTTCAAGTGGTGCCTCTATGAGAAAATTAAATGATGTGATTCTCAACTTTTATGGAGATCAGATCAGATCAGATCAGATAATAGGGACCGAAGATGAATAGCCGTTAGGCTTTTAAAGTCCCATAATTTCCTTTGTATTTTGTCAAATCATAATGACAAGGTCGTCGATTGCTCAGTTTTTTTGTTTGGTTTTGTTTTCTTCTCAGTTTCGTTGCTGATGAATTATTCATCGTATTCATATAAAATGTATTTATAATCATTCCAGTTGTCTAGTAGACTTTTGAAAGAGTTAGTTCTTGGTGCTCGTTTAAGGTTAGTAGGTATCTTATTCCATAAAGGTGCAATTCTGTTACTAAAAGACAATTTCCTTGTGTTAGTATAACAATGTGTAATACATATTTTATCAGTACTGTTTCTTGTTTTGTTGTAATCAGATAGTTTAATTAAACAAATCAGTTATGCTTATGTAATCAATGCAATTGGAAATTGCACAGCACTGTAAGTATTGTGTAGCTATGTTACGGTTAACTGTGTGAGTATAATTATGTCGTGTGAGCAATTCGATGGCTTGGAGTCAAAACGGACTATCTTTAGATAGTCCATTGACGTATTATTGAACCTATTACAGAAACTAATAACTTGTATCAAACAATGACTGCAGAAATATATAAATGGGGTTATGCTTTTTATATGTATGCAGTCTTTTTTGGATACAAGTTATTAGTTTTCGTGCTAAGTTCAATCATATGTCAATGGACTATCTAAAGATAGTCCGTTTTGACTCCAAGCCATCGAATTGTCTTGTGAGCATAATATTATGTCGTTACATCGTGATACTCATTGAAGTCAGATCAAGTACACATCATCATCTCAAAGTAGAGAAAGCATATAAACGCAATTATTAGTCTAGAAAGCTGGGTTGATATCTGTTGGCAGTGCGATATACCTCGCTTGCCACTCTTTTCCACTCTCTCGTCTGCGATGACTTTCACTTAATTAAGGACTAACAGTACCCGAATGGTTAAGGTCTCTGTACACGTGAACATGTTTCACTCTTTCCCCATGGTAGCACAGTGATAGGCCAGTCATAGTATGACTTGCATATCACTGTATTGTCATGGTAAGAGAGTGCAAAATTGTTCCCGTGTACAGCCAGAGACCTTAACCCTTTCACTGCCAAAGTCACATTTTAGCACCGTAGTGATTTAACAACTATGTCACTAAAAAAAGCATCAAATTGGGGTCTATTATCCAAAGACTATTAGTTTTGGGAACTAAGGACAGACCTTATTTGATTATATGTTACAGAGAATCTCCAATACTGCGGGTGGATTTTGTTCTCTAACCAGGTTAATTTAATGGACATATTGGCTGAAATATGGCTGGCGGTGAAAGGGTTAATGGTTTCAAATGCCAATACGATGATGTTTGAAGATAAACTTTGCAATCTTTGTTTGCAAACACATTAGTGTTGACAAAAATGACGTATTGTTTGTCAGTTTTCACCGTCATTAGTTTTCTTGTTTTCAACATTCTTTTTAAATATAATATTATTTGGTTCTAGGAGCTAAGAGGAAAACAAAGGTGGTTGACTGAACTAAAAACAAAACGGTGCTACTTCTTTTTATTTTGATAAACTTTAGATTTCAGTAAAATCGTTGTTCAAAGGCATACAGTTCGCCACTTGTGTTCTGCCAGCAAAACGCTCTGGCTAAGAAACGGTGGCGGATTCGCAGACCACATGCTGCGATAGAGGCGATCTTATGTTAGGGCCTGCGGCGGATCAACAACCATGTCAAATGAGGATGGACGACGTCTGTTTTCGCAATCCCCTTTATAAAGAACGGCAGTACGTTGGAATTGGAATGAAGGCCTATGCTTTTCTCTCTCTGTATATTTTTGATTTTGGTATTTTTGTATTTTTTTAGTAACGGCCAGAGTTATGTCCTCTCCCCCCCCCCCCCATCCCCCAATGAACACACCACTTTCCACCCTTACAGAACGCATAAAATACATAGCCAAAAATTTGAAGCGATTCTGTTCAGTAGTTCACGAGATACAGCTGAACTTTTATACAAACTTACTTGCACCATGTCCTCTCCCCCCCCCAATGAACTCACCACTTTCCACCCTCACAGAACGCATAAAATACATAGCCCAAAATTTAAAATTTGAAGCGATGTCTGCTCAATAGTTCACGAGATACAGCGTCATCTCCCCCCCACCCTCCAATAACCCCCACCCCCCAATAAACACACCACTTTCCACCCTTACAGAACGCATCAAATACATAGCCCAAAATTTGAAGCGATTATGTTCAGTAGTTCACGAGATACAGCTGAACTTTTATACAAACTTCCTTGCACCATGTCCTCCCCCACCCCACCCCCCCAATAAACACACCACTTTCCACCCTTACAGAACGCATAAAATACATAGCCCAAAATTTGAAGCGATTCTGTTCAGTAGTTCGAGATACAGCGTCCTCACCCCCCCCCCCCCCCCACCCCCCAATAAACACACCACTTTCCACCTTTACAGAACGCATAAAATACATAGCCCAAAATTTGAAGCGATTCTGTTCAGTAGTTCACGAGATACAGCTGAACCTTTATACAAACTTCCTTGCACCATGTCCTCTCCCCCCACCCCCCCCCCCACCCCCCAATAAACACACCACTTTCCACCCTTACAGAACGCATAAAATACATAGCCCAAAATTTGAAGCGATTCTGTTCAGTAGTTCACGAGATACAGCCGAACTTTTATACAAACGTCCTTGCACCATATCCTCTCCACCCCTCCCCACCCCCCAATAAACACACCACTTTCCACCCTAACAGAACGCATAAAATACATAGCCTAAAATTTTAAGCGATTCTGTTAAGTAGGCCTAGTTCACGAGATACAGCTGAACTTTTATACAAACTTCTTTGCACCATGGTACACCACCACACAAAATTTGAAGCGATTGTGTTCACTAGTTCACGAAAACAAAGCTGTGGGGGGGGGGGGGGGGGGGGGGGATTACATAGCCCAAAGAAGGAAATGTCGGTTTTCAAGGTCAAACTTCAAGGTCAAGGTCAGCACGGTGTTGATTAACGAAAGGAAGCTTCCCTTTCAAGCTGTCTACCCCTCTGCCAATTTTAATCAAAATCCAAACAGTAGTTTTTAAGATAATCGATACACAGACAGACACACACACACAGACACACAAACCAATCGCAATACCACGGCCTCTGGCCGGGTAATAAGATTTCAAAATGAAGATCGGAAGTGGAAACCTTACGGCAAACTTGTACGTCTGTCAAGCTACTATCTGATGAAAACCTTACTAATACTACTAACCCATGAAAAGACTACTATTATTTTCAGCAGTTAGTAGTAATTACTACTAACTGATGAAAATAATAGTAATCTTTTCATGGGTTAGTAGTAATACTAAGGTTTTCATCATATAGTAGCTTGGCTTTAATAATAATGAAGAAAACTTATATAGCGCACATTCCAGGCTAGCTGCTCATGGCGCTTTACAAAAAAAATACATTTAATCAAATCACATCAATACCCATGCCCGCACGCACACAAGCACACACACTGACGAACATAGCATATCATTTACACGCGCATGCACACATACATACAGTACATACATACATACATACGTACGTACGTTCGTACATACATACATACACACAGACACAAACACACACACATCCCCACACACGTGCATAAGCACATGCCAGCGCGCGCATGCACACACACACTTTCTGTCTCCCAACTTTCCCATGCCATTCATCATCCACACACGCTTTCATTCTCACAATCCGATCATGGTGGACAGTAGTGTTCAGAGAATAGATGAGTTTTCAGGTTGGTTTTGAAAACTGACAGGGAGTTGGAATGTCTGAGAGACAGAGGGAGTTTGTTCCAAGTAGCTGGGGCCTGAAAAGAAAAGGATCTCTCGCCATAAGTTTTCGTTTTAAGTGAGGGAGGCTGTAGAATACGAGAATCAGAAGAAGAACGAAGCTGACGAGATGGAATGTAAGTATGAAGTAGATCAGACAGGTAAGTAGGAGCAGAGCCAGAAATGACAGCAAAGGTAAGAGCAGAAAGCTTGTAGTTGATCCTGCTGGAGATTGGCAACCAGTGCAGAGAGTGCAGAAGGGGAGAAACATGTTCAAACTTGGAGGACTTAAGGATTAGTCGTGCAGCATTATTTTGGATTCTTTGGAGTTTGTTGAGAAGGTAGTTTGGAAGGCCAGCAAGAAGAGAGTTGCAATAATCTATTCTCGAGAGGACAAATGCACAGACCAAGGTTTTTGTGGCATCAGTGGAGAGATAGTGACGAACAGAACTAATCTTACGAAGCTCAAAATAGGCAGATCTGCAGATATTAGACACATGCTGCTGAAGGGAGAGACTTTGATCCAAAGTGACACCAAGACTGCGGACAGAAGAGGAGAAGGAGATAGTGTTGTTGTTGATTGTGACAGAGCCTGGAAGGGTAGAAAGATTGAGCATTTTCTTTGGGCATGCTAACATAATTTCAGTTTTTTCTTCATTAAGTTGCAGCTTGTTGTGGGTCATCCAGATTTTAAGGTCAAGTATGCACTCCTGTGTCCGCGATACCAGCCCATCGACTTCAGCAAGAGTGGCCGACTGATATACTTCTGTATCGTCCGCAAAACTCTCATGAGACAAGGCATGTTGACTGATAACATCGGACACAGGAGCAGCATAGAGCACAAAAAGAATGGGTCCCAGAACAGAACCCTGTGGGACACCATACAAAAGGGGGGACGGCTCAGAGTATCTGCCACTAACACAAACTGTCTGCTTACGATTAGCCAAGTAGCTATCAAACCAGGAAAGAGCAAGATCATGAATGCCAAAAGAATGTTTGAGTCGGCGAATAAGAATGGTATGATCAATAGTGTCGAAAGCGGCACTGAGGTCAAGCAAAGCTAAGAGAGAAACTTTGTTGTCATCAAAACCTAAAAGAAGGTCGTTAACAATTTTAAGAAGGGCTGTCTCTGTGCTATGGCATTTCCGATAAGCGGATTGGTGGGGGTTCAGAAGGTGATTTTGTTCTAGGTGTGCAAGTAGTTGACAAAGTACAACCCTTTCAGTGATTTTTGAAAGAAAGGAGAGATTGGAAACCGGTCTGTAGCTTTTCAGATTGTCATGGTCAAGGGAGGGTTTCTTTAACAATGGGCGGACAATAGCAGATTTAAAGACAGAAGGGAAGGAGCCAGACAAGAGAGAATCGTTTACAATATGAGTGACATAGGGCAGCAGTACATCAATACATTCACAAAACAGGGATGATGGGATGGGATCCAGTTCACATGATTTGGGACTAGCGCCTACTCTCTAAACACAGTTCTTTCACAAACTTTTCTGTGACAGGCTCAAACCTCTGCAAAACTGGGCCGCAGTACATTCTGTCAGTGACTGGTGATGGGGGGACATCAGTAGAATCAAGTTTTTCACGGATGGAACTTATTTTCGTTTGGAAAAAGTCAGAAAATTTATGAGGGAGATCTTGCACTTTAAAAACAGAAGGGAGTAGGGAATGACTTACTTTACCCAAAATGCTGCTTGAGACACTGAACAACTGCTTAACTGTGGTGCATGCAAGTATCTTGGTTGAGTAAAAGGCTTTACGACTATCTAGTGAAATGATTCCTGTGGGAAATTATGTCCTCTCTCTCTCTCTCTCTCTCTCTCTCTCTCTCTCTCTCTCTCTCTCTCTCTCTCCCTCCTCTCTCTCTCTCTCTCTCTCCACCCCCCTCTCTCTCTCTCTCCCCCCCTCTCTCTCTCTCTCTCTCTCTCTCTCTCTCTCTCTCTCTCTCTCTCTCTGTCTAACCTCTGACACTGGTCACTTTGGCCTAATTTTACCGTTTGAATGCTAAGTAGTGTATTAGGAGCTCATTTGAACAATTGTTGATGTGGTTGACCAGTGGTCAGTGTCACTGACCAGTGGTCACTTTGGCCTATTTTCACTGTTTGACTGCAAATTAGTGTATTAGGAGTTCAAATCGAAACAATTTTTGATGTGGCTGACCAGTGGTCAGTGTCACTGTCCAGTGGTCAATTTGGCCTATTTTCACTGTTTTACTGCAAATTAGTCGGCA
>CM065684.1:52202325-52207325 GCA_017654935.2 Phymorhynchus buccinoides
TCTCCCAGTGTCTTGGTGATCTCCTTCCTTACTTTACATCCATCATCAATGAATCTCTATGTTCAGGCCGCTTTCCAACTCATTTCAAATCTGCAGTTGTCAAACCTCTCTTAAAGAAGCTTAGTCTCGATCCTGAAAATCTAAAGAACTATCGGCCTGTCTCTAATCTTTCATTCCTTTCTAAGCTTACGGAAAAGGTGGTTCTTAAACAGCTGTCTGACCATCTTCAGGTAAACGATCTTTTCTATCCAAACCAGTCTGCTTATCGAGCAGGTCACAGTACTGAGACAGCCCTCTTAAAGATAACGAACGACCTGCTCACTGCCTTGGATGAAAACAAGGTTTCTCTTCTCTCTCTCCTTGATCTTTCTGCAGCGTTTGACACTATCGACCACTCCATCCTCATTTCTAGACTTCACACCTCCTTTGGTCTATCTGGGGCTGTTCTTTCCTGGTTTTCTTCCTACCTCTCTGATCGCACACAGACAGTTGTTGTCAATTGTGCTTCATCTCTTCCAAAAGGTCTTCAGTTCGGTGTGCCCCAAGGTTCAGTCTTAGGCCCTATCCTTTTTGTTCTTTATACCCAACCTCTCTCCGCCATCATCAACCAGCATTCTATTCTACATCATAGCTTTTCTGATGACAATCAACTGTACATTTCTGCCCACCTGAGTCAATTAGATCAAATGATTTATTCTTCTAAGTTGTGCATCTCTCATTTATTCTCTGCTGTTAAAACATGGATGTTTTACAACAAACTGCAACTAAATGCTGAAAAGACAGAGATGATTCTTGTAGCCTCTAACCACACAATTAAAACTCAGGTTCTCCCAGGTTCTGTCGACATTGATGGCACTGAGATCAAGCTATCGGCATCCGTCCGCAATCTAGGTGTTACTTTGGACCAAAACCCTTTCTTTCAAACAGCATGTTTCCAATGTTTGCAAGGCTTGCTATCTAGAACTTCGAAGAATTAGTTCCATCCGCCGTTTCCTCTCTCAAGATGCCCTGAAGACTCTATTATGTGCTTTTGTCCTGTCTCGCCTGACTACTGTAACTCACTTCTTGCTGGCTGTCCATCAATTCTCATCTCTAAGCTCCAACGGGTCCAGAATAATGCTGCTCGTCTCATTTCTCGCTCCCCTAGGTACGATCACATCACTCCGGTTCTTCGTTCCCTACATTGGCTCCCAGTTCAATCACGTATTGACTACAAACTTCTCCTCCTTGCCTTCAAGTCACTGAATGATCAAGCTCCCGTGTATCTCTCTGATCTTCTTCATCTCTATGTCCCAGCTTGCCAACTACGTTCGTCTTCTGATTCTCGTCTCCTTTCCATTCCCTCCATCCGTCTCAAATCTACTGGCCAACGTTCTTTTTCTTGTCAAGCACCATCTCTGTGGAATTCTCTGCCTTCTCCTCTCCGACACTCCAACTCAGTCTCCTCATTCAAAACCTCTCTTAAAACCCATCTTTTTCCTGCTGCGCCCTAAATATTTGATCAGTTGTCTATCGTTGTGTGCACGTGAGGGAAGATTGAATAAGAGGTTTGTGCTGTGATTTGTGGTGCGTGTGTGTGAGTATGTGTGTGTGTGTGTGTGTGTGTTGTGTGTGTGTGTGAGCATGCATGTGTGCGTACATGTGTGCTTGTGTGTGTTTTGGTTTTGTGGGTTGTGTGTGCACGCATGTGTGTGTGTGTGTCTATGTTTGTGTGCGTGTTTGTGTGTATGTCTGCGTGCGTACGTTTTTGTGTGAGGGTGTTTGTGTATGTGGTCAGTCCATGCGGCTCGGTTGTGGCTTACCGAATGGGGTATGAACGATTTGGCGTCGATAAATATGTGTGTGTGTGTGTACGTGTGTGCGTGTGTGTGTGTTAGAGAGAGAGAGAGTTGCTTTGTATATGCGCTGTTGCTGGTTAATGCTGTTTTTGTTGTCTGTTGATGAATCATTGATTGTAAAGCGCTTTGGGCTCATCTGAGGTAAAGCGCTATATAAATGTACAATTATTATTATTATTTCCAAAACACATGCATACTCTCTCTTTCTCTCTCTCTCTCCCATTTTCTCTCAAACAGATGCATGTACTCTCTCTCTCTCTGAGTCTGTCTCTCTCTCTCTCTCTCTCTCTCTCTCTCTCTCTCTCTCTCTCTCTCTCTCTCTCTCTCTCTCTCTCTCACACACACACACACACAAGCATAGGCTTACAACTTTTCTCAATACCGGATGTTGGTAAAGCAACTCTGAGCTCCGCACATGCGCAACGGGAGTTGCATGGTTGGAGAAAAGTGTCGATATCCTCTAAATATAGCATCCATGTTTGGAAGCACTGTAGAGCTGTACGCGTAGGAGGAGGCTTGGTGTATGCGTACACCCCTACAGTGCTTCGAAAATAAGACCAGGGATGTTGTACACTTAACCACGTGTTCGTCATGCATTATATTAACTAATTTGGGGTGCATTTTATGCACACACATATATAACCATAGCAACTATCACCAAAATGAGTAGATTCATATTATTTCTTCTAACTCCATGAAATCAGGTCTTTTTCGTTTCAAAAATTGTATCGTGAAGAAATCGTATTTGGAGGAAATGCGTTGCTTCCAGAGCTTGGATTCACTGCCATGAGCTTGGTACTGTTGACAGACGTCGTGAAGGTCAGTGGCAGAAATGGGGCGACGGGTAATAAAAGATGACTGTTTTCCGCTTGTTTTTGGTTCTGCCCAAATCGTTTCACACGTGCTCTAATTTGCTGAATGGTTCAATGCGGACCATTTCCACCCAAACAGTGAGGAACGGACTCCACTGATGCTGCCTTCACTCCCCAGGGGCATGTTTTGGGCATCCTACTCGTATACATGCTTATCCATGACTTTTTAAACTCAAAATTTCGCTCCATTCGGTTGTTTTATGCATTTTCAAGGGGTATCACAAATTTCCATTGAAGTAATTAAGTAAATCAAACCGTTGTCGGATCTCGTTTTTAAAACATCAAAATGTGTGAAGATGAAAATGTTTAAAATAAATTATATATTTTTTCAGTGGCTTTATGTTTATATTTAATAGCTTTGTATGCTTAAGATAATATCCTTAGGAACTTTTGAGCAATGTAGGCCTATATACTTTTGTTGCTCCACAGAACAAAGGCTGTACTACCCGCATGTAGGCCTAACACAACTCTTTGTAGCTCACTGCGAAGAAATCTGGGATTCAACGACGAATCAATAGGCCTAGTAGAACGTTTCTTCTTGCTATGGATGCATGCACATGCAGTTTATGTTAGTGTTAGATCGTTAAGTTGATATATATATATATATATATCTCTCTCTCTCTCTCTCTCTCTCCACCTCTCTCTCTCTCTCTGTGCATGTGTGAATGTGTGTGTGCACGCGTGCATGTGCGTATGTGTGTGTGTGTGTGTGTGCGCGTGTATGTGCGTGTGTGTATGTATGTGTATGTGCGTGCGATAAAGAGAAAAACGGACAGGTAAACGGACAGAGAAAACACAAAGAGAGACACAGAGAGAGAGACAGAGACACAGGCTGAGGGAGACAGAGAAAGAGAGAGGACACGCAGATAGACAAGATAGTGTAATCATAAGGATAAGACACAGAGATAGAGAAACACGCATGGCAATGACAACGATCTTTAATGTCAATGGCTTTGCAAACAGCCCTAATGACGCGAGGTTGCAGCATTTAGGCCCGTTCAAAGAACAGAAACAAGCCAATAAATAAATCAAACAAACAAAAGAAAACGCATTAAGATGCGAAACATAAACGATTCGTTATCAATCAATTTATTATTTATTAGTAACCGTTGATGCAAAAGCTAACGACTCAGGCTTTACTCCAAGAAACAAAAGCACACAGAAAGAGAATTTTCATCAAATTACAACAACACAAAATTCAAATAAAACAGACGAAATCAGAGAAAACACCAATCTAGTAATTAGCCAAATGTTTTATTACGTATCAAAACTTTGATCTCCCTTTTAGTTTCGCATTCTTGGTTTCCCCACAGGTCTGCTGACATTCTTGAAGAGTTTTGAACCGATTGTCATTCCCCATGCAACCCCCGTAGACGAATTGATGGCAGGATTTTGTAGCCGGATTGAAGAAGTAATAGGTGTAGTGGGCTCGGCAAGGGCCTTTCTTGTAAGGAAGCTGACATCGTGCCTTGGTGTTGCTTCCCGTTGGGCTTGGAGCTGGGGTCTTGGGCTTACACACGGCTTGTTTGCCATTTTTTTGTCCCTTGAACTTGATGGACACTGTGAGGACGTCACCTCGAAGAGCTGAGGACGCACACACACACACACACACACGCATGCACGCACGCACACGCACACGCACACACAGGAGTTGTCACTTGGTCAAAATGTATGCTAACCCTTCCCCCTTTCAGACACACACACACACACACACACACACACACACACACACACACACACACACAAAATCGCATGCAGAAAAGAAAGTAGCACTGCATTAGCGGCGATGCGTTCTCCTGGTGGGAGGAACCCGAATTTAGAATTTGTTTTTTGCATGAATTTTACTCACGTTTGTTTTAAATTCGGGTTCTTCGAGCCACCTGGAGAGTGCGTCGCCACATTGTAGCGCCACCCGTTTTTTGTTGTTGTCGTTGGGTGTTTTTATTTGGGGGGAGGGGTGGACTAGGGAAATCTAGTAATCAATTTGATACATACCAGGCAGCGGGACTTTCCCCAGCTCTTATTGACTTTTAACTGCCGTGAGAGTTTTACGTGCATAAAGCTCATGGTTCAGGCTTGCTTAAAGTCCCCATCCAAAGGATTCAGAGTTCAGTTCGATTTTCCCGTCGAAAAGTAATAGGCCCACATAATATTATGTATGCATTAAGGATTCAACTGGGTCCGTTCTCTGTCGATCGCTCAGTTTCCTGTCATATGAGCGCAGATGCGTCATGCTACCGCTATGCGCCTAACTAAGAAATAGCCTAGTCTGTTGGGCTCAGCATGTCCG
>CM065684.1:52214825-52222325 GCA_017654935.2 Phymorhynchus buccinoides
AAAAGTAGTTTCGTCGAAGTTAGTGAAACATCTGTAAAAAATTTCCTTGTGCCCTGGCTTTGGAATTTTGACACCTTTTTTTTATTCCATGTTACACAAATAGAGCAGTGGTCGCTACAACCAGTTTGTACTGAACATGATTCAAGTATATTAGATTTTGTATTTACATAAATGTGGTCAATTAACGTAGCTGTTTTATCTGTAATACGTGTCGGACGATCGATTACTTGTTCCAGACCATATGTAGCATAAGAATGACTCCAATGAGTACCTGACAATGTTAAATCTATGTTGAAGTGTGTGTGTGTGTGTGTGTGTGTGTGTGTGTGTGTGTGTGTGTGTGTGTGTGTGTGTGTGTGTGTGTGTGTGTGTGTGAGAGAGAGAGAGAGAGAGAGAGAGGGAGAGAGAGAGAGAGAGAGAGAGAGAGAGAGAGAGAGAGAGAGAGAGAGAGAGAGAGAGAGAGAGAGAGAGAGAGAGAGAGAGAGAGAGAGAGAGAGAGAGAGAGAGAGAGACGAACGAGCGAATGAACGATAATAATGAATAGGTCCATTTACCCATGTCAGAATGCAATACAGTACTTTGCAGGTAAAAAGACAGAGAAAGGCTAAAAGACAGACAGACAGATAATAATAATAATAATAATAATAATAATAATAATAATAATAATAATAATATTTTTTGCTCTAGCGCTAAAATTCCACACAAGGAAGCATGCTCAATGCGCTTTACAAATTCAAATTTAAATAAAACACAAAACATGAAGTGAAAAACAGAAGTTGAACGTATGAAATATGCGTCGAAGGAACATACATAAAATTACAAAATAATATGATCCGCATACCTTAAGAGATGACGGATTAAAAATGACTGACTAAAACACAATAAACGTATAACATACACAACATAGAAAGACACAAGAGTCCCAAAGTTACAGTAAGTGTCACATTCGAAAAATGACAACAGATTAAAACTAATGCTTTAGAGAGCGTAACATTCCATGAACAACAAAACGGTAGCTTTTGCACAGTTCTTGTCGGCCATTTTGGATCACTGTTTTGGTTTTTCAATTGATATCTTTAAATGTTATGTTTAACCTTGAAGCTTGAATTTCTGTTTTATGCGCTCTCCAGGTGGGAGCAACCCGAATTTCGCAGAGGTAAGACTAGAATATACCAAATACCAAAGAACAAATAGATAGTTCGCATAATAATTACAAAAATATAAAATAAAATATTCACTCATTTGTAGGCCTTTTAAAGCTCCTTTTACCCTTTCACCGCCGGCCATATTTCAGCCAAAAATTGCAATTAAATTTACCTGGATAGAGAACAAAATCCATCTGCAGTATCGGGGATTCTTTTGTGACAAATATAAACTAAGGTCTATCCTTACTTCCCAAAACTAAGACAATAGTGTCTTTGGATAATGAACCCCATTTTGATGCTTTTTAGTGACATAGGTGTTAAAACCACTGTGGTGCTAAAATGCGGCTTTGGCGGTGAAAGGGTTAAAGCTCTCAAATATAAACCCTTATTCATCTCTCCTTACATCTAAGTATCTTATAATCGCTTTCTTTAATGTCTAAGTATTAGTACCAGGCTTTCACTGAACACAATGCGAAATATCACCTGAATACGCAACTATTAGGCCTACTAGTGTACTATTTTTTGCTAACAACAAAATTCCCGGGGTTCTTTTTTGTAGTGAGATGAAGACATTATTAAGGGGGTCACCTCTTCCGCTCTGCTGTTCAGTCAACAGAGCTAGTCCCTGAAACGTGTGCATACTCACGTAGTTCTCTTTGTGTTCCAGAATGTCCCATTCCTGTGCATTTTTGAACAAAAGCAGGCGGTTATTTAAAGTTAGGTTAAGTACATAAGATATTGTAAAAAAAAAAGGCTGCTATGGAATTCCTTTGACGTGTGAGGAATGGATTCAGAAATGTCTTTTTTATGTACAGGAGCCCGCAAAAAAAGTATAACCTATCGGACAAAAGCACAGATATTCTAAAAGGGTAAGATGGATTACTTAAGAGCTCGGCGAACCGGGCTGATAGAGTTGTCGTTAGTGGGGCCAGTACACTTTTCACAGTGGAGGCTATCCAAAAACTCAGACTGGAACTTGAACGGAGAATTCAACTGGCCTATCGACGACTAAAATGTGTCACGTTTCAAAGGGACATAACCAGTGTTTCAGTCCTCACTACTCATATAGGGAAAAGAGACCGGATGCTTATCTTCCCCTGTACAGTCTTTGACAAAAGTAACAAAAAATTCATATTACACGTGTCATGCAATAAATGAAAGCTTAACACATATAACCTATTAACAGTAACAAATAATACTGAATTCAAAACAAACAAACAAGAAACGTCAATCAAACAAAATAGGTAAGAAAATAACCAAAGACGTCAGAGACCCAACAAAGAATATGCCAAGCAACCAAGCATTGAAATGAACTAAAAGTACAACCAGGCAACCAATCAGCCTCCCAAGCCTTGGAATGAACTAAAAGTACAACCAGGCAACCAATCAGCCTCCCAAGCCTTGGAATGAACTAAAAGTACAACCAGACAACCAATCAGCCTCCCAAGCAAATGGGGGATTAACAGCCTGATTATTATGCAACCTTCCTAACTGGCCAAAAGGAAGTAGCACACACAGAGATTCAAAGACACAGACATACACACACACACACACATACACACACGCGCGCGTGCGTACATATATACATGCATACAAAGCGCGTAGAGATTTGGTGAAAAAGCGCTATAGAAATGTACATAATACATAAATACATGCTGTCGTACATCCGTGCACTCATACATAGCATTCGAAACAATAGAAAAAACAAGTGGGAAAACTGTGGCATACATACATACATGCATGCATACATACATACAGACAGACAGACAGACAGACAAACACACACACACACACACACACACACACACACACACACACACACACACACACACACACACACACACACACACACATACGTACATACATACATACATACATACATAATTATATACATACAGACAGGCACAGACACACAGACACACACGTGCGCAAGAACGCACGCACACACGCACGCACGCGAAACGAGAAAACGATTAACCCTTCAAAAACACATTTGACCCTTACGGCTTTGTTAACAATGTACAACCTTCATTATACACATACACTTCTTTATTCCCTAAACAAAAAAGGCACAGAATTACCACCTGATCATTTTAATTCCCTTAAGCCGATGATTGTTCCTTGTTAAATACGTTCTATTTGCTAAAGGATAAGGGCCGCATTGAGGGTGACACCTTTTGCTCCGCTACAGTCAATAATAGACTCCTGGTCCCTAGGAAACCCTTGAAACATGTGCAGGCTCACGTTCTCTCTATTGTGTCTAGCTTGCCTGGATCCTGTGGACTTCTTTGTACACAAATTAGAGATAACATTTGTATCAGGAGATTTGTGACTGTAAGACCCTCCCTTATATTAAAAGCGCAGAAAGGAAAAAAAACACCCAAACGCCCATATTTTTAGCCTGGTAATATTTCGGAATTTATATATACAACTATATAACTTTTCAAAGTTTGACACAGCCGTTCAAAACACACAAAATCAAAAACTCTTAGATGAAAAATGTATCAAGCATGTCCAATACAAACATTTTGGCTGAATGTTCTTTATAGTATTTGTGATATATTTCTTCCATCAGAGTTATGGTAAAAACTATTTTTTGTTGTGTAGTATATTGCAACATAGTTAGTAGAAATTGTTCTTACATAATACAGTTAATATCGCAAACATAAATAAAACTGCCCGTGAGTGAAAATCTAGCAATAGCAAACTAATATAACTTATTTCCAAACATACTACAAAATATTCTTGACTGTTATTTGTGAACGATTACTTATGGAAAACGTCCGTTGGCTTGATGATGATGATGAAAATGATGTTTTACGTCTTCTCGGTCATAGACACATATGGGACATTTGTAAATACAAAGATGGTGGGAACAATACTGGCTGCAATGCCCGGAGGCAGTGCAACACCAGTAAAGTCCCGAGTTTTTAACAATATAGATAGGTGTAGCGGTAACCACGCCTCGGTTAAACCTCATCGGCTATGGTACCGCCACATTATAAATATAATTGGAGTGTCCGTTGGCTTGAGAGAGAGAGAGAGAGAAAATGGAGTTTTACGTCCTCTTGGTCTGAATCAGACACATATGGGACATTTGTAAATACAAATATGGTGGGAACAATACTGGAGGCAATGCCCGGAGGCAGTACGAAACCAGTAAAGTCCCGATTTTTTAATATTAATACAGATAGGTGTAGCGGTGACCACGCCTCGGCTAAACCTCATCGCCTATGGCACCGCTACAAGTAATCGTTCACTATGGCCCCCCGTTGGCTTGAAAAAACGCATGGAAATTATATATAAACTAAACGTCCCTCTCTGAACAGCAGTGTTGAATAATCCAATTCCGGTCTAAGTTGGACAAACCTTTCTGTAGATGGAGAATGTTACGTAGTGTTTGAATTACTAGAATTTTCTAGTTCTGATTTTGTTAGAATAAATTATCTTTCATGCAAAGTTAATAAGTTTGGTTCTTGCTCTTTCTTGAAATAATTTCTTCTTCTTCTTCTTCCTCGTCGATTGCTGAGCCTGTCTCCTGTCATATGCATGACTGCGGATGCAGCATTCTGCCGTTATGCGCCTTACTGAAACAATAGGCCCAGCATGTTCGTCTTCGGCTGAATAAAATGTTTGTAAGAGTTTCTAGAACTAAGGCAGGAGAATGGACCAGTAAGGCAGAAATATAGTAGATGACAGCAAACACAGGGAAAGGGAAGAGTCGGAGAGAGGGGGACAGGTTAGAGGAAGTCAGAATCACAGAACTTCCAGAAGGTGGGGGAACTATTTGTACGAAAGAACATTCCACCGCACCCACCCCGGTATCCCCACAGGGGGTCTTTAAAGAACTAAAATGGTTGCATAATTGTTGTATTGTCCCGTAAGTTGAAAAGAAAAGACTTACACCGAATAAAAAAAGAAGAAGAAATTAGTTACTATAGCGTCTAATCGAAAAAGGACGGGTAGGGATGGGATAAAGGTCTCTATACACGTTAACATTCTTCACTCTTTTCCCATGGCAACACAGTGATATGCAAGTGATCGTGTGACTGGCTATGGTGCATCTCATGGAGGGCAAAGTGAACAATGTTAACGTGTATTGAGCCTTTTAGTAATTGAATAAAGTATATTAGCATAGATTCAGATACCGGGCATGACATAAGTAAACCACAGACTATGCGTGCGCAGTAATACAGTTTATGAAAGGCACTCTGGGAAGGACAGTTAAAGGACATTGCGAATGGGCACCACCACCACCACCCCTTTGCTCTTTCGTATCAATTATTTTTAAAGAGGCACCCTGGCGGATAAGTTTTTGTAAGACACACGTCGAGTTCACCATGAAAACACCCTTTACAGAGATTGCAACACTCACTTTTCTCTGGTTTCCTAGAAATCAAACCGTCAAATCGGCGATTCCTCCTTGGCGGAGGTTCTGGAAGTCGAATTCTTTCACCCAAAGAGAAGGCGTGTGCCCTCTCTTTTCCAATGTCCGCCTGCGTTTAGACCAAATCGTTTGCACGAAATTTTCACAATGCAAGGCTTTTTATGTTTTATTGTTTTTTAAATTTGTTACAGTTTATTTAACGGAGTTTCACTCACAACAAAGGAAATAGCTCCAACTGTTTTGTTACTGCACTACAAAAAAAGAAAACGCTTCAACCACAATGAGTGACCTCCACCCACCCCATCCAAAATGGCTACTCTCTCCGGCATCTCCGCCAAGGACGAATCGCCGTTTTGACGGTTTGATTTCTAGGAAACCAGAGCAAATTGAGTGTTCCAATCCTTGTAAAGGCTGTCTTTCGGGTGATCTCGACGTGTTTCTTGCAAAAACTCATCCGTCGGGGTGCACCGTTAAAGGAAAAAACCCCAACCAACAGTCTTTTGTTGAATTCGTTCAAAATTAATGAGTTATTACAATCCCTGCCCATTGTCTTCTTGTTGTGTGCTTGAATGTTTCCAATGTGTAAACTAAATGAAAGATATGCCTTGGAAAAGGTTGATACCAAACAACATGAAGAAAGAGTGTTGTCAATGATTTTCCAATTTGTAAACTAAATCAAAGATATGCCTTGGAAAAGGTTGATACCAAACAACATGAAGAAAGAGTGTTGTCAATGATTTTCCAATGTGTAAACTAAATCAAAGATATGCCTTGGAAAAGGTTGATACCAAACAACATGAAGAAAGAGTGTTGTCAATGATTTTCCAATGTGTAAACTAAATCAAAGATATGCCTTGGAAAAGGTTGATACCAAACAACATGAAGAAAGAGTGTTGTCAATGATTTTCCAATGTGTAAACTAAATCAAAGATATGCCTTGGAAAAGGTTGATACCAAACAACATGAAGAAAGAGTGTTGTCAATGATTTTCCAATTTGTAAACTAAATCAAAGATATGCCTTGGAAAAGGTTGATACCAAACAACATGAAGAAAGAGTGTTGTCAATGATTTTCCAATGTGTAAACTAAATCAAAGATATGCCTTGGAAAAGGTTGATACCAAACAACATGAAGAAAGAGTGTTGTCAATGATTTTCCAATTTGTAAACTAAATCAAAGATATGCCTTGGAAAAGGTTGATACCAAACAACATGAAGAAAGAGTGTTGTCAATGGTTTTCCAATGTGTAAACTAAATCAAAGATATGCCTTGGAAAAGGTTGATACCAAACAACATGAAGAAAGAGTGTTGTCAATGATTTTCCAATTTGTAAACTAAATCAAAGATATGCCTTGGAAAAGGTTGATACCAAACAACATGAAGAAAGAGTGTTGTCAATGATTTTCCAATGTGTAAACTAAATCAAAGATATGCCTTGGAAAAGGTTGATACCAAACAACATGAAGAAAGAGTGTTGTCAATGATTTTCCAATGTGTAAACTAAATCAAAGATATGCCTTGGAAAAGGTTGATACCAAACAACATGAAGAAAGAGTGTTGTCAATGGTTTTCCAATGTGTAAACTAAATCAAAGATATGCCTTGGAAAAGGTTGATACCAAACAACATGAAGAAAGAGTGTTGTCAATGGTTTTCCAATGTGTAAACTAAATCAAAGATATGCCTTGGAAAAGGTTGATACCAAACAACATGAAGAAAGAGTGTTGTCAATGATTTTCCAATGTGTAAACTAAATCAAAGATATGCCTTGGAAAAGGTTGATACCAAACAACATGAAGAAAGAGTGTTGTCAATGATTTTCCAATGTGTAAACTAAATCAAAGATATGCCTTGGAAAAGGTTGATACCAAACAACATGAAGAAAGAGTGTTGTCAATGATTTTCCAATGTGTAAACTAAATCAAAGATATGCCTTGGAAAAGGTTGATACCAAACAACATGAAGAAAG
>CM065684.1:52224825-52227325 GCA_017654935.2 Phymorhynchus buccinoides
ATGAAAGCGTTTTCATTTATCTGCAGATCTGAGCCTGTATCTTTTTCTTGCTTTTTTGTTGATACATATCGGTATATATCCGTTATTAGGACTTTGGAATGGGATATTGCTTTTATCCTATCTCTCGATCCTTGCTGTTTATCACACGAGGTCGGAGACCAAGTTTGAAAAATAGGAAGGCTCTTCAGATAGAACAAAAGCAATATTCTACTCCAAAGTCCTAATAACTGATAGTGACGTCATGTTTCTAATAGCAACAGTGTATTCTTACACCTTTTTCTCACGTGCATTTACACTAAGCCTATTGGTTAATATACACAAATGATATGTGAAGTTATGATTTCATATCCCACTCTTGGCACTGGCAGCCTTCTTTGCTTATTTTGAAGATCGGTATATTAACAGTTATTAGGACTTTGGGGTGGGATATTGCGTTTATCCTATCTCAAGAGCCTTCCTGTTTATCACATGCGATCGGAGACCGAGTGTGATAAACAGCAAGGCTCGAGAGATAGGATAAAAGCAATATTCAATTCCAAAGTCCTAATAATGGATATATACCGTATGTTGAAGGCATTCGTTATTATATATTCTGAGTGGTCAAACTAAAGGGAATCTAATTCATTATTGTTTCACTTTGAGAAATAGTCTGACACTGCATATAAATGTGCGTGTGTACGCGTGCGTATGTGAGAGCGAGCTGGCAGATATCGCATCACGTCAAAATCCAGGCGTTTAAAAACAAACAAACAAACAAACAAACAAACAAACCACTTTGATGTTTAAAGAGACGTTTGTTTAATCGCGTTTGCTTCTTTACGCGACGCTCTTCCTCAATATAAATCAATCTTCAAAAGGATATGTCAAAATGTGCATTAGCACACACGCACTTGCTTCCATATTAAATACTAATTTATCAGTGTCGAAAACCAGCAAGAAACGAAACTCTTCGAACTCACTCGAACTGCAGCTATTCAAAAGAAAGAACATGAATTATGCATGCAGGCAGACACCCCAGTTCCATAACAGGCAACTACTAACACTAATCATGGTTGTCATTTTTATTCTAAGGTCCTTCAGAATCTACAGAGGGTCTGTACATTTTTCTGTTCAATTCAAATTCAAATTCAAAATCTCTTATTTATTATTTCTCAAGGAGAAATTTCGACCAGGTACCGTACAACAGAAACATTGACATTCAGCAAGCATAAATATAACGATGGCTTGGAGTCAAAACGGACTATATTTAGATAGTCCATTGACATTATTATTGAACTTATTACAAAAACTAATAACTTGTATGAAAAAAAGACTGCTGAAATAATATAAAAAAAGCAAAAAAACATTTTTATATTTCTGCAGTCATTGTTTGATACAAACTATTAGTTTTTGCAATAAATCCAACAATACGTCAATGGACTATCTAAAGATAGTCCGTTTTGACTCCAAGCCATCGAATTTTATTTTATTTTATTAAGCACAATTTTGGATGACAAGTCACATAAGAATTACAAAAATGAATGAGTAGGGGAAGACGGGGTAAAAAGCGCATGGGCGGGTAAGAAGCCCACCCCAATTATCTCATGAAATAAAGAAACTTTCAGTCAAATTTGCCCATGAGACGAATGCTAGACATTAACGCTCGTCTCATGGGCAAAATGAGACTGAAATTTGCTTCATTTCATGAGATAATTGGGGTGGGCTTCTTACCCGCCCATGCGCTTTTTACCCCGTCTTCCCCTATTACAAAGATGAACAAAATGCATAATGATATTGACATTTGGCATGCATGAGTATAACATACATAATTTAGGATTACAAATGCCACATAGATACACACAACATAAGGATTAAGGGAGAATCTTTCAACACGAGCAGACATTCAAAAGGATCATGAGCTTAAATGGGCACCCTGACGGTTGAGTTTTTGTACGAAACACGTCGAGATCACCAGGAAAACACCCTTTACAGAGATTGCAACACTCACTTTGCTCTGGTTTCCTAGAAATCAAACCGTCAAAACGGCGATTCCTCCTTGGCGGAGATGCCGGAGAGAGTAGCCATTTTGGATGGGGTGGGTGAAGGTCACTCATTGTGGTTGAAGCGTTTTCTTTTTTTGTAGTGCAGTAAAGAAACACGGAGCTGTTTCCTTTGTTGTGAGCGGAACTCCTTTAGATAAACTGCATAAAAAAATAATAAAAAGGCTGGTATTGCGAAACTTTCGTGCATACGATTTGGCGGCCATTATTTCACCCATCTCTTTGGGTGAAATAACTTAACTTCCAGCACCTCCGCCAAGGAGGAATCGCCGATTTGACGGTTTGATTTATAAGAAACCAGAGCAAAGTGAGTGTTGTAATCATGTAAAGGATGTTTTCCTGGTGATCTGGACGTGTTTCTTACAAAAACTAATCCGTTAGGGTGGCCCTTTAAGAGATGGATGGATCGGTTTGTGTGGTGGGTGTCCAACAATGAAGAGAGAGGGTCAAAATAAATCTCA
>CM065684.1:52242325-52244825 GCA_017654935.2 Phymorhynchus buccinoides
CTTTAGTCAAAATACCTTCTGGCTTTCACCCTATGACATCGATAGCACCATCTGCCACATAACCCTCGCTATATTACAGCAGTCAATATTGTCAGAAATGTGGAGAAAGGAGTTTTGGAACCTGACACAATGGCTCTTCTTCTCTTCCTTTGTGCAACACCGGATTATTACACGAGGCACTAGACCTCCTTGCTCAAAAAGGCTTTTATCATTGGTTGACATTAGCCTGTAGTAGGGGCCAACAGTGACATGAGAGCTGAAGATGAGTTTGTTTTCTACAGTAATAGAAAATCATGGCACAGTTCAGGTTTTTTTGTGTGGAAGACTATGTCTCTCAAACGAGGGGGCCTTGGCACTGATTCTAGTTGTGCAGCCAAAGGGATGAGGTGGACTTTGGGGACCTTCCTCAACGCCAGCTGTCCTCATATTTCGTTTGGCCGAGAGAGTGGGGATGTACCCTGGGCAAGGCATCTCCTCTATGAACAAATTCTAGCCCAGTCCGCCGGAATACCATCTGCCCCTTTTGTTTATCTGGCAGTCACAGTCGGAAACGACTGACTGGCACACGTGGGACTCGAGCTGTAGCTTCCCTTTATATCATTGGTTGTTTTTAACAAGAGTCATTTGGGAGACTATTGGCCACTGCAAAGAACACCTTTTGCAAGAGTGAATGCCCTTGGTGCGTGGGGGAAGATGGCTGAGCACTGACCAAACAAGGGAATAACTCTCGCCAATAACCCTGTTTGAGGCCACTTAATGGCTGTCTTTTTTCAAGAGTGAATGCCATTTTGGATACTGATCAACAAGGGATTAACTCTTGCCAGGGCGTTAATAACCCTACTTGCAGTGGCCAATAGCCAGATACGGCTGATATTGGCCACTGCAAAGAACACATGTTGCAAGAATGAATGCCCTTGGTGGGTGGGGGAAGATGGTTGAGCACTGACCAAACAAGAGCATAACTCTCGCCAATAACCCTATTTGAGGCCACTAAATGGCTGCCTTTCGCAAGAGTGAATGCCCTTGTCAGCACTGACCAACAAGGGATTCACTCTCACTGTCAAGGGCGTTAATAACCCTAGCTGCAGAGGCCGACACAAACGTGATTGTGATGTGATTAAAGTAGAAGAAGGGCATAATAGCAAGTACTATAACATTTCAATACGAAGCGACATTCCGTCACATTTCATTGAAACACAATGGAATTGTACTAGCCCTGATCCTCCGAAATCGGAATGTGTCGGCTGAATGCAGCGGAGAGACCAGTGGAAACTAAAAACCGGGCACATAGGGGAAGACGGGGTAAAAAGCGCATGGGCGGGTAAGAAGCCCACCCCAATTATCTCATGAAATTAAGCAAATTTCAGTCTCATTTTGCCCATGTGACAAGCGTTAATGTCTAGCATTCGTCTCATGGGCAAATTTGACTGACATTTTCTTTATTTCATGAGATAATTGGGGTGGGCTTCTTACCCGCCGATGCGCTTTTTACCCCGTCTTCCCCTACGTGCCTCGCCCATTATGGTCATATGGCCTGGGAACGACTAAGAAGAATTGAATTGAATTGAATTGAATTAATTTTATTTATAGAGGGTAATAGATTTTACATTCAGCCCTCTGGAAAAAACAAATTACAAATATAAAAGTAGAAATGGAAAAGGAAAATGAGCACAGACAAAGCAATATAAAGCATGCAAACTACAACCCTATATAGTAGCACGACAATAACAAAATCAAACCTAATATTAGTAACTATTCTCATTTTGAACGTGCATACATTAAGAGTTGGCCTAAGCACATACACACGGAGAAACCCCCCAAAAATAATCCTACCTTTGATACTCATCTTCAACATGCACAAATTGAGAAGTGCACAAACGCACGACAAAACCAATCCTAATCATACTTTACATACTGATCTTAAAAATGTACTTATTTGAACAGACAACCATGCACGTAATAAAATCAAGAATTAAAAGAAGAAGAAGAAGAAGAAGTCCCTTTAGTTAGTAGAGTTGAGGTTGAGGTGTATAGCTTCATTAAAAAGCAAAAAACTCAAAGGACGAAACATTCATTCTTCTTTCTTTGCTGTTCATATCGGGCGCAACCCTGTTGCGACCAGTGGTGTTGCACTACTGTACTATATTCGAAGTTTTGATGTTTTACCCAGATCGTGTTAGGGGAAGACGGGGTAAAAAGCGCATGGGCGGGTAAGAAGCCCACCCCAATTATCTCATGAAATAAAGAAAATTTCAGTCAAATTTGCCCATGAGACGAATGCTAGACATTAACGCTCGTCTCATGGGCAAAATGAGACTGAAATTTGCTTCATTTCATGAGATAATTGGGGTGGGCTTCTTACCCGCCCATGCGCTTTTTACCCCGTCTTCCCCTACTTTGCCCAGTGTTTCTTAATATTTTGAACTTTAAGCTTTAAACTAATTGATGTATTAAGTGCGTGTATACGTGTGTGACTTAGGTGCATCTGTGTGTCTGCGTG
>CM065684.1:52247325-52254825 GCA_017654935.2 Phymorhynchus buccinoides
GGATCTCTCATCTGTCAGTGAGCTCTTTACAATTTCACTTTTCGTGCAAAAGATGACAAGCGTGTGTCTGTAACGTAATCCGAGCTCTTTTCCACGCAGCAGGGACTAAAGCGAATTTAACTGAAATTCTAGTGGAGGGTGATAATGCTAGAAGATACTATCATTCGTCTCGAGAGAATGCCAAAAGGCATCACCACACACACAAAACCGTCACAAGGCTCATTGAACAAATAGGTAAAGGTAAAGATGTGCCACCCCCCCCCCCCCCCCCCCCCCCCCCCCCCCCCTGCATTTCTCGGTTAATTCCATTTTTCCGTGAACAAATAATAATAATAATAATAATAATAATAATAATAATAATAATAATATTAATAATAATAATAATAATAATAATAATAGTAACAATAATAGTACATTTACATAGCGCTTTACCCAAATGAGCCCAAAGTGCTTTACACTCGAATATTCATCAACAAGTAGACAACAAAAATAGTGTTTAAGAATGACACAAACCAGCAACAACGCATATACAAAGCAACTAACTCTCTCTCTCTCTCTCTCTCTCTCTCTCTCTCTCTCTCTCTCTCTCTCTCTCTCTCTCTCTCTCTCTCTCTCTCTCTCTCTCTCTCTCTCTCTCTCTCTCTCTCTCTCTCTCTTCTTCATATTAAAGACCCTTGTGAGCTGTTTGCCGATGATACGTCAATTCACACTAACCATACTGATCTCAATCAGCTATCCTTTAAATTGCAAGAAAATATAGATCAGCTAGTTGAATGGACAGAACTTAACCACATGACATTGAATGAACAAAAAACAAAATGTATGATAGTAACATCACGACAAAAACGACAAAACTTAACCTTTCCTTTGCCTCCAATATATATTCACAATAAACAAATTGAAGTAGTCAGTTCTCACAAAGTGTTAGGGGTTACCTTAGACAATAATCTTTCTTGGTCTCCCCATATTAGTAGTTTGAGCAAACGTGTCTCACAAAAAGTCTTCCTCCTCTCTAAAATTAAAAACTTCCTTAATCTCGATGCCCGTAAGCACTTCTTTTATGCATGTATTCAATCACACATAGATTACGCCTCTACACTCTTCGATTCAAGTAGTGCCAACACATTAAAGCCATTAATCAATGTTCATAAGCGAGCCCTTAAAGCAGTCCTCCTAAAATCGTCTTCTCTAACTTTTCAAGATTACATCGCAATAAAAATGTTACCTCTTACAGACAAACTTCAATACAACAAAGCTGTCATGATGTTTAGAATAATCAATGGTTTTGCACCTCCAACATTAATTAAAAAGTTTCCAATCAACCAATCTAGATATACTAACAATATTGTTATTCCAAAACCTCGAACTGATCTTTTCAAAACAAGCTTAACATACTCAGGTGGTACTCTTTGGAATTCCTTAACAACTAATCTTAAGCAGAAAAGCAGCATTACTTCCTTCAAAAACGCGTATCAAAATATTCTATTTCAGAGATTAAAAGAAAACATTTGAATGATGATATTTATGATTGCTGATTTTGTTATAAAATGTGATAACATATATGTGTTTGATACTTTTGTATGATATAACTTGATTTGTTTATTACTATCTTACTATTACTGATAATGATGAGGAGTGTTACCCTTTGCTGTTTTTATGTTTGCATGATGTGACTTTTTTTTCTTTTTTTCCTTGTACTTTAAATTCCAAAATGTCCCCATCCTTATCCCCCTCTGTGCCTCTTCCCCCCATCCTCCCTCCCTTTTATTCTCATTTCTGCATGCACATACATTTTTCAGCTTTCTTGTTTGATTTATTTTATTTTTCCCCAGGGCTGGGTGGAAAAAAGCATGTAACTTGCTTATCTCATGTTCCCTGGTTAAATAAAATGTCGTTTTCGTTTTCGCTCTCTCTCTCTCTCTCTCTCTCTCTCTCTCTCTCTCTCTCTCTCTCTCTCTCTCTCTCTCTCTCTCTCTCTCTCTCTCTCTCTCTCTCTCTCTCTCTCTCTCTCTCTCTCTCTCTCTCTCTCTCTCTCTCTCTCTCTCTCTCTCTCTCTCTCTCTCTCTCTCTCACGCGCGCAGTGTTGTTGTGACTGAACCCTAACAGGCTTGATGCCTAATTCCATAATATGAATTCCATGTTTTGATGACAATCGGATAACGGATGCTATGTTAAATCAAATTCGATTATAGTTTTTGGTCCCTTCCCCCACCATTGCCAATTGTTAATGGGCCAGAGGCCTGAACAATTAAAACATTTTGTTGACTTTGACTTTGACTTTGACTCTCACGCGCGCGCACACGCACGCACGCACGCACACGCACACACGCACACACACACACACACACACACACACACACACACACACACACACACACACATTTATCGACACCTACTCATTATTCATCTGTCAATCAGTAAGCCATAGCAACTGAGTTGCACGGACTGACCACATACACCAACACACATACACAAACGTTAGAAGATACACATACGAATACACTCACACACAACGTACACACACAGTCAGACAGACAGACAGACAGACAGACAAACAGACAGACAGACAGACAGGCAAGCAGTCACACACACATACACACAGACACGCGCGCGCGCACACACAGAGACAGACAGACAGACAGACAGACACACACACACACACACACACACACACACACACACACACACACACACACACACACACACACACACACACACACACACACACACACACACACACACACACACACAGACACACACACACAACACACAAAACCAAAACAAGCACACACGCAAGCATGTGCGCAAAGAGAGAGAGAGAGAGAAAAAGAGATACGAAGAGAGGCCGACCTCGTAACAAGCTGGAGGCGGAATACCCTGGCAGAACAGGAGAGTCCGGGAACCAGCTGGAGTGGCATTGCTGAGAGAGCAGCCCAGAACTGGGTGAGATGGCGGAGTATTGTCCATGGCCTATAGTATGCTCCACTGGGGGGTATGAGCTGAAATTAAGTAATTGAAGAGAAAGACTGATTGGTAGTAAAGTGGAAAAAGGTCAAGATGTCCCCCCCCTCCCCTACATTTCTTAGCTCTCCCCGCATTTTCACACTTGCCTTTCTTACCAAACATTAAGGTGTATTTGATGAACCTTTTCAGCTAATGATCTTTGTTGAATAATTAATCGCAGTCACGATAAAAGCCATTATCTAATAGGACACCCCCCCCCCCCCCCCCCCCCCCCCCCTATGTAGTGCAGTACACACAACAGCCGCGGAGCATTCGTCACAGTCCTGGTTCATTGCGTTTTTTCCGTCTTGTCTTTATCTTCTACTATTATTGAATGCATGTGTTTAATTATGTAAATGGATGAAAATTAGTGTTAAATATAGCAAACGATAGAGCATGAAGTACTCAATCTGCAGTAAGAAAGGCAAGACTGAAAAAGTGGAAACAACCGAGAAATGGAGGAGGGGGGGGGGGCATCTTGATTACGATACCTATCATCTAGCAATGCGTGGATCAGAGCCAAAGGGAGGCAAACAAAGCATCATTCTCAAAACAAACAAAATGTGCCGAATTCGCCTTTATGACCCTTCACCCACACAGTACACATCATCAATGGTGGAGAGGACGACATACAAACAAATCAACATCTATCCAAGAGTGGCATAGCCTTCTAGCCTGGAATATGTTACACATAAACAACACACAACACAGAACAAGCCGGTAATGAAATAGTGAGGCCAAGAGAGGAGATAACGAAATTGAACAAATTGAAATTGAGTTCTCCCCTTTTTCAATTTCGTGATCTCTAGGGGAAGACGGGGTAAAAAGCGCATGGGCGGGTAAGAAGCCCACCCCAATTATCTCATGAAATGAAGCAAATTTCAGTCTCATTTTGCCCATGAGACGAGCGTTAATGTCTAGCATTCGTCTCATGGGCAAATTTGACTGACATTTTCTTTATTTCATGAGATAATTGGGGTGGGCTTCTTACCCGCCCATGCGCTTTTTACCCCGTCTTCCCCTACATAACATTAGAATGCTGTCTGCAACGAGTACATACTTGTGGCGGTGCCATAGCCGATGAAGTTTAACAGAGGCGTGGTTACCGCTACACCTATCTGCATTAATAACAAATCGGGACTTTACTGGTTTCGTACTGCCTCTGGGCATTGCCTCCAGTATTGTTTCCACCATATGTGTATTTACAAATGTCCCATATGTGTCTGATTCAGACCAAGAGGACGTAAAACACCATTTTCGTCGTCGTCGTGCAACGAGTACAGCTACACTTAAAGACCTTAAAATGTACTTGGTAAAAGCGCACTCTTACACAAATACTAGTGGCGGTGCCATAGCCGATGAGGTTTAACCGAGGCGAGGTTACCGCCACAGCTATCTGTATTGCTAAAAAAATCGGGACTTTACTGGAGTTGCACTGCCTCCGGCCATTGCCTCCAGTGTTGTTCCCACCATCTTTGTATCTACAAATGTCCCATAGGCCTATGTGTCTCTTCCAGACCGACAGGACGTAAAACACCATTTTTCTTTCTACATTTAAAGACCCAGTGACGCACCACGATTAAGTCCCTTGGTTGTTTTTTCTGGGTAGCTGTGACCTACATACAAATTTCCTCAACTTGAAATTGAGGCTGCTCTTTAAACTGATGTTTCGGTTTTAATTTGGGGCGTTTTACATGGGAGTCAGACTTGGTCAAAACAAGATTTCTTACCAGCTATAAGAGGGAACCCGTGATTGTGACACATGATCTGGTGGGTCTTTAAGGAATTGAAAGAGAGCTCGGTGATAACGAGGATGCTTTGAAGAACTTGTGACATCTGACGTTGCCCTAGAAGATGGTGACGATAAGTGGGGCTACTTACGACGAGAAACGCATAAACAAGCCAGCAAACCAACCAAGAAACGAACAAATAGCATTAAAATGGCTCCCAAGAGGACTTTGCTCTCTGCAGGGGGTATAGATTTCTCCACAGATAGAACCTCTTTGATTCCTTCGTTCGACTTCACACTGTAAGCTAAAACAAGGTCAGGGGGGTGGGGGGTGGGGTGGTTGGGTGCATAGAGGCAACTCCGAATAGTTTACAGATACACAGAGAAACAAATGAATGCTTCGTTCTAGTCGCAAATGAACTCGGGGTATAAACATGCCTGCAATGAAGAAAGCGAAATGAGTGTACCTTTTCCTTATTAAAAAAACCAAACTTCGAGTAAAAAACCAAAGTTGAATGAAGAAAACTAAGTAATGAAGTAGTCTTGCATCAGATCAGATACTAGAGCATTTCGTGTGCAAATCAGTGCAAAAGGCTTAGGTTACCTACCCATACACGCTTCAAGACGGATGTCACATGACATCGTCATGATTAGAACCGACACGCGGCTTCTTATCATCAACATTCATCGTTCTTTTCATTTCAAAAATCCTCACAATAACAACAACAATGACAAAAAAAGCTTCCCCTGCTAAACTAGTTATTCGTTTCTCATTCAAAATACCCCCCCCTCGCCATAATTTAAAAGATAAATATATATATATATAAAGCAGTCAACCGTTGAATCCAACTCGAGTTGTTTTTCGTGTATTAGAGTGTGTTTTATGTTTAATTAACGTGTGGCCGTGGACGAGTGTGCGCTCGCGCTTGCGATTGTATTTGTGTGTGTGTGCGCGCGCGCGTGCGCGCGTGTGTGTAAATTATGGGTAGGTAAAGACACACAGACAGACAGACAGACAGACAGACAGGCGGCGAGGAAACTAAGAAAACGATATAAATTAATATCCCAATCTTCTATTTAGCCCCATTCCACTAGTCTTAAAGACTAAAAGTTAGTGCAATAGACATGCAAAATATGTAACTTTGATAACACATTTTTGTCCGAATGTCCACCGTTGTGAACGTCAGAACAACAGAGAAGACAACCACAGTTAACTTTGGCTACACGTGGATAGGTATATAATAACCACGACGAAAAACCCGAACCGAGTCAGTTTCTGTCAGATTGATTCTATACGGACCATGTATTATGGTAAGAAGAATTTTGAGCTCTGAATTGAATGGAAAAAAAGGAAACATTGCATACACACCACACAATCAGCTTCTTTCTCTTCTGAAGAGTAACATGTCGATATGCCCGAGCAATAAAGGCAAAGGAGTTTAAGAAAGAAGCACGCTTACTATCAATGGGTGTCAAAACCACACATACACGTGCGCGCGCGCGCGCACGCGCACACACACACACACACACCACACATACACACACACACACACATGCACACACACACACACACACACACACACACACACACACACACAACACAACACACACACACACACACACACCACACACACACACCACACACACACACACACACAACACACATACACACACACAGGCACGCACGCACACATATACATACACACGCACACACGAACACGCACGCACACACCTACCCACCCACCCGCACCCAACCACACACACACACTGGTAATCACCACAACTAAAACTACATATCAACAGGCTTCACGGCAGGTTGCAAAAGCATAAACAGCGTGAAACCTGTCTAAAGCAGGATCTAAATATTCATAGGTGAAATAAATAAGTTTGTAACGATACATCATCGTGCCCCCGACTGCTGAATTAATATACTATCTTCAACAGAACCGTGTCTGGTTTTGGCACAGTAAATCAATGAATAATGTTTTTGACATTCAAAAAGGCACAAATTCCCCTATTTTCTGGTTGGAAGTGACGTTCATGTTAGCATGTACGTGATGCAATTGGCAACACTGTGCCCTTTCGACACTGTATGTATATGTCACAGTAGAAATGGGAATCCAGTAGGATTCGGAATCCTACTAGTAGAAATCGGAATTCTGATTTGTACTAGTAGAAATCGGAATTCTAATTTCTACTGGACTTTTTCTAGTAGAAATTGGAATTCTGATTTCTGCTAGTACAGATCGGAATTCCGATTTGTACTGACAGCCAGTAGAAAATGGAATCCAGTACAAATTGGAATCAACATAATTGTTTCAGTTGTAAGAGAAGAAAGACAAAACGAGGGTGGAGTTGATAGTCTAAGGGATTAGGTTGCAGTCTTTTCTAGTGCTGCAGCCAAAATTCATTTGGCTGCAGCACTAGAATAGACAACCTAATCCCTTTTGCTGCAGCACTAGAAAAGACAGTGTAACCTAGTCCCTTGCACTGTCTTATCTAGTGCTGCAGCCAAAGGGATTAGGTTGTCTTTTCTAGTGCTGCAGCCAAAGGGATTAGGTTGTCTTTTCTAGTGCTGCAGTCAAAGGGATTTGGTTGTCTTTTCTAGTGCTGCAGCCCAAGGGATTAGGTTTGTCTTTTCTAGTGTTGCAGCCCAAGGGATTATAATTCAATGATTACTGCTCTTAAGCTATCAACTCCACCCTCGTTTTGTCTTTCTTCTCTTACAACTGAAACAATATGTTGATTCCAATTTATACTGGATTACA
>CM065684.1:52264825-52282325 GCA_017654935.2 Phymorhynchus buccinoides
GTTATAATCACTTGTAACAGAAAACAAAACAAAACAGACATTTTGGTACTTTTGGTATATCCTCGTCACGTAGACTTATCTCTGTGAAATTCGGGCTGCTCCCACCCGGAGAGAACGTCGCCGCAAGCGCAGCGCCATACACGGCATGCAAGCATACTACGTGAGTTCGTGTCATCCATTCCAACGGCACACAGCGGCCTTCTGATACAGAATAGTGGAAATGGGCTTTAACGTGTGCGTAAGATCCAGCGCATGCTTTCGCACAAGGGACCTCGGTTTTAAGTCGACGCGCATCGGAAGGAGATGGTGTACTGTTTAGACATAGGTGACGCCAGCTTTTCAAGTACTACACTCTCATCCAATTTTCATATATAATAATTTAAATCTCCACTTGATTTAATTTAAAGCCCTTTCATCGCCACTGTCGCCTCTTGGCACCACAATGATTTAACACCCATGTTACTGAAAGGCATCACATGAGGGTCTGGTATCCAGCGACCTTACGCTCTAAATTTGGGGGGTAAGGATAGGCACTATTTTATGTATGTTACAGACGAATCCCCAAAATTGCAGACGAAATCTTTTCTCTACCTGAGTAAGTTTAATGGTAAATGTTGGCTGATGAATGGCTAGCGTTGAAAGGGGTTTAAGCGTAGGGGAAGACGGGGTAAAAAGCGCATGGGCGGGTAAGAAGCCCACCCCAATTATCTCATGAAATGAAGCAAATTTCAGTCTCGTTTTGCCCATGAGACGAGCGTTAATGTCTAGCATTCGTCTCAGGGGCAAATTTGACTGAAATTTTCTTTATTTCATGAGATAATTGGGGTGGGCTTCTTACCCGCCCATGCGCTTTTTACCCCGTCTTCCCCTATGATAATAATCACTGGAATGCATCTTGGTTGTTTATTTTACAGGGGCTAAGATAACGGAAGCACAAAACAGCAACGACAAAAATATTAGCAGCATCAACACACCATATTATGCTACCTAATAAGTTCACCAGAAAGCACACATACAGTCTAACCATTCTATTGGACGACAGTTCTAACAACATACGTCTTTTCGTGATAATGCTTTCCCCGTGGTAATGCTTTACTCTGAAAATAATATGAGTTGTCTGGAAAACAACAACCACAACAACAACAACCACAACAACAAAACAAAGCAACACACACACACACACACGCACGCACGCACGTACGCACGCGCACACACACACACTCGCGCGCGCACACGCACGCACACGCACGCACACACACACACACACACACACACACACACACACACACACACACACACACACACACACACACACACACACACACACACACACACGCGCGAAAGCAAACAAGCAACAAAAAAAAGAAGAAATTATTATGAAGGTTTGAGGCAAATATAGCACCATACAACAGCTCTCCTACTATTGAGCACGTGCGCAGAATCATCGATGCTCACTTACCTTGCGTGTGAAGGGTCGTTCACCTAAAACTCTGAAGAGAAGAGGGAAACGAAACATGTAAAAAGCACTGAAATTTGAATAACCCCAATGCAAAGTTTTTCTATATACACTATTTGACCTTTAAGAGGCCGACCCACTTATCCAACTTCAGTCGTACAGCTATCCAACTGTGACAGTTGTGAGGCTATGGTTATCGTGAAATACCCCTGTCCTAACGAATCTGATGAACTCCTACTAGTTTCTTTCACGATGCTTGCAGTCCTCGATATACGAAAGTGATGAAATATCTGTGTTTCTGAAAAATATTTTTGTTACGCCCAATTCGTGAAATTGCCTATTTCATAAAATGGGCAATTGTTTTTGCCCAATTCATGAAATGGACAATGTGTATCACAATTTGACATCCCCAGCAACACAGGCATTGATTAAGGTTGATTCAACAATAGCACATTTTTGGACATTGTACATCCTACCTACACTACCAAGTGCTACTCTGGGGCATGCCTGAGCCACAATGTTGTATCAAACATTAAATGCAGCCAGCATTGTTCCCACAATCTTTGTAATTACAAATGTCCCATACGTGTCTATGACCGAGAGGACGTAAAACACCATTTTCATCTGGGTTCAGACGAATGATAAATCACACCTGTAGATGGGTTGCAATTCTTTTAGTCAGACTTAATTTGATGACATATCGAGATGGCTTGGAGTCAAAACGGACTATCTTTAGATAGTCCATTGACATATTATTGAACATATTACTAAAACTAATCATTTGCATAAAAAAAGACTGCATAAATATAAAAAGGATAGCCCCTTTTCTATATTTCTGCAGTCATTGTTTGATACAAGTTATTAGTTTTTGTAATAAGTCCAATAATACGTCAATGGACTATCTAAAGATAGTCCGTTTTGACTCCAAGCCATCTCGATATGTCATCAAATTAAGTCTGACTAAAAGAATTGCAACCCATCTACAGGTGTGATTTATCATTCGTCTGAACCCAGATGAAAATGGTGTTTTACGTCCTCTCGGTCATAGACACGTATGGGACATTTGTAATTACAAAGATTATGGGAACAATGCTGGCTGCAATGCCCGGAGGCAGTGCAACACCAGTAAAGTCCCGAGTTTGTAACAATATAGATAGGTGTAGCGGTAACCACGCCTCGGTTCAACCTCATCGGCTATGGTACCGCCACATGAGTGTGTTCGTTTGAACCCATTCTTGATCTCTGTGTGTTTATGAGTGGAAAATGTTTTTATTTCATAATAATAATAATAATAATAATAATAATGAGCATTTATATGCGCTTAATCTTAAACAAGCCCTAAGCGCTTACAATAATAAACAAATAAATGAATACCCCCCCCCCCAAAAAAAAAAAACCCCACAGCAACCCAAAGACAAACAACAACAACAACAAGCAGTAGAAAATATGAGAATGTCAAACATTTCCTCGCATACACACACACATGCGCGCGCACACACAAACGCGCACACACAAACAACACACACACACACACACACACACACACACACACACACACACACACACACCACACCACACCACACACCACAACACAACACACGCCCGCACAAACCACACACTGCACACAAACACACGCGCAGAGAAGGGACAAAAATTACTTTCCAAAACAACAGAGCAGGCTACGATTTGAAGAGAGTGGTTTTGAGGGAAGACTTAAATGAAGAAAGGGAGTCTTAAATTGGTTTTTTCACGAACTGGGCGAACTATTTTGCCCTTTTAATAAAATGGGCAATTTTACATAATACAGACATTATTTTGATCAAATTCTGTGTATTGGGGTCTACACGAATGCAGTGAACAAAAATATTAGGATTTCATCAGAATCATTTAGACGGTCGTATTTCACCAGAATATCATATGTTAGAAACCCTATGAATTAGACTCTAACTTTATAAATTTAGCACCTATTCCGTCGGAACATGTCCTTTTAATTCATAAAAAGAAGATGAAAAAATGACTGCAGTACCTTTTGGAGTAACGTAAAAATGGTGGGTAGAAACAACAAGGTACCTGTGAAAAGGAGAAACTTCAACGTTTCTTAGTCATGAAGTGAAGACAGCACAGTTGGCAGGTTGTAGATCTTCCTCTTGTGAGCATAGTTCACAATCAGCCCAAAGGTCAGTGGGAGAGAAATAGTGGGGGTAGTGGAAAAATAGTGTGATTACTGTTTATGAGGGTAGAAGCCAATAGAGCAAAAGGGTACAAGGGCAACAAGTGTGGGGGGGGGGGGGGGGGGGGGGGGGGGGGGGGGGGAGGGGGGGGAGGGGGGCGGGGGGGGAGGGGGAGGAGGGGGAGGGGGGAGGGGGGAGGGGGGAGGGAGGGGGGAGGGGGAGGATACTTTACAATTTTTATTCTTTGATTGTTCTTTGCTTTGTTCCATTGTGTCCGGGACATTTGTTAATATGGGTGATGGGGGAGGAAATGAAATGGGGAAGGGACAACCATTTTCACTTCAATCTCCCATTCATTTATACTCTCTCTCTCTCTCTCTCTCTCTCTCTCTCTCTCTCTCTCTCTCTCTCTCTCTCTCTCTCTCTCTCTCTCTCTCTCTCTCTCTCTCTCTCTCTCTCTCTCTCTCTCTCTCTCTCAAAAGAGCTATTTTAATGCGTTATATTATTAGACTAATGTTTAGTAGTTTGGAATGTTTTGTTTTGCATGTTGAGTTATTTTTCGAGTTGCTTTCGTATTACTTTTCATACTGAGGACAGGATTAAAAAAAGCTGTCGAGCTTACTCCTTTATCCTCAATAAAGATAATTTTGACTTGACTTGACTTGAATCATGTCTCACTGACTTCGCCACGGTTGGATAGCCGTACGACTGAAATTGGATGTGTGATTAGGCCCCTTCAGACTCGTGTTTGTGAATGGTCGGTGGACCTAGGTAAATAATATGACGGTAGAAGAATGTTTGAGATGCACGTGTGTGTAAGCGACGCAAACATGAGTTTATACTGTTGCCTCATCAAGTAGCGAAGAGTAAAAAACAAAATAAAGTAGGGGAGAACGGGGCAGGTCCGCCTACTTCTCAGCTTTTCGCGTTAAAAATGGCAAGCCAACTAAAGTAGAAGCTCCGTTTTAAAACCAATAGTTAGGTAAATGTATGGGCAACATACGTATAGAGAACATTCAGTTAAAGCATATGCCTAGAAATGCTTCATAAAACCCAGAATCACACAGAGTGTTCAATTACTAAACATCTTTTCGTAACAAAAAAATCTTCGGTAAAGGTCAAGATGTGCCACACCCCCTACCTATCTCGGTTAATTCTATTTTTCCGTTATTGCCTTTCTTACCATACATAAAGCTGTATTTTAGGAACATTTTTAGCTAATAACCTTTTTGGAATACTAACCCTATCCCTAACCCTAGCCCTAAACCTAACCATACCCCCCACCCTATAAGACGGAAAAACGCAACGAACCACAACTGTGACAAATCGCGGTGTACTGCAGTACATAGTGGGGGGTAGAGTTAAGTTTAGGGCTAGGGTTAGGGATAGGGTTAGTATTCCAAAAAGGTTATTAGCTAAAGATGTTCCTAAAATACAGCTTTATGTATGGTAAGAAAGGCAAAAACGGAAAAATAGAATGATGAAACCCAAAATTAAGTGATGGATACATTTGTTACAAAAAGTAGCAAAAATCAGTTTTGTTCTCAACTTTTCTCAAATTGATACACACCCTCCACACTTACACATGATATGGTGGGAGGATAGCCTGTGGCTATCACATGCTATACATGATTCTAGAGCAAAGCTCTTAGCCAAAAAACCGAAATGGCGGACCTGCCCCAGGGGCGGACCTGCCCCGTTCTCCCCTACTTATTATTGAGAATGCAAGGTGGCTTCTGTTTCTGTTTCTGTTTGGATACGTAGCAGACACCACTTCTGACGATAAATCGCAACGGAACTTGGTGGGCGCATGCACCTAATAGAAAACAGAAGGAGAAAGACCTACTGATTACGCTGGGTTAATACTATTAACCCCCCCCCCCCCCCCCCCCCCCCCCCCCCCCCCCCCCCCCCCCCCCCCCCCCCCCCCCAGTTCAGCCGGGAAGGCACAGGCCTCACTTCCAGAAGCAAGCAGCATTAAAACGAAAAATAATCCTAGTGGTCTGTAGTTGCAGGCTCAGATGGTGATCTGGTCAGCGCTGATTTTAAAAAAAAGCGCTGACAGAGCCTGCGGTGACAGTGGCCTCGCTCAGTTGGTTCCACTCCATGGCAGTCCGGATGAAGAAGGAGCTACGATACTGCTCCGTTCTCGCCTTGGGGACACGAAATCCACGGGAGTGGTTTGTGGCCTGTCTTTCTAAGATGTTAGTTGTTTTTGAACCCCTCAAAAATTGATTGGCTTTATCCTGCGACGATTTGTGATGGCCGGCGTGATGAATTTATCTGCTGGGATAGCTGGGAGGAGGCCTTCAGCTATCTTATAGAAGAGGCTGAGGCGTTGGTGCCTGCGTCTTTCCTCTAGGGGAGGCAGGTCTAGATTCTTGAGCATGCCACTTACGCATCCCGGACTTCTGGATCTGTAATCCCCGGTGAAAAAGCTGTGGGCTTGCCTTATGAATAGACGGATAAAACAAACACTGCAACCGATATGTGATCCACCTACTCGGATTTCTTGTCCTCGTTTCTTCATACAATTCTTTCTAGACCCTACTAGCGATGATCACGATACAAGTTGCCATTTTCCGCTCTTTTCCCATGGAAACACAGTGATATGCGAGTCATAGTATAAGTAGCGTGTCACTGTGTTGTCATGGAGAAAGATAGAAAAATAGCAACGTGGATCGTGACCATAATAACCAGTGTATGCAAACGTTAACCTTTCCGCTTCGAGCGTTTTAACCCCCCCCCCCCCCACCCACCCACACACACACAATGCATACGATTCAACCCAACTGCGATCCAACTGTGACATGTGTGGAGGCATGATTCTCGTGAAATACTTCTGTCTAAATGAATGTGAAATCCTACTAGTTTTGTTCACTGGGCCTATGTTTTCAGTCCCCCGTACATGCTTTTGACGAAATAGCTGTATATTTATTTCCGCATCAGACATTTTAAGAGATTCCTGTATTAATTGTGGATCTGCATGGGCATAGTGAACGAAAATGACAGAATTATTTAAAAACCCTTTCATCGCCAATGTCGCCTCTTGGCACCACAATGATTCAACACCCATGTCACTAAAAGGCATCACATGAGGGTCTGGTATCCAGTGACCTTATGTTCTTAGTTTTGGGAGGTAAGGATAGGCCCTATTTTAGGCATGCCACAGAGGTATCCCCAGTATTCCAGACGAATGGTTTTCTCTACCCATGTAAGTTTAACCCTTTCGCCGCCAGCCATTTTTCAGCCCAAAAATACCATGAAACTGGGTAGAGAAAAAAAAAGACAGGTCTGCAATATTGTGAATTCCTCTGCGACATGTATAACATTAGGCCTATCCTTACCTCCCAAGATTAAGAAAACAGGCTCTTCGGATAATAGATCCGGATTGAAAGCCTTGCAGTGACATGGGTGGTAAGCCATTGTGGTGCATAAATGCGACATTGGCGGTGAAAGGGTTAATGGTAAATGTTTGAATGGCTAGCGTTGAAAGGGTTTATGACGGAAGTATTTCACGTGAATCATGTGAATCATGCCTCACAGACGTCGCCACAGTCGGATCGCAGTTGGTTTAAACGGGTTTTTTTATTCAGCAATTTCAAATTATAAACAATAATTGAGGTAACAGGGTAACAACAAGCATGTCGCAGTTGGATGGAAATCGCACGTGTGTGGCGGCGCCTTCCAGGCACAACCCTTCAGTAGACACTAGACGCTCCCTTTTTTGCTCTCTACTCAGAAACCTGAGAGATATGAAGAGGCTAAAGGGCCAGACACACTACATACGATTCGATCCCAATGCGATGCGATTGTGACGGTGTCTGTGAGCCACGATGTCACGTGAAATACTTCCGTCTAAAAATAGTTCTACTATTTTCGTTCACTATATTGAAGTAACAAAATAATGGCTTTTATCATTGGTTGAAATTACCCTGTAGTAGGGGCCAACAGTAACATGAGAGCTGTACAATAGATGGTTTCCTACAGTAATGGAAAATCGTGGTACAGTTTAGTCTCTTGTGGAAGACTACGACTCTCGAACGAGGTGGGCCTTTGCACCGGCTCTGATGCTGCATGCAGCCAAAGGGATGGGCTGGCCTTTGGGGACCTTCCCCAACGCCAGCTATGTCATCAAATCCCTTTGGCCGAGAGAGTGGGGATGTACCATGGGCAAGGCATCTCCACTATAAACAAATTATCGCCCAGCCCGCCAGAATAGTATCTGCCACCTCTGCTATCTGGCAGTCATTGTCGGAAACGACAGACAAGCATACACAAATATTGAAGTAGACCCCAGTACACGAATCCAATAAAATGCTTGATACCAAAAATTACATATATTTTATCAGAATCATGTACTGGGGACTACAAATATCTTCAACATGACAAGTAGGATGTCATCAGTAGACAGTAGACTTTCACCAGAAACGTGCCTCACAAACATCACAATCGGATCGCATTGGGATGGAATTGTACGCGATGTGGCTGACCCTTAAACGATAAAAGGAAAAGGGCAGACTGAGAGATACAAAGGAGACATTAGAAGAGTAGGCGTGTGGGAATTCAAACGAGCGAGACTATTACATAGGCCTAACGTAGCTTTCTCGGAATGTCAGTCGAGCAGGATATTCGCTGCATTCATAAGGGAAATGTTGCATTCTGTATAGGATAGTGTTAATACTGTGTCTAATCTCCTGCTCAGTTTCAAATTCGCATGCTTGAGTTATGTGTAGGCGATACGGGAGTGCGTATTATCGCTGTAGTATGCGCCTTCGTCGGTTTTGTTTTGAAGGAGTGTCTGAAATGTTGGCGATATTTATCGATTGTCATTGGCGTTTCATTTGCGTATGTTAAAACACTTCGCTGATGATTTTAAGGACGTGAGAGAGAGAGAGAGAGAGAGAGAGAGAGAGAGAGAGAGAGAGAGAGAGAGCGAACGAACGAACGAACGAACGAACAACAAGCATGTGCGCCTTCGTCGGTTTTGTTTTGAAGGAGTGTCTGAAATGAGATTGTCAGGCGTTTCATTTGCGTATGTTAAAACACTTCGAGAGAGGACGTGAGAGAGAGAGAGAGAGAGAGAGAGGAGAGAGAGAGAGACAGAGAGAGAGAGAGAGAGACAGAGAGAGAGAGAGAACAAACAAGATGTGCGCCTTCGTCGGTTTTGTTTTGAAGAGTGTCTGAAATGTTGGCGATATCTATCGATTGTCATTGGCGTTTCATTTGCGTATGTTAAAAAACTTCGCTGATGATTTTAAGACATGTGAGAGAGAGAGAGAGAGAGATAGAGAGAGAGAGAGAGAGAGAGAAGAGAGAGAGAGAGAGAGAGAGAGAGAGAGAGGCAGAGAGAGAGAGAGAGAGAAAGAGATAGAAGGAGACAAATAGGGAAGGGAAAAAGGGGAAGAGATGGTGAACAAGAGAGAAATGTTAATAGACTTTAGGAAAGATCCACCCCCTGTGCCAAAGGTAGAAATTGATGGTGAAACAGTGGAAAGAGTTTCAGAATACAAATACTTAGGTACCATTTTGGACGACAAACTGACTTTCCACAAGAACACACAGAACATACATAAGAAATGTCAATCAAGATTGTTTATTTTGCACAGACTGAGAAACATTGGTGTTAACTCAAACATTTTGCATACGTACTATAATAGTAGCTGCATTGAGTCTGTGCTTACTGTTTCCTTTATGTGTTGTTTGGAAGTCTGTGTTTGAAGAACAAGCGTGTGTTGGATGATGTGGTGAATGTGTGTAGTAAAGTTGTTGGAAAGAGAGAGATGGGTTTGAATGAGATGTACGAAAGACGAACCAAGCATAAAGCCAGGAAGATTGTAAATGACACCTCCCATGCTTTGAACAAACATTACGAACTATTACCTTCTGGACGTCGCTACAAAACTTTTAAAGTCAACTCCAGGGCACAGAAATCCTTCATCCCCAGATCCATCCACCTCCTAAACTCATGATCCTTTTAGGTTTAAATGTGTGTTCATCGTGTTAAAAGAAACTATGCATGCTTATCCTTAGACGTGTATGTATCCACATATAATGTGTATCTTTAAGTGTGTATTATGTGTAACTTTTGCTCCTATTCATGCATGCTGAATGTCGATGTCTTTGTTATTCTGGCACCCGAACAAAATTTATCCTTGGGAGATAATAAAGTGAATTTGATTTGATTTGATTTGAGAGAGAGAGAGAGAGAGAGAGAGAGAGAGAGAGAGAGAGAGGGGGAGAGGGAGAGAGAGAGAGAGAGAGAGAGAGAGAGAGGGGGGGGGGGGAGGAGAAAGAGAGAGAGAGAGAGAGAGAGGGAGAGAGAGAGGGAGGGGCGGCAATTGAGGGAAGGCGGGGGCGACTAACACGCCGACGCCTTTGATCTCATGCACCTTGTAATTCCATGCTAGGGTGCTTAGCAAAGGACATTTGACATCTTAATAAGTTCTCCCGTTAGAGGTCTCCAATGCACCCTTTTAATGTCAAAGTATTGTCAGATTTAATTCCCTTTTCCATTCATGATATTCCACTTTCCCCCCGGTTCATTTGGTTAAGGCTTTATTGCTTTCGAGGGCATAGTATATAAAAAAAAAGCCATACAATGCTTATCTATTAACCCTCAATAGATATTCGTTAACAAAACGTCCGACGGAGACAAGTCTCTGTGACCAGAATATACCGAAATGAAAACAAACAAACAAAGAAACAAGAAAAAATCAGAAAACAAATGGAAGAGGCGAGGATAGTAGGGGCAAAGCGAAAATGTGTGTGTTTGTGTGTGCGGGGTAGGGAGGGGGGGGGGGGGGGGTTAGGTGTGTGTGTGTGTGCGTGTGTGTGTGTGTGTGCGTGTGCGCGTGCGTGCGTGTTTGTGCGCATGTGCGTATGTGTGTGTGTGTGTGCGCGTGGGGATGGTGGTGGAGGTGGTGGTGGTGGGGGAGGGAGCGACACGGAGGAGGGACGGCACCAAAGATGTTATTCAAGAAGGTCCTTTCTCTCTGTCAGAGGGGGGTGGGGGGGGGCTGTCATAGAACCAGAGCAAGGGACAGCGTTACGCTCGATTAGCGGGTTTCACTGGTAGGGGACACCATGTTTATCTGTGGGAGACACCAAGTACTCACCCACTCACACAATGTCCAGATCCACACATCCGAGTGCAGTCGCACGGTCTATAGCCAACCGTGAGTTGCGTAGAGCATTGCGAGTCTGATCGAATAACTACTGTCTATTATTCCTCTCACATCCGAGTTCAGTTGCATGACAATAGCCAACCGTGAGTTGTGCAAAACATGAGTGATTGTACTACTACTACTACTACTACTATTACTACTACTACTACTACTACTACTACTACTACTACTACTACTACTACTACTACTACTACTACTACTACTACTACTACTACTACTACTACTACTACTACTACTACTACTGTCTACACGCTTCTCAAATCCAACTTTCATTTGTACGGCGATCCAAGTGTCACGACGTCTTTGGGGAATACATCTGATTCAAGAATCTGATGAAATCCCACTAGTTTAGTTCACTCTGATACCATAATGTGACCCAGCACCACGAAATACTACACATTAAGTGTCAAAATGACCATTCTGAGAAAATGGTACCGTTAGAAACGTCAGACAGTTCTCTTTCAAATAATATAAAAAAAACATTTTTGTAACTTTTTCCGTTTTAGGGTTATGAGCATTGACGTTTGGTAGGGTGACTGTCGGCCATTTTGAGAAATCACAGTCTGAAGTTTAGCCTAGCTGTAGAAAATGCATTGACCTACTCATCTAAAAGCACATTTTTTTGGTATTTAGAGACAATAACAAAGATTGTTCTTTATAAATAAGAAAGATGGGATGTTAGAGAGCAAGAAAATACCCATAATTCAAAACTCATAATAGATGATATTTTTGACTTTGCAATCCTGTTGTGAGAAACTAGCCCAGCGACTTACTATCCCTTTCGTGGTGCTGGGTCACATATTTAAAAATAAAAGGTATTCACGTAGGCCCATCAGACACGAATCTGATGACATTCATATCTGACGACCCCCAACCTCAAACTTGATAAAATAATCATCCGAAGTATCTGATCATCAGATATATGTTGTTGAGTCTACGTGAGTAAAATTATGGTGAACGAAATTAGCAGGAGTTTTTTTTAATCAAATCCTTGCAGACAGTGGTAATCTGTATCATCACAGTTGGACCACCGTACGACCGAAGATGGATGACTGTGAGAAGCACCGCCTTCAAGTAGGAGGCGCCGTGGCCGGTTGGTTAGAGTCGCCGCTCGTAATCCAACAGGTTTGCGGGTGCGGTGGGTTCGAACCCGGCTGGTGACGGTGTTGTATCCTTGGGAAATATACTTTACGCCTATTTCCTGGTCCTTCGGATGAGACCTAAAACCGAGGTCCCGTGTGCGAACTCACGCACAAGATCTTGCGCGCACGTTAAAGCCCATCCCACTATTCAGTACGAGTAGGCCGTGTGTGCCGGTCGGATGGATGACACGAATTCACATAGCACGCATCATGTGCGCTATTAATGGTCTGAATGAAGACCGGTGAGTGCGGGGCTGGATAAACATCCCCAACTGGAAGAAGAAGAAGAAGAAGAAGAAGTCAGTCAGTCATTCAGTCAGTCACGCCTGGAGGTTCTGGTAAAAAGACGTCCCAGGAAGTGGATATCATTTTCTCTCCTACTGTGTTTCCGTAACACATTGTACTTTGTTATTGCACCCCCCCCCCACCCCCACCCCCATACCCCCCCCCCCCACACACACACACATACTCCCCTTCCCATATAATAATCCCATATAATCCCTTCCCCTCCCCAACCCCCAAACTGTCACCGAAAGAAGAGACGAGAGAAGAAAAGAAAAGGACATTTAAAACGCACTGGAGCAGAGAGAGGGAAAACATTCATTTGACCTTCACCTTGACCGAACTTGAAAATATTGTTTATGTAGATTTCTGTGTTCTTTGAAGTTTCCGGTTGGTCTAAAATTAAAACCCAGCGGAAGAAGAAGATCTGTTTTCTCTTTTTTTCTCTCTTTTGTTTTCTGTCTGTCCTTGTTTGTTGTTGATCTTTGATCTGTTGATCTGTCTGTATCTGTGGGCCCATTTGCCTGTTTTTGCAACACTTTATTTAGAAAGGGGTTGAGATATTGTTTTTTTAAAAATTATTTTCCGATTTTTAGGGGTTGGGAGGGGTGTGTGTGTGCTGGGGTATGACAGGCTTGCTGAAAACAGTTTGAAACGATTTTAATGATTTATCTGATTGTGGAAAGCCAGCTGTGGTAATCATAAGCGCGTCTCACAAACATTTAACACGGGTTAACATATAAAAATGAGTATAAATAGCCAATCGTATTGGTAGTTTCTTCTAGTTTACATGTTGCTACCCGTGTTGAATGTTTAAGAGGCACTGGTTATGACCGTACCAGGATATGTTTTGCCATATTGTAAGTTAAGTCATCATTTGGTGCCAGAGTTTTTAAATTTCTAAATGAAAAAAATACAAGGCTATCTCCAAAACCCAGAAATGGAAAAAAAAACACCCACTCTTCTATGACTTAATATTTTCGTAATATCTTTGGAGCACTTTCAGCTTTCTCCTTGGCGAAGGTCTACACTGCATCACTACAATGTTTTTTTTAAGTTGTTACAGCATTTTCTTTGCCTTTTTGGGGAATGGGTGGATGGGTGCGTGGGCTTTGCGCTTATCGTTTTGATTCAGTATGCTATGGTTGTGTCTTTGTTTGTGCATCTGGGTCTGGTTCTCTCTGTCTGTCAATATTCAGGCATATTTTGTGTATTCTGGCACTAGTTTCTTTTTCTTCTTAAAGACCCACCACGTCACGTGTCAAAATCACGGTTTCCACGTGTTTTCCCTCTTATAGCTAGTAAGGAATCTTAAGAAATATTCCTAGTATAAGAGGGAATGTGACACGTGACGTGGGGGGTCTTTAAGACATACTTCTTCATATTCATTTTCGTTCGCTCAGACTGTTTCCTGTCATATGGGTCATGATACCGTTATGCGCCTAACTAAGAAATAGTTAGGCCCAGCATGTCCGACTTCGGCTGAAGAAATATTTGTAAGAATTTATAGAGAAACAAGCGCGGACTCGCAATTGTTTGTGGCACGCGGTCTATTTTTACCACTCCAACCATGAGTCACCTCCCCTGGCTTTTCAATAATTTTAATCTGTAAACCAGAATGTTATCTCTGCACCATTTCGTAACTTTTTATATCTTTTGGAAAACATTTAAAACTATGTATCCTACTTATACTCATCAAAAGAAGCACCGCATACTCGTCGTGTCTGTTGTAGTGTCTGTATTACGTATGTTTATTATTTTGTACGCTTTTAAAATACATCATTTTAAAGAGCGGCCTCAATTTGAAGCGTAGCCTCGATTTGAAGTGCAACAATTTTGTCAAAATGTGCGACAATTTTGGACCGACCGACCGACAGACAGACAGACCGACCGACCGACCAACCGACAAAGTGAGTTATAGGTTTGTGGCTTGAGCCACAAACAAAAAAGGGCAGGAGAATGGCCCAGTAAGATCGAAAGATAGCAGATGACAGTAAGCAAAGGGAAAAGGCAGAAAAAGCATACAAAGTGTGAGATTTCGTGCATTCCGTAAGAATTCCATTATGGTAGCTTATTAGGCCTACATATAGCACGAGACATTTCCATTCTGTTCCTTTGCATGGTGACATCGGTGCGTTCCGTAAGAATTCCATTATGGTAGCGTATTATGCCTACATATAGCACGAGACATTTCCATTCTGTTCCTTTGCATGGTGACATCGGTGCGGAACATGACTGTGTGGTTAATGTTTGAAAAATAAATACAATTTGGTTGACTCCCTTATTGGAAGTTTGCATAGTTCTACCGCCTTCTGTTTTGTATCAAATCCGGTCAGTGGTGTCTCTCCCCCCCCCCCCCCCCCCCCCCCCGAAGTGCATAATATATAATGGTAAGCTACTAGTGTCAATGTCGCTAATGTTTCCAAAGTGTTTACTGTGATGTGACTTTAATTAAGTCGGAGCTCTGTCACAAGACTAATCTGTCGCAGCGACTAAAACCGGCGCCACACACGCGTAAAATCCTATGGGGATGTGATGCGATTGGGTCACGTGAGTCATGATTCGCGTGACATACTTCCGTCTGAAACGAATTCTGCCATTTTCGCTCACTATAGACCCAATACATGAATTTCACGTGAATCACGACTCGCATCGTCAAAGTCGCATCGCATTCAGATCCGAATCGTATGTAGTGTAGCAGGCTGTTAACTGTCACCTCGGGCTGTCTTGAACATAAATCTACACAGAAAGGTGATGAAAAGTGTAGTACAGTAGAACCTCCCTGATAAGACCTCCCTTTATAAGACTCCCTCCCACATAAGACCTACTTCTTTGATCAAAGAAACCACAAACACCACTAACTGTGTATACTTTTTGAAGGTAGCTCTGTGCTGTGAAAATAATAAAATAAAAGTAAAAGATTGTGCTGGTTGATCCACAAGATAGTGTTTGTTAGCAGATATACATACTGACGAGAATTCCATAATTCGAAAGAGATCTCTCTATGTACCATGCTCATACACTATCTGTCCCCCATTGGGACAAAAAGTAAACCAGCACAATCTTTTACTTTTATAAAAAGTAAACCAGCACAATCTTTTACTTTTATTTTATTCTTTTCACAGCACAGAGCTACCTTCAAAAAGTATACACAGTTAGTGGTGTTTGTGGTTTCTTTGATCAAATATTATCTCCATTATGGGTAGAACCACTAGCATCCTTTATGGATCCACCACTATTAACAGTGGCATTTTAAGCTATAAAGCCTTTTCAAGCCACATTTGTACAGTGCATGGAGGGTTGGTAGTGTTTTGTGGTATAATTTGTTCATAATAAGACCTACTTCTCTGAGACACTGCCCTTCTTTGTAAGTGTTAAAAGTACCTCCTTTTACCTCCAGTGTGGGTGTGTGTGTGAGCATGAATGTGTGCATACATGTGTGCTTGTGTGTGTTTTGGCTTTGTGGGTTGTGTGTGCACGCATGTGTGTGTGTGTTTGTGTGCGTGTCTGTCTGCGTGCGTACGTTTTTGTGTGAGGGTGTTTGTGTATGTGTGTTGGTGTATGTGGTCAGTTCATGCGGCTCGGTTGCTGTGGCTTGCCGAATGGGGTATGAACGAGTTGGCTTCGATAAATGTGTGTGTTTATGTGTGTGCGTGTGCGTGTGCGTGTGTGTGTGTTAGAGAGAGAGAGAGAGAGAGAGAGAGAGAGAGAGAGAGAGAGAGAGAGAGAGAGAGAGAGAGAGAGAGAGAGAGAGAGAGAGAGTTGCTTTGTATATGCGCTGTTGCTGGTTGGTGTCACTCTTGAATGCTGTTTTTGTTGTCTTTTGATGAATCATTGATTGTAAAGCGCTTTGGGCTCATCTGAGGTAAAGCGCTATATAAATGTACAATTATTATTATTATTATTATTATTACTAGACCTCATTTTGGATGAATGTTGAAGGTCGTATAAGATTCCACAGTATTTTTTTAATTCTCAGTCAGCTTTCATGGAGCACTATTCCTTGCCTCGTTTCAAAGATCGAAATGCACGCTGTTAGTTTTCACTCATTCCCCATGGCAACAAAGTCACAGACAAGTAATATCAATACTAGACAAGAGTATCGCTGTGTTGACATGTAATGGGGAAAAGAGTGAAAGCTATCAACGTGTATTTCGACCTTAAAGTTCTCTGGTACACGTTAACATTTTCACTCTTTCCCCCATGGCACCACAGTGACAGGCCAGTCACACTATGACTAACTTATCAATGTGTTGCCATGGGGGAAGAGTGAAAAATGTTCACGTGTACTGAGACCCTTAAAGACCCACCAGATCACGTGTCAAAATCACGGGTTTCACGTGCTTTCCCTCTTATAGCTGGTAAGAAATCTTGTTTTGACCAGGTTTGACTCCCATACAAATGTCCCTCAAATTGAACAGGAAACATTTTAAAGAGCAGTCTCAGTTTTTAAGTTGGGGCCATGTGTATGTGGGTCACAGCTACCCAGAAAAAACCCCAAGGGACTTAATCGTGGTGCGTCAGTGTGTCCTCCTCACTTTAGGCATGCGCAACATAATTGCGCAGGCCTAAAGTGAGGAGAGGACGGGTAGTGTCGCTTTTCTGTCCGACGGTTTTAGTTTTCATTCGATCCCTGCTTGCTCTATCTGCCATGCGCGCGTGCAAAATGGCTATGCATTTCCGGCTAAATCGATCTTTGTATGTATTCAACCAATCGTTTAAGGTCTCTGTACACGTTGACTTTATTCACAAAATATCACTATTTCCCCATGACAACACAGTGAGCTGTAAGTCATATTTAAGGTATGTGTACACGTTGACTTTATTCACAAAAATATCACTATTTCCCCATGACAACACAGTGAGCTGTAAGTCATAATTAAGGTCTGTATACACGTTAACATTATTCGCAAGATATTTATATTTCCCCATGACAACACGGTGAGCTGTAAGTCATATTTAAGGTCTGTGTACACGTTATTATTCGCAAGATATTTCTATGTCTCCATGGTAACACAGTGAGCTGTATGTCGTATTTAAGGACTGTGTACACGTTAACATTATCCACGAAATATTTTTATTTCCCCATGGCAACACAGTGAGCTGTGAGTCATACTATGAGAGGGCCAACACTGTGTTGTCATGGGGAAACATAAATATATCGTGAATAGTGTTAACGGGTATACAGACCTTAAGAGTGGGCTATCACTGTGTTGCCATGGGGAAATAGAGATATATCGTGAATAATGTTAACGTGTACAC
>CM065684.1:52294825-52297325 GCA_017654935.2 Phymorhynchus buccinoides
GTAGTGCTGGGTCACAGATAAGGGTTGATAGCCGAGTGTTGACTCAATTGATTGAAGCATCCTTGAGGAAACGGAAAATACAAAGAGTACTTATCTGTAAGTATGGAAATTGAGAGCCATGATATGGCTTGTGAAGAGAACAGGTAACATAAGAATGAGTGCGTCTTGAACAGATAACACTGGTAGTAAAATGTAAATTAGAAGACACTGCCAAACGACTGGTGTTTTCTCCTAACTGACATTTTAATACCCGTGTTAACGGTCTAAGAGGCACTCATGATTGAAGAACCGGGAGAAAAAGAACGAGGACAATCGTTTAGTATTTTGTTCCTATTAGGGGCGATTCGTTCTTTGTGGGCTTTTTGTTTATTCGTGTTGTTCCTTTGCTTTTGTATGTCTGTGTTTTGTTGTTGTTTGTTTGCTTTTTTGTTGTTGTGGTTATTAGTTTGAATAGTCACAGTTGATTTTTCCTCTGAACTTTGTAAATTGCTGGAGTTTTAAAAGAGCCAGTATTTATTTTTATATTTTGTTCACTTAAAGAAACGCTAAGTCAGATAAGATATAGTTGTCAGGTAGTTAAACATAGTTTACAAAACACCAAGGTGCAAATACAGTCAAATATAAATGTTGAAAAGGGGTTGCGTATACAATGCAAAAAGCACAGGTCCCAGGACAGAGCCCTGGGGAACGCCATACTTAACAGTCGATGGAGTGGATTTATGGCCTGCTACTGATATTGTTTCAGTTCTGTTTGAGAGATAGGCTTTAAACCAGGAGAGAGTAGAGCCAGAAATGCCAAAGGAATAGGAAAGTCTGTTTAGTAGGATAGTGTCAATGTATCGAAAGCGGCGGAGAGGTCTAGTAAAGTAAGGACGGACATTTTACCATTGTCAAGGGATGTTAGGATATCATTCATGATCTTAAGAAGGGCGGTTTTTCGGTGCTATGATGGGGTCTGTATGCTGACTGTAAGGAACTGAGTAAATTGTTGCGAGTCAAATGTTCGTTTAATTGCAAAAGAACAAGGCGTTCAAGTAGTTTAGACAGAAAGGGGAGATTTGAAACTGCTCTGTAATTGTTCAAGTCATCAGGATCAAGCGAGGGTTTCTTAAGCAGAGGCTTTATCAAAGAGCACTTGTACTCGTCAGGAAAGGTCCCAGAAGACCTTGCGTTTTACAGTTTTGTAAGAACAGCAGTGGAATGGGAATAATTAAAGGATGTGCTTCTCTCTCTCTCACTCTCTCTCTCTCTCTCTCTCTCTCTCTCTCTCTCTCTCTCTCTCTCTCTCTCTCTCTCTCTCTCTCTCTCTCTCTCTCTCTCTCTCTCTCTCTCTCTCTCTCTCTCTCTCTCTCTCTCCCTCACGTTTGTGTGTGAAAACCATGTCAAACATTATCTCCCCTGTCCTTCATCAGTAACTGGGGATACAGTTTATATGACTTTGTCTTCTTGGTTTCTTTTGTACTCTCAGTAGCATAGGTAGAGGAAGACATTGATTTTAAACGAGGGTCTGTATCACAGTATGTTTCTCTGTCTGTTCCTCTTGTCTTCCCATCTGTTTGTGACACAACTCGGTGTCCTCTGTGTGCCTGTCAATTTCTCTTTCTCTTGACATAAACTTGGATTTGTACGCATGTTCAGGACTCTTTTAAAACAATCTTTACAGCCTATCTAATTGGCTCAGTATAACGAGATTGACGCTGAAATGTCCCATTTGTCTGTGGTTCGTTCCGTGTCAATGCCTAGCAAGCCTTTTCTTTTTCAATCGATAAAAAGTAAGTCTACGTTTGTAAACTGTAAAACGATACTTTCTTTTTGTAAAGTGCAAACAAGACATCGGTTATTTTACTCTTTATTGTCCATGACTGTTTTTCCCCACGATCTACGCAGGTACAAAAACACCTGGCAATGGACGAGTGGGTCAGTGGCTTACTATTTATATCTACGTCCGCTACGTTTGGAAAACAAATGTGGAATACTATATCGCCGTCTATTAACCGCACCAACATATCACCACATCGCTGCTGTGACATGTGAAGCTAAAAAAGACGCTGCCGTATTGTGTGATCTCTCTTTACCTTTAACACGTCGGCAGCACAGTCCAGTGCTTGGATTTTCCATGACCAGTTCAAGAACCCGATCACCCGTCCCTCTTGTAGTGTGTCCGTTACAACACCTTGTGCATGAGATGTCGGCCTCTGACAGGCACAGTCTGTGTGGGGTGGTGGACAGTAGCGCAGGATGGTACAACAACGATTGCAAAACAACATCCAAACTGAAGCAGCCTTACTTTTACTGTGGCGTGTCAGGAGAGTACCTCCCTTACAGTTTAGTATGTGATCATCGCGAAGATTGTCTGGGAGGAGATTATGAAAACTATTGTTTCCATACGCCATGTACAGGATTTGCTTTTAATTGTGGAGAAGGGCAGGTAAATTTCACATCATTTGTATTTAAATGAGTATTCGATAAAACAAACAAACAAACAAACAAAACTTCAAGG
>CM065684.1:52302325-52304825 GCA_017654935.2 Phymorhynchus buccinoides
TAGAATACAAAATGTGTGTGTGTTTGTGGTGGTGGTGGTGGTGTTGGTGGGGTGGTGGTGGTGGTAAGGGGACGGGAAACAGGAGATCGAGATAGACGGGAGAGAGAGAGAGAGAGAGAGAGAGAGAGAGAGAGAGAGAGAGAGAGAGAGAGAGAGAGAGAGAGAGAGAGAGAGAGAGAGAGAGAGAGAGAGAGAGAGAGAGAGAGCGTGTGTACGCGCGCGGGCTTGTGTGTGTGTGTGTGCGTGCGCGTGTGTATATGTGTGTATGTATGTGTGCGTGAGTGTATGTATTTGTGTGAGTGTGTGTGTGTGTGTGTGTGTGTGTGTGTGTGTGTGTGTGTGTGTGTGTGTGTGTGTGTGTGTGTTGTGTGTGTGTGTGTGTGCGTGTGCGTGTGCGTGTGTGCGTGTGCGTGTGCGTGTGCGTGTGCGTGTGCGTGTGCGTGTGTGTGCGTGCGTGCGCGTGCGTGTGCGCGCGCGCGCGCGCGCGCGTGTGTGTGTGTGTGTGTGTGCGTGTGTGTGCGTGTGTGCGTGCGTGTGTGTGTGTGTGTGTGCGCGTGTATGTATGTGTGTGTGCGTGTGTGTGTATGTGTGTATGTGCGCGCGTGTATGCATGTGCGTGCGTGTGTGTATATATATATATATGTGTGTGTGTGAGTGTGTGCGCGTGTGTGCGCGTGTGTGTATGTGTGTGTGTGTGTGTGTGTGTGTGTGTGTGTGTGTGTGTGTGTGTGTGTGTGCGTGTGCGTGCGTGCGCGTGCGCGCGCGCGTGTATTAATGTGTGAAAGTGGGGTGGGTAGGTGGGATTTAAGATGACTCGTCTTCGGAATGACTTTAAAATTCTGACACCTATTTGGGGGGATAATTACAGGTTTCTTCGTGAAAAGATTTTTAAATGCATGGCGTGACTGCACGTTAAGTGCATAATTTGCATGCCACATACACGTACTGGTTTTCTTCGTTTTTGTTACTTCTTCTCCTGCACTTTTATTTTGTTGTTGTTGATTTGTTTCAAATACGTTCTCCCTTTTTGGATAATTCTAACTAAGACGAAATATTGGATTGCAGTGCTGCTTTCATTGATATTTGTGTTTGTTTTCACTTCTTTTCTGTAATTTATGTCTTTATGTTTCTGTTTTTCATTGATATTACTGTGCTGCTGTTGCTGGTCTTCTTCGTCTTCTTCTTCTTCTTCTTCTTCTTCTTCTTCTTCTTCTTCTTCTTCTTCTTCTTCTTCTTCTTCTTCTTCTTCTTCTTCTTTCTTTTTCTTCTTTTTCTTCTTTTTCTTCTTCTTCTTCTTCTTCTTCTTCTTCTTTTTCTTCTTCTTCTTCTTCTTCTTCTTCTTCTTCTTCTTCTTCTTCTTCTTCTTCTTCTTCTTCTTCTTCTTCTTCTTCTTCTTCTTCGTCTTCTTCTTCTTCTTCTTCTTCTTCTTCTTCTTCTTCTTCTCTTCTTCTTCTTCTTCTTCTTCTTCTTCTTCTTCTTCTTCTTCTTCTTCTTCTTCTTCTTCTTCTTCTTCTTCTTCTTCTTCTTCTTCTTCTTCTTCTTCTTCTTTCTTCTTCTTCTTCTTCTTCTTCTTCTTCTTCTTCTTCTTCTTCTTCTTCTTCTTCTTCTTCTTCTTCTTCTTCTTCTTCTTCTTCTTCTTCTTCTTCTTCTTCTTCTTCTTCTTCTTCGTCTTCTTCTTCTTCTTCTTCTTCTTCTTTCTTCTTCTTCTTCTTCTTCTTCTTCTTCTTCTTCTTCTTCTTCTTCTTCTTCTTCTTCTTCTTCTTTTCTTCTTCTTCTTCTTCTTCTTCTTCTTCTTCTTCTTCTTCTTCTTCTTCTTCTTCTTCTTCTTCTTCTTCTTCTTCTTCTTCTTCTTTCTTCTTCTTCTTCTTCTTCTTCTTCTTCTTCTTCTTCTTCTTCTTCTTCTTCTTCTTTTTTCTTTCTTTTTTCTTCTTCTTCTTCTTCTTCTTTCTTCTTCTTCTTCTTCTTCTTCTTCTTCTTTCTTCTTCTTCTTCTTCTTCTTCTTCTTCTTCTTCTTCTTCTTCTTCTTCTTCTTCTTCTTCTTCTTCTTCTTCTTCTTTTCTTCTTCTTCTGTTTCTATTTCAGTCTTCTTCTTCTTCAAATGTTTTTATTGTTATATCCTTTCTAATTGTTTCAGACACCCAGGAGAGTGGATACAGACTCTTTAATTGTTTCCAGACAGCATGCAATGATGTGACATTTATTGTACAAGTCTGTCACAAAGAGCAAGAGTACATGAATTATGTACACTAGCGCAACGCCTAGTACTGGCAATGTACCGTACTGGTAACGCCTAGTAACGGTAAAGCCAAGTATTGGTAACGCTGAGTACAGGAAATTTGAAGCGATTCGGTTAAGAAACGGCGGAGTTATACGGCCCCGTTTCACGTTGGCGCTGCTTTGAGAGTGACGCGCTCTCCCGATTGTCTTCCAATTTGCTGCTAGGCTTTGCCCGGGCGATAGCAAGGCTGACAGCAAATTTGAGGCGATTGGGTTAAGAAAC
>CM065684.1:52309825-52312325 GCA_017654935.2 Phymorhynchus buccinoides
GTGCTCCCAACGTGTCTTTGGCTAAACCTAACTGAATTAGGGACAAAAGTATCAGTGCTCCCAACGTGTCTTTGGCTAAACCTAACTGAATTAAGGACAAAAGTGTCAGTGCTCCCAACGTGTCTTTGGCTAAACCTAACTGAATTAGGGACAAAAGTGTCAGTGCTCACAATGTGTCTTTGGCTAAAACTGATTAGGGACAAACGTATCAGGAACAGAATTAGGGACAAAAGTATCAGTGCTCACAATGTGTTACCTGGCTGGATTAAAAAGAACTTGGGTGGCTCTCTCCACTCTTAGGCTGGGAAATAAAGAGGATTTTGAGGGAGTATTGGATTACTGATTTTGTTTTCCACACGACATTGATATGAACACTAGTAATTCACGTGCTATGAAGTCAAGCGGTTTTGTAGTCCCTACTATATTGCAACATCTTCTACGAGCTAACAACCAAGCACGCACATACTGACCTACTCTATTTTCCACATGACCTACTCTATAATTATGACATACTCTAGTTGTTGTTTTTATATACCTACATTGCAGGAGTAGGAGAATAAGGAAAAAGATTATTGTTTGAATATGAAGGAGAATTCTCAATAGACACAAACTGCTCCATATTTATACATGTAATGGATTTATTTATACATGGAAAAACATCTTACTAGATTTAATGTAACAAGTGGCATTACAGGCCTTCAAAAACAATTTGGTTAGTCCTAGTCGGTTATTATTATGTTCATCTTAGCTCATCTCACAGACAAATGTATGAGAGAAGTGAGGGGGGGAAAGGGAAAGGAAAAAAAAAAAAAAAAAAAAAAGATGTGCCGCCTCAAAAAAAAGAAGAAACAAGGGCGTCGCCGAGCGGCAGACATGTCCGTCACCAGCAATGCCACGCACTTGCGACACCCCGTAGCTCTCTCTCTCTCTCTCTCTCTCTCTCTCTCTCTCTCTCTCTCTCTCTCTCTCTCTCTCTCTCTACTCTCATCTCTCTCTCTCTCTTCTCTCTCTCTCTCTCTCTCCCTCTCTCTCTCTCTCATCTCTCTCTCTCTCTCTCTCTCTCCTCTCTCTATCTCTTCTCTCGACTTGATCGGTATGCCACCATCAGAACGGGCATAAGCCAAAGTACCTGCATGCCAAATTTGAAGACTCTAACACCAACGGTGTGGGAGTTATGGCCCCTTAAATATTTTCGGTTTTCAAGGTCGTACGCCAAGGTCAAGGTCACGACGGCAACACATTTTGCGCGGATGCCTTCCTCTCATGGTGACACACCAGCACACAAAATTTGACGCGATTCGGTCAAGCGGTTCTGGAGATATCCTTGGGACAGACAGAAAAGCAAACAACAAACAAACAAACAACAACAAAACAAACAAAAATACAAACCAGCCGACCGCAAAGTCATTCACCTTTGGTGACGGACAAAAAAAGGAAAGAAAACAAAAACGAGAGACAAAAAAAAAGAAATGAAAAGAAAGGCGGGGACAGTGGAGGGTCAAAAAAATAAATAATAAATACATAAATAAATTATTAATTGATTTAATTCATGCGTGTTTGTTGTTGTTTTTCACTTGAAGCAAGTTTTAAGGCTCGTCTAACATTGGGGGACTAAAAGGGTAACACGCCTACCCCCACGATAAGTTTGTAAAGTGGGGCCAAGCAACCCCCCCCCCCCCCAACCCTTCCCTATGCAAGAAATCCCTTTCTCTTCTATTTGAACCTACTGACATTTTTGTATTCATTGTAAACGATAGAGGCCCAGCCTCACTACAAGCTATCCTAACCGTTTAACATTAGAAGAAATCATTCGCACGCAAGAAGCAATGGTGGACAAAAATGTTGACATTTTTGCTCCAGCTTACCATACTGACTTTGATCAAGACAAATTTTCCATGGTAATGTTGTTGCATGATTAACCCTTTCGCCGCCAGCCATTTTTTTTAGCCAAACAATACCATTAAACTTACCTGGGTAGAGAAAAATAAGTAACTGCAATATTGTGCTTTGTTGTGACATGTATAACATTAGGCCTATCCTTACCTCCCAAAATTACGAAAAATAGGGTCTTCAGATAACATGGCTTGATTTGATGCTTTTTAGTGACATGGGTGTTAAACCATTGTGGTGCATAAATGTGACAATGGCGGTGAAAGGGTTCAAACTTGCTGCCCGTTAAGACGTTCATTACAAGCTAATTCCAGTTAACATGCTACAAAAGAAGCATGCATGAATGGAAACAACGGCAATCGAGGTAGATTCTAAAATATAACAGAATGTTTGGTTGTTGGTGGTGTGTGTGTGTGTGTGTGTGTGTGTGTGTGTGTGTGTGAGTGTGCGTGCGTGCGTGTGCGTGTGTGCGTGTGCGCGTGCGCGCGTGCGTGCGTGCGTGCGTGTGCGTGCGTGCGCGTGTGTGTGCGTGTGTGTGTGTGTGTGAAACTCTACACTACACCCCCACCCCCCCAACATACACAAAAAACAACCAAACAAACATACGGAA
>CM065684.1:52349825-52357325 GCA_017654935.2 Phymorhynchus buccinoides
TCTCTCTCTCTCTCTCTCTTTCGCGTTGTCCTGTGTGTGTGTGTGTCTGTGTCCTTCTCTCTCTCTCTGTATATGTGTATGTGTGTGTGTGTGTGTGTGTGTGTGTGTGTGTGTGCGTGTGCGTGTGCGCGTGTGCGTGCGCGTGCGTGTGCGTGCGCGCGCGCGCGCGCGCGCATGTGTGTGTGTCACTCTAAAAAACAAATAGTGGATCAATTTTGACGACAGCTGATACAGTAAAACAGTATTATTTACTAATTTCCCCCTGTCTTTTCAATCATCAAGAAATGTGTGTAGCCATTGCAATACAAGGACCTTTCAATCTTTGCATCGGGGAAATCACAAAACCATCATAAACTACACTCATCATAGTAACAAGCAACGTCTTTGTCACGTCTTAGCTAAAAATAGCAAATTACTCCCCTTTATTTTCAAAAGTCTTTAGGAATACAATTATCTAACGAAGAAATAACCGCCGGCGGGCGAGGACATGTCTACCGCTCGGCGACACATTTTTCGTTCATATCTGATGCTGTCAGCAGTCGAGTGTGCGAACACACACACCATGGAGAGGGCCTCTTCACGTGTTCCCTAAGCCCTCTCAAAGTTCATAGTGTACTGGAAAGCTTTTTTCTAATAATAATTATTTTGTGGACATACGCCTGGGAGCCTTCTTGTGCTAAAGACCCCCCCCCCCCCCCCCCCCCGTGCTCCACACATCCGATTTCAATCGTACGACTATCCCGAACTGTGGCGACGTTTGTGGCTGTGAGGCACGATTATGGTCATGAAACTATACCCGTCTACTTGAACTTGATGAAATGATACTATAGCTTCGTTCACTCTAATCAGATAGGTAGTAGACCCCAAAGTGCGAATCTGAAGGAATATCTGATACAAAAAAACTACTCAGAATATGGTGATCGAAACTAATAGGATTTCACTACATTCTTCTTTTTCTTCTTCTTCTTCTTCTTCTTCTGCGTTCCCAGGCCATATGGACATAATGGGTAAGGTACGTATGTGTCTGGTTTTCAGTCTTCACTGGTCTCCCCCGCTGCGTACAGCCGACACATTCCGATTTCGGAGGAGCTCAAAGGAGAAACTTGTTGGAAGATGTTTTTGAGAGAAAAAAGGCCAATAAATCAGAATGATAGTAGATGACAGAAAGCAAAGGAAAAAGGCAAGAGTCAAGGAGAGTGAAAGATTAGTGGGAGCTACAAGCACAGAACTTCCAGAAGGTGGGGGAACTATTTGTACGAAAGACCCCCGGTATCCCCACGGGGAAGATATATTCATTTAGGCAGTGGTGTTTCATCAGGTGTATGCATCACAAGCGTCACAGTTGGATAGTGTAGTCAGGAGGGTAAGTAAACACCCGACAGTGACTATGGGACCGAAGTTGGATGTGTGGATCTCGGCCTGTTGTCAGTAAGTAAACACCCGACGTGCGACCGAAGTTGGATGTGTGGATCTCGGCCTTTAGTCAGCTGGGTAAGTAAAGGAAACACCCGACAGTGACAATGGGACCGAAGTTGGATGTGTGGATATCGGCCTGTAGTCAGCTGGGTAAGTAAAGGAAACACCCGACAGTGACTATGGGACCGAAGTTGGATGTGTGGATCTCGGCCTTTAGTCAGCTGGGTAAGTAAAGGAAACACCCGACAGTGACTCGGCCTTTAGTCATGGGACCGAAGTTGGATGTGTGGATCTCGGCCTGTAGTCAGCTGGGTAAGTAAAGGAAACACCCGACAGTGACAATGGGACCGAAGTTGGATGTGTGGATCTCGGCCTGTAGTCAGCTGGGTAAGTAAAGGAAACACCCGACAGTGACAATGGGACCGAAGTTGGATGTGTGGATCTCGGCCTGTTGTCAGGAGGGTAAGTAAAGGAGGGTAAGTAAACACCCGACAGTGACTATGGGACCGAAGTTGGATGTGTGGATCTCGGCCTGTAGTCAGCTGGGTAAGTAAAGGAAACACCCGACAGTGACTATGGGACCGAAGTTGGATGTGTGGATCTCGGCCTGTTGTCAGGAGGGTAAGTAAAGGAAACACCGACAGTGACTATGGGACCGAAGTTGGATGTGTGGATCTCGGCCTGTTGTCAGGAGGGTAAGTAAACACCCGACAGTGACTATGGGACCGAAGTTGGATGTGTGGATCTCGGCCTGTTGTCAGGAGGGTAAGTAAACACCCGACAGTGACAATGGGACCGAAGTTGGATGTGTGGATCTCGGCCTGTAGTCAGCTGGGTAAGTAAAGGAAACACCTGACAGTGACCATGGGACCGAAGTTGGATGTGTGGATATCGGCCTGTAGTCAGCTGGGTAAGTAAAGGAAACACCTGACAGTGACCATGGGACCGAAGTTGGATGTGTGGATCTCGGCCTGTAGTCAGCTGGGTAAGTAAAGGAAACACCTGACAGTGACCATGGGACTCAGATAAACACTGGGGGGTCGTTTCACAAGAGGGAACGTTCGTAGCTGAATGCTGAATTCAGCAAACAGGGTCCTAAGAAACGCCTTCGTTTGCTCGTGGGATAGAATGCGGCAAACTATTAGTTGAATCACGGGAAATATACATTTTGTTTTACGAATTACATTTTTTTTAAAACTTTTATTTAGTTGTCGCGAGAGCTTAACTTCTATTTTAAAAATGGACCCAATGTCAAAAACGTTGATACAGACGAATATGCTTCACTTGACAGCGAACATATATGGGATGATTTTAGCAAATGTAACTAACGCAAGTGTTTTTTCGCGCTCTTTCTAATTTTGCCATCATTATGTTAGATGGCATAATATAGTGCAAACTTAATTTTCTGCACACATATAGACAAACTGACAGAGAGGTATGATTTATCTCCCTTTTGATAGCAACTCTTTTCTCTCTCCCGAAAGTGAAGAGTAAGCATAAAGAGTTATGTGACCTTAGCTAACGTTATTGGTGTTTCGTAGACCCCTTTTGGCGTAACCGTAATTAAATAATGATACATAATATTTATATAGCGCCTTTCTTTAGAATTAAACTCAAAGCGCTCACTTTCACTGATTGAGTGATTGACACGCAATTGGGCTAACATACACATTCATTCGATCATCATCTAATTAAGGTGAAAGCTACAGAGAGAAAGCTCTTTCAAACAGGTGAGTTTTCATTTGGGTTTTGAAAGCGGGAAGTGCTGAATTGTGACGGAGGTGAACAGTGACCTCTAGTGAAACTCGACCCTGATCTCACCTGCCCTACCAACACGAGAGTAGCCCTACCAAAAAGCCTAAATGTCATACTTTAGCCCAATGTTATCTCGGCAACCACGATAACCTTAGGAATGCTGACGTAGGGGGTGAGTAAATAAATGATGACTAATCAATTGTGAGTAAAGAGCTACTCGCTACTATTACAAAGCAACACACAAACAAACAAACAAACAAAACCGAACGAATCTGATTGCGAAATAATTTATTTGACTGAACGAGCATTGATTTAAAAAAAAAGGCAAGCTTCCTTCCTTCCTTCCAGTAAGTGACCACAGTCAAACTTGACTATTCTGTCACTGTAGAAATTGGGGATCTGCGGAAGAGCGCAGGGGGATGGAGTAGAGGTGGAGGGAATTGGGGAGGGGGAGGGGGGAGGGGGGCGGGAGGGAGAGGTTGACTGGATAATTATTTGATAGGGAGACCTGCACAGCTTCCTGTGGGCAGCTCAGTTCCAGTCCCGGATTGTACGTGGGAGGGGAAGCTGGCTTGTCGGTACTGAGTGCGACAGAAGATCTGAGAGAGCTGACGTGGGTGAGTGCGTCGCTGACGTGCTGACGGTGGTATCAGTTTTTGTTGCAGATTGTCCATGCACACCTCTTCCTCTTGCAGCTTGAAGAGCATCACAAGCCTTGCGGAAAGTCGACGCTGCTTAGAAACCTATTAAATTAAGGACATAAAACAAGCGATTATTAAAAAATAAGTCCATTCATTCGCTACTGTGCACGTTACATGCGTAACGTGCAGACTCACAACAGCTTCGGGACGCAGCTACGGGACTTTCAAAGTTAACGCCAGGGCATATAAAAGTTTCATCTCCAGATCCATCCACCTCTTAATCTCATGATCCTTTTGAATGTCTGCTCGTGTTGAAAGATTCTACCTTAATTAATCCTTATGATGTATATATCTATGTGACGTGTAATCCTAAACTATGTATTTTATACTCATGCGTGCCAAATGTCAATATCGCTATGCATTGTGTTCATCTTTGTAATGCTCATTCATCTTTGTAATTCTTATGTGACTTGTCGTCCCAAATATTGTGCTGATATTTCTGCATGCTGAATGTCAACGTTTCTGTTGTACGGCACCTGGACGAAATTTATCCTTGAGAGATAAAAAGTGATTTTTAAATTTGAATTTGAATTTGAATCATTATCAACACCTCCCTACACATGACTAACATTCTCCACTTGTATGGTAAGGGGAGGAGATGTAAGGAGATGAGGGGTGGTGGTGGTTAGGAGATCAAGGCAAACAGAAGAAACAGGCTAAACAGTTTACGATCACTTTACAGTGGACAAACTTGTCAACAAGTTTTAAACAAATCTTCTACAGGTAGGCCTAAGTTGCAAAACTGGTGCGTGCGAGCTTGAAGCTTCATACGCCGTGTATACTTATTCGTCCAGTAAATCCCCTGTGTTCAAAGATGTCCTGCGATATGTTGTCGAGTTGTTTCTCTTCCCAACAAAGACTAAAAAAAAGGCCTGCTACACTACATACGATTCGGATCTGAATGCGATGCGATCGTGACGATTGTGAGTCATGATTCACGGGAATTTATGCATGGGTTCTACTTGAGTGAGTATAGTGAGCGAAAACAGCAGAATTAGTTTTAGACGGAAGTATTTCGCGTGAATCATGTCTCACCGTGGTGGCCCAGTCGGATCGCATCCCCATACGATTTTACGCGTGTGTGACGCCGGCTTATTTTTTTTTAACAGGCTCGGGGTTTTGTACAGACTGACCTTTAGCAGGGGCGGTGCACCGAATGGGTTCATGAGAATGACCTTCGTTCTTTGCATCACAATTGCGCCTATTTTAATTACCCCTATGCGCAATTGCGCCGGTGTCAGTTGCGCCCATTGTAGTCATCAATTGCGCCTGTTGTCAGTTGAGCCCGTTGTAGTCATCAATTGCGCCTGTCGAAATGGTCTGACATGGTTCTTGAGAAAATTAGACATCATGAACATTTTGCCTGAATTCAGAGTTTTGTTTTAGAAGATAAAGACACAGAAAACAGCAATTAAGTAGCTTTTCTCGTTTTGATGGTGTAGTCTTGTCCGAGGTTTAACTGCTAAGGCACATCAATGGCGGAAAGCAGGCGCAATTCATGTACAGTACATACACAAAGAGAGGCGAAATGGAGTGGTAACCCATTTCACGCGTGTGTGACGCGTAATGAGAGCAGCGGACTGTATTGTGCCTTTAAAGGGCTGTGCACTACGCATGCAACCTCAGTCGCACAGACATCCAATTGCCACGTCTGTGAAGCATGAGTCGGATTAGATATCACATGAATCTGGTGAAATCCTTCTAGTTTTGTTCACTATATTCGTACAACAAACAAACAACTACACGACGAGTGTAAAGTGACGTTATTTTATTAACAAGAGACGAAACAAACTACTCGGCGAATGCGCCTTTATCAACACAGACAAACAAGAAAACAGCAAACAGCAAATATAACAAAAGGAGCAAGATTTTACGCATTGGACTGAAGAGGGGGAGTATTGTTTTTTTGAAAAGAAGAAGAAGATAAAAAAAAAGAGAAGGAGGGAGGGTTGAAGGAGAAGAAGGGGAGGAAGAGCACGAAAAGAAGAAGAGGAGGTGGAAGAAGAAAGACGAAGAAGAAGAAGAAGAAGAAGAAGAAAGAGAAGAAAGAAAGAAGAAGAAGAAGAAGAAGAAGAAGAAGAAGAAGAAGAAGAAGAACAAGAACAAGAAGAAGAATGTAAAAAAAAGAGAAGCAGGATGGGGGATTGAAGAAGAAGAAGAGGAGAAGGAAGAGAACAAAAAGAAGAAGAAGAAGAAGAAGAAGAAAGAAGAAAAAAAGAAAACACTTAATGCAAAATCAACGAACGCGCACAGCATCTAAAAAGAAGCAGAAGAAGCAAGAAGAAGAAGAAGAAGAGAGGAAGAAGAAGAAGAAGAGGAGGAAGAAGTAGAAGAAGAAGAGAGAAGAAGAAGAAGAAGACGAGGAGAAGAAGAGAAAGAGAAGAAGAAGAAGAAGAGGAGAAGAGGGAGATAGAAAGAAGGAAGAAGAAGAAGAGAGAGGAAGAAGGAAGAAGAGAGAAGAAGAAGAAGAGAGAGAGAAGAAAAAGAAAGAAGAAGAGAAGAAGAAGAAGAAGAAGAGAAGAGAGGAGAAGAGAAGAAGAAGAAGAAGAAAGAAGAAGAGAAGAAGAAGAACAGAAGAAGAAGAAGAAGAAGAAGAAGAGAAAGAAAAAGAAGAAGAAGAAGAAGAAGAATAGGAAGAAGAAGAAGAAGAAGAAGAAGACGGAGAAGAAGAAGAAGAAGAAGAAGAGAAGAAGAGGTAAGAAGAAGAAGAGAAAAGGAAAGAGGAAGAAGAAGAAGAAGAAGGAAGAAGAAGAAGAGAAAAGAAGAAGAAAAAGAAGAAAAGAAAAAGAAGAAGAAGAAGAGAGAAGAAGAAGAAGAAAAGAAGAAGAAAAAGAAGAAGAAGAAGAGTAAGAAGAAGAGAGAGAAGAAGAAGAAAAGAGAAGAGAGAGGCGGGAAGAAGAAGAAGAAGAAAGTAAGAAAGAAGAAGAATAAAAAGAAGAAGGAGAAGAAGAAGAAGAAGAAGAAGAGAGAAAAAGAAGAGAGAAGAAGAGGAAGAAGAAGTAGAAGAAAGAAAGAGAAGAGAAGAAAAGAGAGAAATTGAAGGAAGAGGAGAGAGGAAGGAGGAGAAATGAGGAGGAGGAGAGAAAGAAGAGAGAGGAGGAAGAGGAGGAGGAGGAGGAGAAAAGACGAAGAAGAAGGGACATAGTGAAAAAGAAGAAGAATAAATAAAACATAACACGAGGAAGCGAAGGAGGAGAAAGAAAGAGAAAAAAAAGGGCAGCCGGAATGGGTGGGTGAAGACAAAACTTGATTATTGCGACGATGGGTAGGTTTTAGGTATTAGAAGTACTTTATAGTCAAGAAGAAGATGAGTCTCTGTGAAATTCGGGAAGAAGAAGGAAGAAGAGAGAGAAGAAAAAGAAGAAGAAAACAGACACCCGAAAAGCAGAATTAGAAGAGCGAGATAAGAGGAAGAGGACTGAAAAGTGAGAGAGAGAAAAGAATAAGAAATTGAAGGAGGAGGAGGGATGAAGGGGGGGAGAGGAGGAGGTAGGGGGGGGGGGAGGGGGGGGTGGGGGGGGGGAGGAGAGAGGGGGGGGAAGCGAGGGGAGAGAAGAGAAAGGGGGGGGGGCGACACGAAGAATGAAAGGAAAGAAAGAAAGAGAAAGATAACACGGGGAAGAGAGGC
>CM065684.1:52362325-52364825 GCA_017654935.2 Phymorhynchus buccinoides
CTCACCAGCGCCTCTTCTCTCTCCTCCTCCTCTCTCTCTCTCATCGTTCTCTTTCTCTCTCTCTCCTCTCTCTCTCTCTCTTTCTCTCTCTCACACTCTCTCCCCCTCACTCTCATCAAGATCTCTCTCACAATGTCCTCTCTCTCTCTCTCTCTCTCTCTCAACTCTCTCTTTCTCTCTCCCTCTTATTCTCTCTCTCACCCCACTCACACCCACTCACAATCTCTCCTCTCTCTCATCTCTCTCTCTCTCATCCTCTCTCTCTCTCTCATCTCTCTCTCTCCCTCATCCTCTCTCCCATCTCTCCCAACTCCATCGTACACACTCTCTCTCTCTCTCTCATCTCCTCAAACTCTCTCTCTCTCACTCTCTCTCCCTCTTCTCTCTTTCCTCTCTCTCCCCCTCTCTCTCTCCCACCTACTCGCCTCTCTCTCTTCTCTATCTCTCCCTCTCACACACTCTCTCTCTCTCTCCTCTCTCTCTCTCTCTCTCTCTCTCTCTCCGTCCTCTCGTTCTCTCTCTCTCTCATCTTTCCGCTTCTCTCATCTCTCTCTCTCTCTCTCCTCCTCTCTCTCTTCACACTCCTCTCTTCTCTCTCACTCTCCCCCGCTGTCTCTCTCTCCTCCTCTCTCTCTCTCTCTCTCTCCTTCTTCTCTCTCCTCTCACTGTACATCTTCTCTCTCACTCTCTCTCTCTCTCATCTCTTTCTTCTCTCTTCTCTCTTCTCTCTCTCTCTCTCTCTCTCTCTTCTGTAACATTCATCACCTCATCTCTCTTCTTCCTCATTGAAACTCTCCGTCTATGAATTTTTACCTTCTCTACCTCTCTCTCCTCCGTCAAGTTCTCCTTGTTGTCTCTCAGTCGTTCTCCTCTCTCTCTCCTCTGCTCTCTCTCTTCTCGTCTCTCCTCTCTCTCTCTTCTCTCTCTCTTCATCTCAATTGCTCTCTCTCTCTCTCTCTCCTCTCGTTCTCTCTCTCTCTCGGACCTCTCTCTCTCTGTCCTCTCTCTCCTCTTCCTCCTTCTCCTCTTCTCTCCTCTCTCCTATCTCTCGTTGTCTCCTCTCTCTTCTCTCCTCATCTCTCTCCTCTCTCTCTCGCCTCTCATCGTCATCCTTGTCTCTCTCTCTCTCACTCTCTCTCTCTCTCTCTCCTCTCCATCTCTCTCTCATCTTCTTCTTCTCTCTCTCTCTCGTCTTCTCTCCTCTTCTCTTCTCTTCTCATCTCTTCTCTCTTCTCTTCTTCTCACTCTCTCTCTCTCTTCTCCACCTCTCTCTTCTTTCTTCCGTCTTTCTCTCTTCTTGCTCTTCTTCTCTCTCTCTCTCCTTCTCCTTCTTCCTTCTGTCTCTTTCTCTCTCTCTCCTTCTCTCTCTCTCTTCTCTCTCTCTCATCGTCCTCTCACTCTCTTCTTCTTCTGTCTCTCTCTCTCTTTCTCCTGCCTCTTCTCCTCCCGACTATCATTCTTGTCTCCTCTCCTCAGATCTCTCTCTCTCTCTCGCTCTCTTCTTCTTCGTCTCCTCTCCTTCTCTGTCTCCATCTCCATCTCTTCTTCTCTCTTCTCGTCTCTAATTCTCTGTTCCAATCTCTCTCTTCTTCACTCTCTTCTTCTTCTGTCTCTTCTCCCCTCTCTCTTCTCTTCTCGCTCTCTCTCTCTCTCTCACCTTCTTCTTCTCTTCTCTTCTCTCCTCTCTCTTCTCTCTTCCCTCTTCTCTCTCTCTCTCTTCTTCTGTCCTTTTGTAACATCATCCCCCATCCCCTCTTCTCGTACTATTGAAACGTTGTTGTTGTTGTATGTTTTTTTCTTCTTTTCTACATTGCTTTCTTTTGTTTTCGTTGTTGTCTTCATCATCGTCAAGTTCGTTGTCATTGTTGTCGTCGTCGTCGTTGTCCTTGTTGTTGTTGATGTTCTTCTTCTTCTTCTTCTTCTTCTTCTTCTTCTTCTCTTCTTCTTCTTCTTCTTCTTCTTCTCATTGTAATATGCGTTCGTGATTACTGGCACCTACCTTAGTTTGTGCGTGTTTGGGAGATTTTGAAAGCACGATCGTGTGTTGTATAGTAGGCCTAGTTATGTCGTTTTATATATGTGGGGGCACGCATGCATTCGAATGCATGTTTTTTATAATTATTTGTGATGATCCTTCTGGTGGCTTAAACGTTATGAGCCCACATTAGAATCTTTTGATTGTGTGAAGAATAATGTCATGTACACGAAACAAATGTAGGGAGAGACGGGGTAAAAGGCCTATGGGCGGGTAAGAAGCCCATGCCAATTATCTCATGAAACGAAGCAACTTTCAGTCACATTTGGCCCATGAGACGGGTGTTAATGTTTAGCATTCGTCTCATGGGCAAATGTAACTGAAATTGTCTTTATTTCATGAGATAATTGGCATGGGCTTCTTACCCGCCCATGGGCGTTTTACCCCGTCTTCCCCTACATTGGACACCAGCGCAATACTCTAAGCTTCAAGTGGCCAGGTCTCACGGGGCAGCAGTGTATTGCA
>CM065684.1:52382325-52399056 GCA_017654935.2 Phymorhynchus buccinoides
GAACGCATCCATTGACAAATCGTCTACATTCCTCTTTTCTTCGGCACCTGTTCATCGGTTCTCTTGTCGATTTGTTTCTAATCTCCCACTGCCCCTCCCACTTTGCTTCTGTTGATACGCGGACCCCACCCCCACCGCATTCTCGCTCTTTTGCTTTCCTTCAACTTCATGCGTGCGTGAACCCCCAGTTCTATTGAGCGGGAGTGTATTGCCATTGAAATGAAGACCTGTGTGTTTCTCTTGTCTGTCGTCTGTCTGTCTGTTTGTGCGTATTTCTCCCTCTGTGTATATTAAGTAAATGAAACATATTTATATTCCGCATCACATCGCCTAAGCTACTGAACGGATTTTAACCCCACCACCAAAAAACCACCCCAAACACACAACTTAGCAGAGCGATCCCAGCAAGTCCTGACCTTCGTGCTCATGGTATCAGATTTGCCCAAATGCTGACCCATATAATTTTACAGATACTCCTAGTGAATTTCAATTGAATGTTCGAAATATTTGGATTAATCTGAATAATGACAGAAGCATAATACCAAGGATGGTACATTGAAACAAGTGTCACTTAAAGACATCGTTTCGTAACATTAATATTTAATAGTGACGGATAATCGGCATTGCTATTGCAGGGAATTTTAAATGGCACGAATCTTAGTCACCCTTCTGTTTTCATTAAATATTCAATCAATCAATCAATCAATCAATCAATACCTTTAATGATCCCAGTCAGTGAACTCCCTTTATTTCCATTAAAAACCCTTTCATCGCCACTGTCGCCTCTTGGCACCACAATGATTTAGCACACATGTCCTTAAAAGTCTTCATATGAGGGTCTGTTAACCAATGACCTTATGTTCTTCATTTTGGGAGGTAAGGATAGGCCGTATTTTATGCATGTCACAGAGGAATCCCCAATATTGCAGACGAAATCTTTTCTCTACCCAGGTAAGTTTAATGGAAAGTGTTGGTTGAAAAATGGCTGGCGTTGAAAGGGTTAAGTAGACCTTCATATAGCAACCCATTTCAATTATAACATCAGTTATGATATTGTATTCCTCGGTTTGATTCTTGTCCCCCCCCCCCCCCCCCACACACACACACATTCACACACATCCCTCCTTTGTTTTGAACCGAGAGTGAAGTTTGCAGTCTGTAAGTAGGGCTGTGTCATGTCGTTTGTACTCAAGGTCAGAGATCCTGATGAACCTTTTCGGATCAATGAGCATGGTTGTCAATGGAAAGGCTCCGAATAGGGAAAAGAGAAAAACAGAAAGCAGTTTTCCATCTTTCTCTTTAACCCCCCCCCCCCCCCCCCCCCCCCTCGCCTGCCCACTCCTTCTTTCGTTTTTCCATCTCTGAGTAACAAAAAAATCCACAAACATATTCCGTGCCGATGTGTGTGTGTGTGTGTGTGTGTGTGTGTGTGTGTGTGTGTGTGTGTGTGTGTGTGTGTGTGTGTGTGTGTGTGTGTGTGTGTGTGTGTGTGTGTGTGTGTGTGTGTGTGTGTGTGTGTGTGGTGTGTGTGTGTGTGTGTGTGTGTGTGTATGTGTGTGTGTGTGTGTGTGTGTGTGTGTGTGTGTGTGTGTGTGTGCGTGCGTGTGTGTGTGTGTGTGTGTGTGTGTGTGTGTGTGTGTCAAGTCAAGGCAAGTCAAGTCACAATCATCTTTATTGAGGGTTAAAGAATAAGCTGACAAAGCTTTTTTTTCCATCCTGCCCTGTGTGTGGAGGGAGGGGGAGGGTGTGTGTGTGTGTGTGTGTGTGGGGGGGGGGGTAACAACAAATGACCCTGAGATCTTGTAGCATTCTGTGTGTGTGTCTGTCTCGTGCTTAATCTGAAGAATGGTCAGTTCAGTTAATGTCCCCCTTAACAGTCCATTCGCAGCTCAATTGTATTCTTTTTGCTTCTTTCTCTCTCCACATTTCGGTGGGTTTTTCCCCCCCATACGTCTGTGTATGCGGGCCACAAAATACATGGGTAACAATCATGTCCATTCACATCACCCCTCCCCCCCACCCAACCCCCACCACCCCCTGCATTTCCATTTCACCCCCTAACCCCCACCCCGCTTTCATTCATTCTACCTTTCTTCTTCTTCTTCTTTCTTCTTCTTCTTCTTCTTCTTCTTCTTCTTCTTCTTCTTCTTCTTCTTCTTCTTCTTCTTCTTCTTCTTCTTCTTCTTCTTCTTCTTCTTCTTCTTCTTCTTCTTTCTTCTTCTTCTTCTTCTTCTTCTTCTTTCTTCTTCTTCTTCTTCTTCTTCTTCTTCTTCTTCTTCTTCTTCTTCTTCTTCTTCTTCTTCTTCTTCTTCTTCTTCTTCTCTTCTTCTTCTTCTTCTTCTTCTTCTTCTTCTTCTTCTTCTTCTTCTTCTTCTTCTTCTTCTTCTTCTTCTTCTTCTTCTTCTTCTTCTTCTTCTTCTTCTTCTTCTTCTTCTTCTTCTTCTTCTTCTTCTTCTTCTTCTTCTTCTTCTTCTTCTTCTTCTTCTCTTCTTCTTCTTCTTCTTCTTCTTCTTCTTCTTCTTCTTCTTCTTCTTTCTTCTTCTTCTTCTTCTTCTTCTTCTTCTTCTTCTTCTTCTTCTTCTTCTTCTTCTTCTTCTTCTTCTTCTTCTTCTTCTTCTTCTTCTTCTTCTTCTTCTTCTTCTTCTTCTTCTTCTTCTTCTTCTTCTTCTTCTTCTTCTTCTTCTTCTTTTCTTCTTCTTCTTCTTCTTCTTCTTCTTCTTCTTCGATCGCTCAGGCAGTTTTCTGTCAATTATGAGCGCAGATGCGGCATGCTGCCGTTATGCCCCTAACTAAGAAATAGTTAGGCCCAGCAAGTCCGACTTCGGCTGGACAAACTCTTTTTTGAAAGTGTTTCGTGAAAAAAAAAGGCAGGAGAATGGACCACGTGCCAGGTAAGTCAGAAAGATGGTAGATGACAGAAAGCAAAGGGAAAAGGCAGAGTCATAGAGAGTGACAGATTACAGGAAGTTACAAGCACAGAACTTCCAGACTAAAGGTTTGTTTTACGTCCTCCCGGCCTAAGCCATGTGGGACATTACTATTAATTTTTAGTTAGAAGAAGGGAACAAATTTCTTTAATATAGAGTTATTTTTAAAAAAAATTGTTTTAATAAAGTTATTATTATAAATTTATTTATATAATTCTATATTATCTAAAACTTTCAGATTCATATTATTTTGTTTTTGATTTAAGGTCTGAACAAACCAACCATGGTTGGTTTGAATTGAACCTTTATTTTACAACGGTAAAAGTATGGGCATACAGTAGCCATTTAAGCGCGCACGAGAGAGAGAGAGTTCCTGACGGAGTGAGAGATTCTATGGAGATGTTCCTTAGTCCTCTCCTCGTCTGCACTTCTTCTTCTGAGAGAGGAGACGAGAGAGAGAGAGAGAGAGAGGGAAGAGAGAGGAGGAAGAAGGAGGAGAGAGGGAAGATGAGAATTCCTTCTTCTTCTTCTCTGAGAGGAGCGAGGGAATTCTTCTTCTTCCTTCTTCTTCGAGAGACGAGAGGAGAGAATGAGGATGAGAGAGAGAGTGAGGTCCTTCGAGAGAGAGAGAGACTGAGAGACAGAGAGAAAGAGCTAAGAGAGAATCTAGAAGAGAGAGAGAGAGAGAGAGAGAGAGAGAGAGAGAGGAGAGAGAGAGAGAGAGAGAGAAGAGAGAGACAGAGGAGAGAGAGAGAAGCGAGGGAGAGAGAGAGTCCGAGAGTCGGAGAGAGACAAGAGAGGGAGAGAGGAGAGAGAGAGAGAAAAGGAGAGCGAGATGGACCGAGAAAGGAGAGCAGATGAGAGAGATGATGAGAGAGAGAGAGGAGGAGAGAAGCGGAAGGAGTGCACTGAGAGAGAGAGGGAGACCGAGAGCATAGAACTTCCAGACCTGATGATGAGGATAAGGAGTTTTGAGAGAGAGAAGGAGAGAGGGAGAGAGAGGAGATTTTAGGAGAGAGAGAGGGAGAGAGGATTTTCTGTTTAGATAGAGAGAGAGAGAGAAGAAAAATAAAAATTGTTTTAATAAAGTTATTTATTGTGGGACATAAACACCGAAAAGGATCATTACACACATACACTATGATGTTTTGTAATATGTTTTTGATTTAAGGCTCTGAACAAACTAACCATGGTTGGTTTGAATTGAACAAACGAATGTTGCCTCTGTCTCTCTAGAGAGAGAGTGCTCACATTAGAGAGTAAGAGAGTTTATGAGAATGATAATGAGAGGATGCTGAGAGAGAGAGAGAGGAGAGAGCACCGAGATAGAGGAGGGAGAGAGAGAGAGAGAGAGAGGTTTGCCTGAGGTATTATCAACATTTATAAATCATTGTGGGACATAAACACCGAAAAGGATCATTACACACATACACTATGATGTTTTGTAATATGTTTTTTTTTTTTATCAACTAACCAGTCCTCCCCCAAACGAATGTTGCCTCTGTCTCTCTATATATATGTGCTCACATTAATGTAATGTTTATGATAATGATAATGATAATGCTGTTAATGATGATACTTTGCTGTGTATTCTTTTTCCTCTCTATCTACCCCGTTGTGAAACTATCCGCTAAATTACCTATTAACCGCATCATTTTTTTCTTGTTCTCTGTCTACATGATCTCCCTCTCCCAAATGCATAATCTATCTCTTCTCTCTCTTTCTCTCTCTCTCTCTCTCTCTCTCTCTCTCTAATCTCCCTCTCGCGTCTCGATCTCTCTCTCTGTCCCTCATCTCTCTCTCTCTCTCTGTCTCTCTTTCCTCTATTCTCTCTCTCTTCTCTCTCTAGGTCTCTCTCTCTCTCTCTCATCTCTCTCTCTCTCCTCTCTCTCTTTCTCTATTTCTCTGTCTCTGTCCTACTCTCGACTATCTCTGTATTCTCTTTCTCTCTCTCTGTCTCTCCTCCTATCTCTATGTCTCTCTGTCTCTCTCTCTCTCTCCACTCTCTCTCTCTCTCTCTCTCTGTCTCTCTCTCTGTCTCTATGTCTCTGTCTACTCTCTCTGTGTGTTCTACCTCTTCTCTCTATCTACTCCTCGTTTGTCTACTCTCTCTCTCCTAAATCTCCTCTCCGCTCTTTTCTCTTTCTCTTCTCTCTCTACATCTCATTTCTCTCTCTCTGCTCTCTCTTTCTCTCTGTCTCTCTCTCTCTCTCTCTCTCTCTCTCTCTCTCTCTCTCTCTCTCCTCTCTCTCTCTCTCTCTCTCTCTCTCTCTCTCTATTCATCTCTCTCTCTCTCTCTCTCTCTCTCTCTCTCTCTCTTTCTCTCTCTCTCTCTCTCTCTCTCGGTATCTCTCTCTTTCTCTCTCTCTGTGTGTCTCTTCTCTCTCTCTCTCTCTCTCTCTCTCTCCCTCTCTGTCTCTCTCTCTCTCTCTCTCTCTCTCTCTCTGCTCTGTCTCCTCTCCTCTCTCCCTCCTCCTCTCCTCCTCCTCCTCCTCTCTCTCTCTCTTCCTGCTCTTTTCAACATGCTCGTTTCACCCCTCGCCCCACTCTCTCCTCTCTCTCTCTCCCTCTCTCCCTCCCTCCGTCCTTCTCTCTCTCTCTCTCTCTCTCTCCCCTATCCCCTCTCTCTCTATCTCCGATTCCTCTTTTCTCCCACTCCTCTCTCTTTCTCGTTCTTCTTCTTTTCCTTTTCATGTCGCTTCTTTCTCCAATTCTTCCATTCAATGCCATTTCTTCGTCTGTCTGCATGCGTGACCATGTACAATAGATAATTGTAGATTTTCATTTCTTTGCCTACTTCTGTCCTTTATTACACATGGCTGACATGTCCCCCACCCCCCCACTCCCCAATCCTCACCCCCACACCCTGCGTCAAATAAAAAGAAAAGACGAAAAACAAATGATTTGCAATGATAATTATGTACCCTCCCACCCATCACATTTCGTGTCAAACTCATTTCCTACTGTGCGAGGTCACAATCAATGAATTGATCATTGCTTCCGTATGTATGCATATCTCCACCCCCACCCCTTCCACCCCCCCCACCCCCCACTCTTCCACCCCCCCCCCCCCCCCCCCACCACCCACCCCCACCACCAACCGTACGCAATTTTCCTCCTCTCCTCTTCCCATACTCCTTGTAAGGAAAACAACAATTCTCCACACATCCGATTTCTGTCTCACGGCTCTCCCACTGTGATGACATCAAGCATGGGAGGCATGATTCTGATGAAACACTACTGTCTAAATGAATGAATTAGAATTAGATTTTGAGGTTTTGGACTTGGTAGGTTTGTAATTTTGAAATATATTTACAACTTTGAATTAAGTATTTTAACTTTAACCTTTGACTGTCTTTTTGTTGTTGTTTAGCTCTTTCAAGTCGTTCCGGCCATAAAGGCCTATGTCCGGAATAAATAGGTAGATGCTAATTTGATGCATTTGCTTCGAGGGAAGTAAATCTGTATGCACACCATGCCTTGGTCACTTCTAAACTCGCTTCGCTCCCTTAGACCACAAGTTTGCCTCTGACTTTGCTTTTGTAGTGGTTTGTTGTGGGGAAACCAATCGGTGTAGAGAGTTTTTTATATATAAAGTCTCTCTCTCTCTCCCCCCCTCTCTCTCTCTCTCTCTCTCTCTCCTCCCTCACTCCCTCAAATAAAGTCTATATATATTAAAAAAAACCAAGTCTGATCTAGCACTTCCCTGTGTCTAAGCCTGAAGTAAAAACCTGTAATCTTCCTTCATTTCTCCTTTTTGTTTATGCATGTTTTGTTTGTGTGCATGGCTGGAGTGATTTGTGAGTTTTTAAAAACAAATTATTCAGAATCGTTGCGTTGCGAATATATTACGTGGTAAGAGTTAACGTGGTGAAAGCCCGAGCGTGGCCTTAGTTGTCGACGGGGTTTGTCGACGGGGCTATCATTGTAATCTTAACCCTTTCATCGCCACTGTCGCCTCTTGGCACCACAATGATTTAACACCTCATGTCACTGAAAAGGCATCATAATGAGGGTCTGGTATTCTGGTATCAGTGACCTTATGTTCTTCATTTTGGGAGGTAAGGATAGACCCCATTGTATGACATGTCACAGAGGAAAATATCCCCAGTATTCCAGACGAAATCTTATTCTATACCCAGGTAAAAATAATCGGAAAAATTTGGCTCTACCCATGTCAAGCTTAATGGGTAAATTTTTGGCTTCTCTCTTCTCTGAGGAATGGCTAGCGTTGAAAGGGTTAATCTTAAACGAATCTGATGAATCCCTGCTATTTCGGTTCACTACATTCACGCAGCACCACTATAGTACACAAATCCGACAAAATGTCTGATACAGAAATAAGAATATTTTCATAGGATCCGTGTACAGTGAGGGAGGGGTGAGCGGGGGTGGTGGAGTGGGGGGGGGGGGGGGGGTACAGTTTATAGAGAAAGAAAAGAAGAAAAGGGAAAGAAGAAAAAAAGAACTGCCCAAGTTAAGATTAGTGTTCTGTCTTCATTCACCTCGTCAAAGTCTTTTTAAACCCTTTCATCGCCACTATCGCCTCTTGGCACCACAATCATGTAACACCCATGTCACTGAAGCCAGCGACAGACTATGTGACTGCCTCATGTGACTCGATCAGGTCGTGACGTTTCACCTCATTTGCATACCATCCTTCTCGATCAGTCTGACTTAGTCGGGCCCAGTCAGGTGACAGGGCCGAATAGGGCGGGTTCTAAATTTCACTGATCGAGTCTGATCGAGTCAGAATGGCTTGTGACCTCTTCTGTGCGGGAAAAAAAATTTGATCTACGTCACGACCTGCTGATCGAGTCATATGAGGCAGTCGCATAATCTGTCGCCGGCTTAAAAGGCCTCAAATGATGGTCTGTTATCCAGTGACATTGCGTTCTTAATTTGGGGAGGTAAGGGTAGACCCTATTTTATGCATGTCAGAGAGGAATCCCCAATATTGCAGACAAAATCGTTTCTCTACCTGGGAAAGTCAAATGGTAAATTTTGTCCGAAGAATGGCTGGCGTTGAGAGGGTTAAAGACGAACATTTGGCTTTATTCGCCGCGTTTATTATTTATTTCATCTTCATGTGCTTGTGTGAGTGTAGCGTTTTGATGTGGGTTTAATTCAATTGTATAGTGTAGACATTTCATCAGATTCATTCAGACAGTTGTGTTTCATGAGAATTGTGCCTCACGTGCGTCACAGTCGTTTAGTTCGTAAGACTGCAGTGGACGTGTGGATTCGGGCCCTTAGATTCCTCATACCTTAGCCCCCCCCCCCACCCTCTCCTCCCTCTATCTTCTCTCTCTCTCTTCTCTCTCTCTCTCTCTCCCACTCTCTCTCTCTCTCTCTCTCTCTCTCTCTCTCTCTCTCTCTCCTCTCTCTCTTTCTCTCTCTCTCAATCTCTCTCTCTCTCTCTCTCTCTCTCTCTCTCTCTCTCCTCTCTCTCTCTCCTCTCTCTCTTCTCTCTCAGTTCAGTGTCTCTGTCGATCTGTCATTTGTCTCAGTCATTGGGTTTTTTTCAACTTATTCTTCTCCTCTCCCTTCCACTATGATTACTTTTGTCAGTATTATGTACAGATTATCGATATGGTGCTGATATGGTATTTTCCAATATTTTTTTTATGTAAATTGATTTTTTGTTACGTTTTTGTTTTTCATCTGGTTTGTTCAGTTGTGTTCTATTTATTATGGACGCAGATGAAAAAAACATTTGTTTAGCTTATTCCTTTATCGTCAATAAAGGACTCATTTGATCGGACTTGAACTTTGCCTGACGTCATGGTTCCTGTGGCGGGGACAGGACCTGGACAGTGGGCTGTTATCAACCTGAACAGTTTACCTTTATTTCAGACCTCAAACAACAAGCTAAAAAGTGGCAATGTCTTTTCCCTTCACTTACTTGCTGCATGGGTATCACACAGCGGCCGGATAATACTTTTGAAGGGGTGGGGGCTAATTCATCGAAGTTGAGACCAGCACCAAAAACCCCCTAGAGGGGTCCGGGGGGCGCGCCTCTGGAAATGTTTAAATCTGAGAAGCAAATATGCAATTTGGTGCAAGTCTGGGATGAAATAAAGGACTAATGACATACTGTCTACCCTATTGAAAACATGTTTTTGAACCATTAAGTACACACCATGCTGCTTCCACACTGTCCTACAGAAGGGGACGACCATTCACCCATACAAATACATGTGGCAATGTCATCACTTACATCTCCTCAACTGACAAATCAAATATGGCTTGAACCCATAGAGGGTTTTTGAGGGGGAAAAAAGGGTGGGAGTTGCAGCCACCTAAGCCCCCCCCCCACCCCCCCCCCCCTCCCCCCTCCCCCCCCCCCCCCCCCCCCCCCCCACCCCCCCCCCCCCCCCCCCCCCCCCCCCCCCCCCCACCCCCCCCCCCCCCCCTGCCTCCCCGTTAGGTCCGGTCCTGTCCACCACTACTAAACCAGAGTCAAAAAGACGAGGACAAAAACTAAACGTTACATAGAAAGCGATGGAGGACTGTACAAAGAGACGCCGACAAGTGTAACATGGTCGTTAAGCTTTTAAGACCTCTTCCAAACCAAACGTGCTGAGGACCACTTTGTCCGTAGCCTTCTAAGGAAGAAAAACAAAAACAAAAGAAGTCTGCAGTCTCCAAGCAATGCACCTTCTCTTGTACTGTGTAAGAGGTGAAGAGCGTGGGCGGGGTACAATTGTCTTTTCGTAGTAGGGGTTAGCTCCGAAGGTCCACGCCCGACCCCCCCCCCCCACCCCCCCCTCCCCCCCACGTGTAGTTTGGAGAGTTGCGGGGGACGAGTGCTTGAGTGTTTAGGACTTTAAAGACCCCCCACGTCATGGTCGCATTCCCTCTTATTGATTGGAAGATTCATTAAGATTTCTACCAGTATAAGAGGGGAAAACGGTGAAAAACCATGATTCGACACGTGACGTGTCTGGGTCTTAAAAACCAGAAGGGCAAATGTGTAGAAGAGCTGAAAAAGGTATGCTCCACTTAGTAAAGATTACGTTCATTGACCATGGGCGAGTTTACGCAAGCGCATGCATGGGAGTAGATTTGTGTGGTGTGTTATGTGGTGTGTGTGTGTGTGTGTGCGTGTGTGCTGGGGGTGCGTGCGTGTGCTGTGCGTGCGTGTGTGTGTGTGTGTGTATTGTGTGGGTGTGCTGCGCGCCGTGTGTGTGTTTGTGCTCAAGTGAATTGTTTGTACTATGTCTGTAGTATATAGTTAGTCTGTTACGAGTACCGGTTCTTTTTCTTTTTATTGACGGGATTGATAGCTAAACACTGCGCGCACTGTCGCCGCGAACACATACAAGCCAGAGAGAGACGAGAGAAGCGAGGAGAGAGCGAGAAGCACGAGAGAGAGAGAGAGAGAGAGAGATGGGGGGGGGGGGAGAGAGAGAGAGAGAGAGAGGGAGAGAGAGAGACGATAGGGGGGGGTCGGGGAGAAAGGGGATAGAACTAGAGAGAGCGAGGGGGGGAGACAGAGAGAGAGAGAGACCAGAGAGAGAGAGAGAGAGACGTAGATGAAGAGAGAGGAGAGAAAGATAGCGGGAGACAGAGAGAGAGAGACAGAGAGAGAGCGAGAGACAAACAAGAGAAGAAAGACGAGAGAGAGAGAGGAGGAGGAGATGAGAGAGATAGAGCGAGAGAGAGAGAGAGATGGAGAGACAGAGAGAGAGATGAGACAGAGAGAGATAGAGAGAGAGGGACAGAGACAGAGACAAATAGAGAGAGAGACAGAGTAGAGAGAGAAGACACAAGCCAGAGAGAGGACACGACAGAGAGAGAGACAGATAGTGAGGGAGAGAGAGATGGAGAGAGAGAAGAGAGAGAGAAGAAAAGAAAAAAAGAGAAAAAAAAAAAAAAAAAAGAGAGAGAGTATAAAGCGTAGATTGAAAAGGAGGCAGAACAACCACAAAAAACAAAGAATGATAGAAAGACCAAGCAAAATACAAACATAGCGTAAGGTGAGTAGACAATGAAAAAATACATAGCTGTAATAGAAAAGAAGGCTGTTAAAACAGTAACCGGCATGCTGTTTTCGCAGGTAAAACAAACTGTAATGAAAAGAAAACAGGTCAGTGCACTCGTGTGATTGGTCAGTGCAAGTAACGTGTGATGCGAGACAGAAAGGCATGTGGACATAGGGGAACGTATGGGGAGGGGTTAACTCATTCCATCACTACGGTTTATAATTAATTAAAAAAAACTCAACAAATCACTCCACCCATACACACAAGCAAAACACATAAACAAAAGGAGAAATGAAAGAAGATAAGAAGATTGCGGTCGGGTTTTTACTTTCAAGGTTAGACATAGGGAAGTGCAAGATCAGACTTTGTATGGACTTTTATATATGTGACCCAGCACCACGAAAGGGACATTAAGTCGCTGGGCTAGTTTCTCACAACCACTGGCTTACAAAGTCAAAAATCTCATTGTTTGTTAATTTTGAGTTTATGGGTATTTTTGTGTTCTCTAGCAGCATCTCTTTTACATTTATGAAGCGTAATCTTTAATACGCTTTCTAAATGGTCTTAGGAGTGTTGTAAAAAAAACGAGTAGGTCGATGCATTTTCTTCAGCTAGGCTAGACTTTAGACTTGTGTTTTCTCAAAATGGCAGACGCTCGCCCTACTAACTTTAAATGCTCATAACTCGGGAACGGAAAAAGATGCAATAATGTTTTTTGCATAATTAGAAAGAGACTTGTCTGAAGTTTTCAATCGTATGCTTTTTCTCAGAATGGTCATTTTGACACTTAATGTCCCTTTCGTGGTGCTGGGTCACATATTGAAAAACCTCCACTGTCATTCTATGCCTCTCTGTCTCTTTCTACCATTCTTCTCTACCCCCCCTCCCCCCCCCCTCTCCCCCCTCTCTGTGCCTCTCCACCCTCCTCTCTCTCTCTCATCTCTCAAGTGTCTATCTCTGTCCGTCTCTCTTTTATCTTTCTCTTCCTTCGTTTATGTTGGTTCTCCTTTTTCGTCTCTCCCTCTCCATCCCTCTCCCCTTCTCTCAGAACTCTCCTCCCTTCTGCTCTCTCCCCCCTCCCCCCCCCTTCTCTCTCTCTTCTTTCTGGTAGTGGTAAGTACTCTAGTAGAGTGGGAAAGACGGGGTAAAAAGAAAGCGCATGGGCGGGTAAGAAGCCCACCCCAATTATCTCATGAAATGAAAAAAAATTTCAGTCTCACATTTTGCCCATGAGACGAGAAAAAGGTTAATGCATCTAGCATTCGTCTCATGGGCAAATTTGACTGAAATTTTCTTTATTTCATGAGATAATTGGGGGGGGGCTTCTTACCCGCCCATGCGCTTTTTACCCCGTCTTCCCCTAAGTAGATGGTGGTGGTTTTCGAAACAAGGAGGCAAATACTACTAAAAGGAAGTATGGTATAGTGAAGGAAGCGTACTCTGCCTGGGGCGTCTAAAACAATGGTGTCAAGAGGGGAAGACGAAGCCAAAAAATTAACAGAACACAGCGCTCCTTCTCCAGGGTCCTCTGGGAGGGGGATTTAAAGGGGGATTAAAACCTCTGAAATCCGTGAAGGGGCGATAATTGGTCCCCTTATGCCGGTTAAGAGTGTTTGATCTTTTCTTTAACATTCTTCAAGGCCTTCTTTTGTTGTTGTTGTTCATTGTTTATGATGTTGATGATGATGATGATGAATGATGATGTATGATGATGAGACTGAAAGATGAACTGATGAAATGATGATGATTTATTATTATGTAACGGATATTATTGAATTATTAATTAATCCTTTAACATTACGATTATTATTATTATTATATTATTAAATATTATTATTAATTATTATTATTATTTATTATTAAAAACGTATTATTATTAATTATTATTATTATTATTATGGAATGATGATGATGATGATGATGATGATGATGATTATTGATTATTATATATAATTATTATTAAGATTACTATTATTATTACAAAAATTGCATTTGATTATTATTATTATTAATTATTATTATTAATTATTATTATTATCCATGGTAGAAGGTAGGTGTGGTTGGAGGTTTTGTGGAGAAGAGAGTTAGTGGGGGGTGGGGGGGTGAAGGGAGGGATGAACGGGGGAGAGGAAAAAAAAAAAAGAGAGGGGGTATGGAAGAGCTTGGATGGCGTGTGGGTGGGTGGGGTGGAGGTGGTGGTTATAACCATAATTAAGATAAATGATTAATCAGTGTCAAAAGTACCAACAGAAATGAATGGGGTGGGAGGTGTGTGTGATTACGAGAGAGAGAGGGGGGGGGGTGGGCAAAAGGGGAGCGAGGGAAAGAGAGAGAGGAGAGGTAGGCTAGGTAGGAATTGAGAGAGAAAGAAAGAGGAGAAAAGAAGAGAGAGGAGAGAAAAAAGGAAAAAAAAAAAAAAGCACATTTTTTTGGGCTCCCTTATTCATGCCTCAGTACATGGTTGTTTTTTTTTCCTTCAGAAAAAAAGATAAAAAAGATAAAAAGAAAAAAAAAAAAAGAAAAAAAAGAAGAAAAAAAAAAAATAAAAATCTGAGAGAGAAAAAAAAAAAAAAAGAAATAAAAAAGAAAAAAAATCTCCTCTCTAAAAAAAAATAAAAAAAAAAAAAAATTACAAAAAAAAAAAAAAAAAAAAAAAAAAAAAAAGAAAAAAAAAAAAAAAAGAAGAAAAAATAAAAAAATAAAAAGAAAAAAAGAGAAAAAATAAAAAAAAAAAGAAAAAAACAAAAAAAAAAAAAAAAAGAAAAAAAAAAAAAAAAAAAAAAAACAAAAAAATAGAAATAAAAAGAAAAAAAAAACTCTCTCTCTCTCTCTCTCTCTCTCTCTCCTCTATCAGCTCTTTCTCCTCTCTCTCTCTTTCTCATCTCTCTCAATCCTAAAATGCCTCTAAAATCTATACCTGGACCATAAAGTTTAAGATTTCAAGTTTCTCTCTCTCTCGCTCTCTCTCTCTCTATCTCTCTCTCCGCTATCTATCTCTGCTAGTCCTCTACTCCCTCTTCTACTCTTCTCTCTCTCTCTCTCTCTCTCCCTCTTTCTCCTCTCTCAAATCCTAAAATGCCTAAAATCTATACTTGGAACATAAGTTTAAGATTCAAGTTTCTCTCTCTCTTCTCTCGCTCCTCTCTCTCTCTCTCTCTATCTCTCTCTCTCTCTCTCTATTCCTCTCTCTCTCTCTCCTCTCTCTCCTCTCCTCTCTCTCTATGACGAGTAGCGAAGCACAAGATGGATCAGAAAACATTATAGTACAGTTGATCAAATATTCACGTGCTTGCCCTTGATCAGAAACAGTTCCTCATCAACAAGAAACTATATTCTGATTTATTGATTTTAAAACAAGCATTTGACCTCATTAGATAGGAATTCATCTTTGGTTAATACTGCATAAAATGGAATCAGAGGGAAAATGTTTAGAGATGTTCAAAGTATGTATTCAAGTAGTAAAAGCTAGAGTCGTCCATGACTAATAACGATGTTAATTGAAGACTTTATGTGTCCCCGTTGGTCTTAAACAAGGGGTAGTTGTAGCCTATTTTGTTTGCTCTATTTATAATGAGCTCGCCCATGATTATAATTCAGTTGGAAAACAATGTGTAAACTATCCCCCGATATTATTCAAATCTCATCATGTGATTTGCTGACGGATGTGTTTACTGTCCACTAGCATTATTGGCCCAGCGTAAGCTGGACATCTTGTACAACACTGAAAGCAGACTGAATCTTACTGTAAATCAAGATAAGTCAAACATTGTTATATTTAGAAAAGGTGGTCACATTGATTCTAGAGAAAAATGGTTTATGGTGGTATTAACTTGAAGTAGTTAAATCAATACAACTGGTTTAATTTTGTCATCAGGTTTTAACTTTTTCTTATTCCTTTAGAACAAATGTCCCTTAAAGTTAAAGATGTGTTTTTGGCGTTCTTAACTTTCTGTGGTCTCTTGGAGAAAATTCCCCCAAAGGTGTTCTTTAAAATGTATCGATGCTAAAATCCTTCCATGCTAAATATGGCTCAGAGTCTGGGGCTTGAATGCAGACCATAAGTTATGAACGAGTGCCATCTACCAAGCCATTAACGTTTGTCATGTAATATTAAAAACACCAAGTGTACCATATACAGCGAATCTGGGGATACCCTCTGTATATTCTAACGTTTAATAATTCTATAAGATATGGTTAAAACTCACTAGAATGGAACAGAATCGCTACCTAGGAAAGCTATAATATGCTCTATTGTCGCACATTGTAATGGCAAGAAGAAAAAAACCTGGGTATCCAATATTTGTAAATACATATATAGACATGCTTTGGTTTCGTTTGGGAAAATCAGGGCGTACAAAAATGTTAACCATTTCTTGACTCTTTTAAGCAAGATTAATGACAACGATTTGCAAGGTCTCGACTCTGCGATTTAGTCAAAGGACAGATAATCCGTTATATTCATCGTTTAGATATTGCAAGGCACCCATACTATTTGAGTGTCATTAAGAACCCGTATTGAGGGAAACATTTTGACCAGAATTCAGACTAGGGTTCACAGGTGAGACCTCATAGATTTCGATTTTCAAAGGCACAACAAAAACAAAAAGAAGTCCATTTGTCCTAAAAGTCATTGGAAAACGGAATGCACTTTCTTTGGTGTGCCCTCAGTATTAATTTACGTGCATCAACTTATTCCAGAAAATATTATACTCATCCAAAATGCATTTCAGGTGGACCTTACTCTCCTGATTAAAGACTATGTACAAAACTTGCCGTATTCATTGCTAAAGCTTTACCCTGAACGAAATGCATTGGCTAGCATGTTTACAAATTTATGTTGATTCAAAATGTATTAGTGACTAACTATACCCTTTTTGTTTACTTTCTAAGCATCCAAAACACGAAACTGCAGACATTTGGTCTTGTTGGTTTTCGAGTGTAAGAAAAAGTGGTTGGTTCAGAAAACGTGTTTTCATTCAATTATAGAAATGTAATGCTGTTTTAGGAAACTTCAGCTATAACAATCCCTACACAACACGGTATGTTTTACGCAAAGTGTCTCGTCCCTTGTGTTATATGCCTTTGTGGGCTGATTAGTGTACAATAACTTGTGTTATGATGCGTGTTTTCCAAATGCACCATGACCTCTCTAAACATAGATTTAACACAAAATAACAATGTTCTGTGCGAGTTTATATTCCATGTTATTTAGACGACAAACGTGAGTTCTTGCCGAGTTTGTATGACATTGTGTATGAATGTCAGATGCCCTTCAGGCTTTTGATTGGTTTATCAAGACCTTAGTTGAAACATTAATTCTTATAGAATATTCATTTTAGTTTATCCAAAAACGTAGGTGACTACGCATCTGAGCATATTCGTCTGTCTGCATCTTGTAGTTATCACACTTCCTTACAATTTTGCATGACAATTTGCTCAATGCAACCCTCTAGGTAACATGGATACAGTGCTGTGTATTTGATTCATTTGAGTTACCGCATATTTTTGTGAGTCACTAATGCTTTTTCAATACTACCTTTTAGTTAATAGTTGGTATATTTATAATCGCCTGTTCTGGATTAATTTTTAACCATCTTTTCTCAACTCACTATCATATTGTATATTTGTTGTTTTTTTCTTAATACCTATTATTTATATCTTCATCTACCTTACCCTTTTGTTTTATTTTTCTAATGCTACTACACACTCATGTTTTTCTTTCCTTCCCCCCTATTCCACATTTAGTTTCTTATACCCCCTCCTCCTCCCTAGTAGTTTCATAATGCCTAGTCCCTTAAAATTTATTACCTTTTTTC
>CM065684.1:52402056-52407056 GCA_017654935.2 Phymorhynchus buccinoides
ACGGACGCGATCTCGTGCGTAAGCGTGTGCGCTGATTTCTTTTAATTATTAACGGGGTTTCCATATGGAAACATTTAGTTGTGTGTACGTGCGCTAATGCTAGGATTGGGTAACCAACTTCGACATGAGCAATCTCTTAGTCTTGCCACAGTTAGAACAAGCTTCTTCTTGTCTTCTCTCCCCTTCTCCTGCAATCATTGGTTATGCCTAACTCACATATCCAGTATGATTGACGGCAGAGTTTGTCACTTCCCTAGCATCTCTGTGGTACACTGCAGCTTCTGTTGGAGCTCTATCCCTTCCAGCAAGGTTTGACATGTGATGCATGATAAGGTGGTCAATCTTGAAGGATTCTTCTTCTTCCTGTCGTACGCCAGGGCCTGCATTCGCATTGAGACAGTATGAGACTTAGAAGTGTGCTAGAAGTCCTTCTAAAGTCCTATTCAATTCCACTAATTTAGGACTTCTAAGATACCATAACGATACGTTTCATACTATCTCAATGTGAATACAGGCCCAGGTCTATACAGCCAAACCAGCTCTTGACACAAATAGTGCCGTTTTCTCTAGCTTTTGGTGGCTGCCATAGAGCTTAGTTGTCAGTGGATTTTGTTAAAGGGGCACCCTGACGGAAGAGTTTTTGGACGAAACACGTCCAGATCAGCAGGAAAACACCCTTTACAGAGATCGCAACATACACTTTGCTCTGGTTTCCATCAGAAATCAAGCCGTCAAAAAGGCGATTCCTCCTTGGCGGAGATGCCGGAGAGAGTAGCCATTTTGGATGGGGTGGGTGGAGGTCACTCATTGTGGTTGAAGCGTTTTCTTTTTTTGTAGTGCAATTAAAAAAAAGGAGCTATTTCCTTTGTTGTGAGCGAAACTCCTTTAGATAAACTGTATACCTTTTTTTTTTTTAAAGAAAAAAAGGCTTGTATTGCGAAAAATTAATGTCGTGCAAACGATTTGGTCTAAACACATTAGGCCATTCAAAAAGAGATGGCAAACGCCTTCTCTTTGGGTGAAATAATTTGACTTCCATCACCTCCACCAAGGAGGAATCGCCTTTTTGACGGCTTGATTTCTGGGAAACCAGAGCAAAATGAGTGTTGCGATCTCTGTAAATGGTGTTTTCCTGCTGATCTGGACGTGTTTCTTGCAATAACTCATCCGCCAGGGTGCCCCTTTAAGGCAGGAGAATGGGCCAAGTTTTAAAAAAAAATCTGCCGACAGCTATTTTCTTTCCTGGTTTGATTAAACGACGAAGTTGTTTTTGTTTGTGGCTCAAGCCACAAACCTATAACTCACTTTGTCGGTCGGTCGGTCTGTCGGTCTGTCGGTCCAAAATTGTCGCACATTTTGACAAAATTGTCGCACTTCAAATCGAGGCTACACTTCTGGCCGCTCTTTAAAATGATGTATTTTAAAAGCGTTCAAAATAATAAACATATGTAATACAGACACTACAACAGACACGACGAGTATGCAGTGCTTCTTTTGATGAGTATAAGTAGGATACATAGTTTTAAATGTTTTCCAAAAGATATAAAAAGTTACGAAAGGGTGCAGAGATAACATTCTGGTTTACAGATTAAAATTATTGAAAAGCCAGGGGAGATGACTCATGATTGGAGTGGTAAAAATAGACCGCGTGCCACAAACTATTGCGATTTCGCGCTTGTTTATTTACTCGTTTGTTTTTCAACACACATGCTTGCCCTTTGTGGTGCACGTGCTCGAATCTTTCATTGACAAGGTCATGAAATGTCAGCAAGATGCAATGAAGGGTGTTGAAAATATGAAGTAAAAAGTAAACGTATGGGTGCAAACACACCCACGGGGTACGGGAAGGGATTTAGTGTGAGGGGCATCTTTGAAGCACGTGCTCCGCTGTCTGTTCTTCCTGTCCGCAGGGCCAGGTTGGAGAAGGCACCACCTTGGGTTTGCGGTACAGAGGACCGTTTAGTCCGTTGTGCCCAGGACACTGTGCTGCTCTCTCTTCAACAAGTGGAGGATGTGCTCCAGGGATAGGATGCCACTACCACAAGCACACACTCACTTGTACATGTGGTTTGCAATTTTGTGTGATTCTCTCTCTCTCTCTCTCTCTCTCTCTCTCTCTCTCTCTCTCTCTCTCTCTCTCTCTCTCTCTCTCTCTCTCTCTCTCTCTCTCTCTCTCTCTCTCTCTCTCTCTCTCTCTCTCTTCTCTCTCTCTCTCTCTCTCTTCTCTCTCTCTCAATCTCTCTCTCTCTCTCTCTCTCTCTCTCTCTCTCTCTCTCTCTCTCTCTCTCTCTCTCTCTCTCTCTCTCTCTTCAGTTCAGTGTCTCTGTCTATCTGTCATTTTGTCTCAGTCATTGGGTTTTTTTCCAACTTCTTCTTCTCCTCTCCCTTTCCACTATGATTACTTTTGTCAGTATTATGTACATGATTATCGTATTGTGCTTGATATGTGTATTTTTCCCAATATTTTTTTTTTATTGTAAATTGATTTTTTGTTTACAGTTTTTGTTTTTCATCTTGTTTGCTTCAGTTGTGTTTCTCATTTATTTATGACAGCAGATGAAAAAAAACTTTGTTTAGCTTATTCCTTTATCGTCAATAAAGATCATTTTGACTCGACTTGACTTGCCTTGACGTCATGTTGTTCCTGTGGAGGTGGGACAGGACCTGACAGTGGGCTGTTCTCAACCTGAACAGTTTCACCTTTATTTCATGACTCAAACAACAAGCTAAAATGTGGCAATGTCTTTCTCCTTCACTTACTTGCTATGGGTATCACACAGGGCCGGATCTAACTTTTGAAGGGGTGGGGGCTAATTCATCGAAGGTGCGAAGCACCAAAACCCCTAGAGGGGTCCGGGGGGCACGCTCCTCTGGAAAATGTTTAAATCCGAGAAGCAAAATAATGCAATCTGGTGCAATCTGGGCATGAAATAAAGGACTAATGCCATTACTGTTCATACCCCTATTGAAACATGTTTTGAACCATTAAGTACACACCATGCTGCTTCCACACTGTCCTACAGAAGGGGACGACCATAACACATACAAATACACGTGGCAATGTCATCATTACATTCCTCCTCAACTGACAAATCAAATATGTTGAACCAATAGAAGGTTTTTAAGGAAAAAAAGGGTGTCTGGTCTTCCTGTCCGCAGGGACAGGTTGGAGAAGGCACCACCTTGGGTTTGCGGTACAGAGGACCGTTTAGTCCGTTGTGCCCAGGACACTGTGCTGCTCTCTCTTCAACAAGTGGAGGATGTGCTCCAGGGATAGGATGCCACTACCACAAGCACACACTCACTTGCACATGTGGTTTGCAATTTTGTGTGATTCTCTCTCTCTCTCTCTCTCTCTCTCTCTCTCTCTCTCTCTCTCTCTCTCTCTCTCTCTCCATCTCTCTCTCTCTCTTCAGTTCAGTGTCTCTGTCTATCTGTCATTTTGTCTCAGTCATTGGGTTTTTTTCCAACTTCTTCTTCTCCTCTCCCTTTCCACTATGATTACTTTTGTCAGTATTATGTACATGATTATCGTATTGTGCTTGATATGTGTATTTTTCCCAATATTTTTTTTTTATTGTAAATTGATTTTTTGTTTACAGTTTTTGTTTTTCATCTTGTTTGCTTCAGTTGTGTTTCTCATTTATTTATGACAGCAGATGAAAAAAACCTTTGTTTAGCTTATTCCTTTATCGTCAATAAGATCATTTTGATCGACTTGACTTGCCTTGACGTCATGTTGTTCCTGTGGAGGTGGGACAGGACCTGACAGTGGGCTGTTCTCAACCTGAACAGTTTCACCTTTATTTCATGACTCAAACAACAAGCTAAAATGTGGCAATGTCTTTCTCCTTCACTTACTTGCTATGGGTATCACACAGGGCCGGATCTAACTTTTGAAGGGGTGGGGGCTAATTCATCGAAGGTGCGAAGCACCAAAACCCCTAGGGGGGTCCGGGGGGCACGCTCCTCTGGAAAATGTTTAAATCCGAGAAGCAAAATAATGCAATCTGGTGCAATCTGGGCATGAAATAAAGGACTAATGCCATTACTGTTCATACCCCTATTGAAACATGTTTTGAACCATTAAGTACACACCATGCTGCTTCCACACTGTCCTACAGAAGGGGACGACCATAACACATACAAATACACGTGGCAATGTCATCATTACATTCCTCCTCAACTGACAAATCAAATATGTTGAACCAATAGAAGGTTTTTGAGGAAAAAAAGGGTGTCTGGTCTTCCTGTCCGCAGGGACAGGTTGGAGAAGGCACCACCTTGGGTTTGCGGTACAGAGGACCGTTTAGTCCGTTGTGCCCAGGACACTGTGCTGCTCTCTCTTCAACAAGTGGAGGATGTGCTCCAGGGATAGGATGCCACTACCACAAGCACACACTCACTTGCACATGTGGTTTGCAATTTTTGTGTGATTCTCTCTCTCTCTCTCTCTCTCTCTCTCTCTCTCTCTCTCTCTCTCTCTCTCTCTCTCTCTCTCTCTCTCTCTCCATCTCTCTCTCTCTCTTCAGTTCAGTGTCTCTGTCTATCTGTCATTTTGTCTCAGTCATTGGTTTTTTTTCCAACTTCTTCTTCTCCTCTCCCTTTCCACTATGATTACTTTTGTCAGTATTATGTACATGATTATCGTATTGTGCTTGATATGTGTATTTTTCCCAATATTTTTTTATTTTATTGCAAATTGATTTTTTGTTTACAGTTTTTGTTTTTCATCTTGTTTGCTTCAGTTGTGTTTCTCATTTATTTATGACAGCAGATGAAAAAAACCTTTGTTTAGCTTATTCCTTTATCGTCAATAAAGATCATTTTGATCGACTTGACTTGCCTTGACGTCATGTTGTTCCTGTGGAGGTGGGACAGGACCTGACAGTGGGCTGTTCTCAACCTGAACAGTTTCACCTTTATTTCATGACTCAAACAACAAGCTAAAATGTGGCAATGTCTTTCTCCTTCACTTACTTGCTATGGGTATCACACAG
>CM065684.1:52434556-52439556 GCA_017654935.2 Phymorhynchus buccinoides
GCTGGTTCTTGCTCTTGCTGCTGTTGGCTTTGTTGTTTCTTCCTCTTCTTCTTCTTCTCCCTTATCACCCTCCGCTTCTACTTTATCCGAGAAGAAGGGCTGTATACTCTCTGGCAAATAACCCCCGATTTAGGTTAGGTTCGGTTAAGTTAGATACATTATAGTCACAGTGGCGTCTCTGTGAAATTCAGGTTGCTCCCACCTGGAGAGCGCGTCGCAGCCAAAGGAGCGCCACCAAATTGTTTTTAGTCCGTCACCAAGACGGACTATTGCGATGGGCTGGTTTGTATATTTTTTTTTTCCTTTTCTGTCTGTCCCAAGGATATCTCCCGAACCGCTTGACCGAATCGCGTCAAATTTTGTGTGAAGATGTGCCTCCTTAATAGGAAGAGATCGGCGCAAACCATTTTGCCGTCGTGACCTTGACCTTGACGTACGACCTTGAAAACGGAAAATCTATTTTTAGCCATATCTCGGGCACCGATCAACATAGGATGTTGAAACTTGGTATGAAGGTGGTTTGGCTTATGCCCGTTCTAATGATGGCATACCGATTAAGGTCAACGTCAACGTCAAAAAGATCGCTGGAGCCTGAAAATCGGAGGGTCATTTTTTTCTCCTTCTGTCTGTCCCAAGGATATCTTTCGAACGGGTTGACAGAATCACGTCAAATTGTGTGTGCTGGTGTGTCACCATGAGAGGAAGGCATCCGCGCAAACCATATTGCCGTCTTGACCTTGGCGTACGACCTTGAAAACCGAAAATCTTTCAGGGGCCATAACTCCCACACCGTTAGTGTTAGAGTCTTCAAATTTGGCATGAAGGTACTTTGGCTTATGCCCGTTCTGATGGTGGCATACTGATCAAGGTCAAGATCACGCTCCGGGCGATCCGTAGGCCTTGAATGTGGTAGGGGTCTACACATTGGGTTTTAAGCCATATTTTCCACATTGGTACTTGACAGAAGCGCTTCAGATTGTGTGTGGTACTGTATACCCTAGAGAAGAAAACATCCGAGCATAAATTATCACCATGCTGACCTTGACCTTGAAGTGTGACCTTGAAAACCGAAATTTCCTTCTTTGCGCTATATGTTTCTTCTTCAAGCTGTATCTCGTGAACTAGAAGACAGAATCCCTTCCAATTTTGTGTCAGGATGTGACACTCTACGGGGTGTCGCAAGTGCGTGGCATTGCTGGTGACGGACATGTCTGCCGCTCGGCGACGCCCTTGTTATGTTTAAGATAGACAGGTACGATGATCATGACTGCGCCTAAACAGTTAACGAGGGTAGTAACATGTAAATTAGCATAAACAGCTATATATGTAAATCGCATAGGCTGTTTCTGCTAATTTACATGTTACTACCAGTGTTAACTGCTTACGGTTTAAGACACACTCATGATCACCATATCAGGACACCAAAGGTGACAAATCAAAGGTAGATAATACAAGTCCCTGGGATATAAGAGTGTGGGCTCGACGTTTCGAGGACACTGAAGGTTTGCTACAACTGTGTACTTTCTGATAAACTAAGGCTATCTTATGGCATTCCCGTGTAAAGAAAGTCATTTATTGTTCGATATCCTAAATAATACATGAATTAGCTAAAACATGCACATAAATACAATCATGAGCGCGCGCGCGCGCAAAGCTCACACGTACACACACTTAGACTCGCACACTCACACACATAGTCTACCTAAAGACCCATCACGTCACGTGTCAAAATCACGGTTTTCACGTGTTTTCCCTCTTATAGCTGGTAAGAACTCTTCCTAGCATAAGAGGGAACGAGACGCGTGACGTGGGGGGTCTTTAGCACACACAAACACGCATGAATCATCGTTGGACAAGTAATCAATTACAGTTCAACAATTACAAATAAAGAAAATATTGACATGTACACTACCCGAATGTGATAATGACAAATAAATGACTTTCTTTACACGGAGAATGCCATACTATCTGTGTACAAGACAAAAACATCCCCAAGGGCTGAAGTAGCGTGATACAACTTTTTGCCTGACATAATGTATCGCACAACACATGGATAGATACGGACGTGGACTTTCTGTGGTGAAGTATCTGTGTACTACAAACTTCGGCTTAAAGATGAAAAGGGTCAAGCGCAGGGACACTGCGGATTTCGATCCTTGTTTGGCTGGAACGATAATCCCGACCGGAGTTGTCTGTCTCTGTCTCTCTGTCCGACTCTCTTTGCCTCTCTGTCTCTGTCTATTTGTCTGTCTCTCTGTCTCTCTCTGTTTGTCTGTCTGTCTGTCTGTCTCTCTCTCTCTCTCTCTCTCTCTCTCTCTCTCTCTCTCTCTCTCTCTCTCTCTCTCTCTCTCTCTCTCTCTCTCTCTCTCTCTCTCTCTCTCTCTCTCTCTCTCTCTCTCTCTCTCTCTCTGTGTCTCTGTCTCTCTCTGTCTCTCTCTCTCTGTCTATTTGTCTGTCTCTCTCTCTCTCTCTCTCTCTCTCTCTCTCTCTCTCTCTCTCTCTCTCTCTCTCTCTCTCTCTCTCTCTTTGTCTCTCTCCCTCTGTGTCTTTCTATGTTTGACCCCCCCCCTCGCTCTCTCTGTATGCGTGTCTCCCTCTGTCTCTGTCCCTCTCTCTCTCTCTCTCTCTCTCTCTCTCTCTCTCTCTCTCTCTCTCTCTCTCTCTCTCTCTCTCTCTCTCTCTCTCTCTCTCTCTCTTTGTCTCTCGTTCTATGTCCGTCTGTCTCCCCCTCTCCCTCTGTGTCTTTCTATGTTTGCCTGCCCCCCTTTATCTCTGTATTCGTCTCTCTCTCTCTCTCTCTCTCTCTCTCTCTCTCTCTCTCTCTCTCTCTCTCTCTCTCTCTCTCTCTCTCTCTCTCTCTCTCTCTCTCTCATTGATTCACTACCTGATGATGTTAAAACAGAAAAGCAACTTGAGCGTGAAAACGCTGAATCAGAATTTAAAAAACTAAGAAACAAAGTCAATGATCTCATTCGTGACTCCAGGAAACAACACTTCAACAAAATGGTATCTGCAAACAACGACACATCTACTTTATGGCGAGCCATAAACACTATCACACATAAGTCTAACCGCCAGCAGACTAATAACTTTAACTGGTCGCCAGATGCATTCAATAACCTACTTTATAAATTTAGCAGAGTCTGTAAGTCCAACAGATACATCACAACCTGCAAAAGGCTATACACCACCACCTTCTTTTCAAACCTTCTGTAATACTAACGCTAAGCCTGGCAGTTCATTTAAAATACCTTCACTAGCTGTTCACGAAGTTGGCTCTCTTATTTCAAATCTAAGAAATACTAAATCAATGGGACCTGATAAAATAAGTAGTTCTCTCTTAAAACTTTCACTTCCCTACATAATAGAACCCCTTACCTTCATATACAACGCATGTCTAGACCAGAACATTGTTCCACCTGATCTTAAATCAGCAAAAGTTATACCATTGCCTAAAAGTAAAGATATTTCTGACTTGAATAATTTTAGGCCAATCTCTCTTCTTTCAGTTCTGTCTAAACCACTTGAAAAACATATTCATAAACATCTAATGCAATATTTAGAAGATAATAATTTGTTTTACCCCTTACAATCTGGCTTTCGACATCACCATTCTTGTCAAACTGCCCTAGTCCACCTATGTGACACATGGCTTTCAGCAATCAACCAAGGCAAAATGACAGGCTCTGTATTCCTAGACTTTAAGAAAGCGTTTGATCTTGTGAATCATGAAATACTACTTAAAAAACTGGCGCTATATTTACGAGACGAAAACACGATCTCTTTCTTTGCATCTTATCTTACTAATAGAACACAGTTTGTCTTTAGTAATGGCACAAACTCGTGCACTGAGATCATAAAGGCTGGTGTACCCCAAGGATCAGTCTTAGGGCCTCTTCTATTCTGCCTATTCATTAATGATTTGCCTTTATCAATATCGGCTGACTCTGTCTCGTGTGATCTCTTTGCTGATGACACCTCTCTCCATTCTAGCGCATCAAACCTGTCTTCGATTCAAACCTCTCTTCAGTCAGCTTTGCATGATGTTTCTGATTGGTGTTACCAAAACCTTATGGTCCTCAATCCTAAAAAAACCAAAAGCATGTTAATTACATCAAGACAAAAGCATCAAATTGAACCTCTAATTTTAAATGTTCATATTAATGACAATGCCATAGACCAAGTACGCGAGCACCGAGTCCTGGGAGTGATAATAGATGATGAACTAAAATGGCAACTCCATATTGAAAAGATGACACATAAACTTGCTCGCAGCTTATTCCTACTAAAAAAACTTACACCCTTCATAGATATAGACGCACGCACGATGTTTTTTCATGCCCACTGTCTCTCCCACATTAATTACGCATCTGTAGTCTGGGACTCTGCTGCTAATTGTCACCTATTAAAACTCAATTCTATGCACAAAAGGGGAGCTAAAATAATCCTTCCTGATCCTGAACTCAGTACAGCAGAAAAACAAGCCCAGTTAAACCTACTTCCACTGCAATCACAGCTTAGCTATAATAAAGCCATTCTCATGTACAAAGTACACTATGACTTAGCTCCACAATACCTGAAAAATCTACTTACACAAGCCTCGCATCGCTATGGTTCAAGTAACTATATTCTACCACACACAAGAATAGATAAATTCAAGTCAAGTTTTACTTTCTCGGGTTCCTCTATATGGAATTCCCTTCAGTCCGACATTAGATTATGCTCCTCTATCTCAACCTTCAAAACGAGTCTCCGAGAGACACTTACATTCGACCCTCCATGATTTTTTTTTGTTTTTGATTTTTTATATTTAAAAAAAAAATTTAAATTATTTTTTTAAAAATAAATTTATATATATATCCTGATACGCTATATTGCTAATTACGATGTCATGTATTCACATCACTCTGTTCACTATTCTCCAACAATGTGCTAAAATCAATGTTTAAATTGTCCGCACTTTATTGCTAATTGCTACCGGTTTCATACCATAGGCTGCA
>CM065684.1:52444556-52447056 GCA_017654935.2 Phymorhynchus buccinoides
CTTCTTCTTCTTCTTCTTCTTCTTCTTCTTCTTCTTCTTCCTCTTCTTCTTCTTCTTCTTCTTCTTCTTCTTCTTCTTCTTCTTCTTCTTCTTCTTCTTCTTCTTCTTCTTCTTCTTCTTCTTCTTCTTCTTCTTCTTCTTCTTCTTCTTCTTCTTCTTCTTCTTCTTCTTCTTCTTCTTCTTCTTCTATTGCGTTCCCAGGCTATATGCCCATAATGGGTAAGGTACGTATGTGCCCGGTTTTCACTTGCCACTAGCACTGGTCTCCCCGCTGCGTAGAGCCGACACATTCTGATTTCGGAGGAGCTCAAAGGATAAAAAGAAACTATTTGGAAGATATTTGTCAAAAGGCAGGAGAATGGGCCAATAAGACAGAAAAAGACTAGATGATAAAAAGCAAAAGGAAAAGTCAGAGTCAAAGAGAGTGGCAGATTAGAGGCAGCACAGAACTTCCAGAAGGTGCGGGAACTAGTTTTTACGAAAGACCCTCACGGGGAGCACGATACATATTTAAACGCATTATCAAGGTATGTACCTAAAAAGGTACTGTGTGTACCTAGAACTACACTTTCTACTAACAAAAAAATAACCATAAGGGTCATTTTGCTAAACAGCGTGCTTGACATCAATTGCGAGGGATTAAATTGGAGCCAAAACGCGTTAAGGTGTACGAATAGACTATCTTTGGTGTACCAAGCAATGTCAAACTATTTATAGGGGGTGTTCTCCAAGGAACAGTAAACATTCCGCTGTTATTATAATTATGTCGTCATGTTACGACCAAAGCACACTTCTTGAAGTACTTTGGTGTTAAATTCCCAATCATGTATTCTCTGTCTGTGTGTCTGTCTCTCTGTTTATTAGTCTGGATGTTTGTCTGTCTGTCTGTCAGTCTATGTTTCATTTATCATTGTCTCTGTCTTACTGTCTCTGTTCGTCTGTCTGTCTATCGGTCTGTCTGCCGCTCTCTCTCTCTCTCTCCCTCTCTCTCTCTCTCTCTCTCTCTCTCTCTCTCTCTCTCTCTCTCTCTCTCTCTCTCTCTCTCTCTCTCTCTCTCTCTCTCTCTCTCTCTCTCTCTCTCTCTCTCTCTCTCTCTTTCGTTCGTGCACGCCCCAACATGATTTGCTGTAGTAAGTGTTATATGATCTTGTTCTATAGAAAATTGTATTACTTGTATGCGATTTCCTGTACAATTCGATTGTTTTGTATTCTGTTGTTCCATGTTCACATGATTTTGTTATGTCGAGGACATGGTATAAACAAACTTTATACTTACCCATTGGTCCTCTTTAACTGTTTTTATCAACAAACAAACAACTACACGACAAGCGCAAAGTGACGTTATTTTATTCACAAGAGACAAAACAAAACTACTGGATATTTCGGTGAATGCGCCTTTATCAACACAGACAAACAATTAAACAGAAAACATCAAATATAGCAAAAGGAGCAAAAAGCAGGCAAGAGAAGGAGCAAAAAACCATCAAGATCAAAATAAAAACAATACTTCCCCTCTACAGTCCAACGCGTAAATGATACAACAAAGTTGAAACCAAAGAGCAAGGCTGTGAACACAAATCAAGGGGGGGGGGGGGGGGGGGATTGAAGTGAGAGAGGTTGGGGACAGTGAGTACGCAATCACAGATGGTAGAAGTTGGAAACAAGGGTCAGTTGTGTTTAAGGGGTGGGGAGGGGGAGGTTTGGTGAAGAGAACAAATCTCGTGCTAAAGTGAACACATGTAGCAAAAGCTGACATTACATTTCAATTTATTTTGATCTTGATGGTTTTTTGCTCCTTCTGTTGCCTGCTTTTTGCTCCTTTTGCTATATTTGATGTTTGCTGTTTAATTGTTTGTCTGTGTTGATAAAGGCGCATTCGCCGAAATATCCAGTAGTTTTGTTTTGTCTCTTGTGAATAAAATAACGTCACTTTGCACTTGTCGTGTAGGTGTTTGTTTGTTGTATGTTCCAGTGACGTTGCAGTCTGTTTCATTTTTTTGTTTTTATCAAGTTTGAAAATGTAAGAAAAATCACATTTTAAGCTTTGTTGTTATTCTTACATCTTGGCTTTATTTCTTAACAAATTGACTGACGAGCTTATATACCATACGCCACAATCATTCATTATTGTTAGTCCTTTTTTATTTTGTAAATAAAATCTATAGTAAATACTACTACTGGCTGTCTCATCAGAGAGAAGCTGTGAGACAGCAAGTCAATGGGATCTGACGACGAACCTTCTCATACATGTTGTTATGTCCCTTTGCGTCTCTTTAAAGGGGCACTCTGACGGATGAATTTGTACAGGAAACATGTCGAGATCACCAGGAAAACACCCTTTACAGAGATCGCAACACTCACTTCGCTCTGGGTTCCTAGAAATCAAGCCGTCAAATAAGCGATTCCTCCTTGCATGTGCCTTCTCTTTTCTAATGTCCGCCTGAGTCGCTTAGACCAAATCACGAAATTTCCACTACGAGTGTCCTCCACCCACCCCGTC
>CM065684.1:52452056-52454556 GCA_017654935.2 Phymorhynchus buccinoides
TTCTTCTTCTTCTTCTTCTTCTTCTTCTTCTTCTTCTTCTTCTTCTTCTTCTTCTTCTTCTTCTTCTTCTTCTTCTTCTTCTTCTTCTTCTTCTTCTTCTTCTTCTTCTTCTTCTTCTTCTTCGTCTTCTTCTTCTTCTTCTTCTTCTTCTTCTTCTTCTTCTTCTTCTTCTTCTTCTTCTTCTTCTTCTTCTTCTTCTTCTTCTTCTTCTTCTTCTTCTTCTTCTTCTTCTTCTTCTTCTTCTTCTTCTTCTTCTTCTTCTTCTTCTTCTTCTCTTCTAGTTCAACAGATGAAACATGTCTTTGACTTTCTTTTTCCCTTTCTCACTTCAATAATTCCCAAAACCGTTCACCTCTTGATGTGTGAGATTATTGTTTCAAGCAGTTTCGAACGGTTACTTCAAGGTTGATGGCCCCTCCGCTACTTTTGACCGTATGGTAAAATTATGGGTACACAAAAAAGGGGACTATTGAAGCCACTACAAAGCATTATTTTTGTCAATTTTAAAGACCCACCAGATCATGTGTCAAAATCATGGGTTTCACGGGTTTTCCCTCTTATAGCTGGAAAGAAATCTTGTTTTGACCAGGTCTGTCTCTCATATAAATGCCTCCAAATTCAAACCGAAATATCATTTTAAAGAGCAGTCTCAATTTGAAGTTGGTGACATTTGTATGTGGGTCACAGCTACCCAGAAAACAACAACAAGGGACTTAATCGTGGTGCGTCAATGTGACTTTAAAGCATGCCCTTGTCATAGTTATGTTGAAATGCAGCATCTTTGGAATGCAGAAGAAATGTAGCATCTAGAGTTTTGTGTTTATATATTTTTCAGTTTATCGATGTGTATGGTGGGGTTTTTTCTTCTAATTCTTTCTTTCTTTCTTTCTTCCTTCCTTCTTTCCTTCTCTCGTTTCTTATCTTCTTTCGTTGACCTTCCTCATCGCCAGCTGTCCTAAAACTCCTTTGATACAATGAATCAGGACCCCCCCCCCCCCCCCCACACACACACACACACACACACACTCTTCACCTCCACCCCCCACCCCTTTTTGAGAGAGTCTTCTACAGTATACACCTACTCCTATTACATCCCTTCTGAATTGCAGTCGACTCTCTTGCTCTCCGGGAATCATGTTCGGACACGACTGACTGATTGCTACACTTGCTATGGTAAACTATATATTGTGGGTTAATAATAATAATAATAATAATAATAATAATAATAATAATAATAATAATAATGATAATGATAATAATAATAATAATAATAATAATAATAATAATAATAATAATAATGATAATAATAATAATAATAATAATAATAATAATAATAATAATAGGACGACGGCGACGACGACGACATTACAACAAGAGCAGCAGCAGCAGCAACAACAACAACAACAATAACAACAAAAGAAAGAAAGAAAGGAAGGAAGGAAGAAAGAAAGGAAAGGGAGAGAGGGAAAGAAAGACAGAAAGGCAGGAAGGAAGAAAGAAAGGAACGGAGGAAGGAAGGAATAAAGAAGGAAAGACATAAAGAAAGAAATGAAGGAAGGAAGAAAAAAGAAAGAAGGAAATGAAGAAAGAAAGAAAGAAAGAAGGAAGAAGGAGAAAGAAAGAAAGAAAGAAAGAAAGAAAGAAAGAAAGAAAGAAAGAAAGGATCAAAGGAAGAAAGCAAAGGGGCGACTGACATTTGGTTTTAACGGGTATACTACCTTCTTGCCCACGATACCTCCCCACTCCTGTGACCAATAAGGATTCAATCCATGCCTCAAGAATCATGGTAGAGAACATGGTAGAGAATCATGGTAGAGAATCATGGTAGAGAATCATGGTAGAGAATCATGGTAGAGAATCATGGTAGAGAATTATGGTAGAGAATCATGGTAGAGAATCATGGTAGAGAATCATGGTAGAGAATTATGGTAGAGAATCATGGTAGAGAATTATGGTAGAGAATCATGGTAGAGAATCATGGTAGAGAATCATGGTAGAGAATCATGGTAGAGAATTATGGTAGAGAATCATGGTAGAGAATCATGGTAGAGAATCATGGTAGAGAATCATGGTAGAGAATCATGGTAGAGAATCATGGTAGAGAATCATGGTAGAGAATCATGGTAGAGAATCATGGTAGAGAATCATGGTAGAGAATCATGGTAGAGAATCATGGTAGAGAATCATGGTAGAGAATCATGGTAGAGAATCATGGTAGAGAATTATGGTAGAGAATCATGGTAGAGAATCATGGTAGAGAATCATGGTAGAGAATTATGGTAGAGAATCATGGTAGAGAATTATGGTAGAGAATCATGGTAGAGAATCATGGTAGAGAATCATGATAGAGAATCATGGTAGAGAATCATGGTAGAGAATCATGGTAGAGAATCATGGTAGAGAATCATGGTAGAGAATCATGGTAGAGAATCATGGTAGAGAATCATGGTAGAGAATCATGGTAGAGAATCATGGTAGAGAATCATGGTAGAGAATCATG
>CM065684.1:52477056-52487056 GCA_017654935.2 Phymorhynchus buccinoides
CTGTGAATAGTGGTACCGTTCTTTGCCTTCCATTCAGTCAGTCTCTGCCTTCCCGCTTTATTATTCCCCGAGCCGAAGGTTCGGGAACTATTGTTTCTGTCTGATCCGTCCGGCGTGCCTCCGTCCGTCCGTCCGTCCGGCAATTCGTCCGTTTTTCTAAAACAAACTATTCAGTCTATCATCATCAAATTTGGTATACTAGTTTGCCAAGATGCAAGCTATCCACTGATGTATTTAGTTTTACATTAAGGTCAAGGTCGCGCCAGTTACGGGGTTCAAACCCCAAAACACATAATCGCTAATATCTCGCGAAGTTTCGCATGTATTTCAATGCAGTTTTTTTCCACAACATTTCTTGATGAATGGTCTATAACACAGTTGTCATGAAGTTTTCTTTGGATAAGCCCGCCCTATGCCCTTTGTGTCACAGGCCCGATATGCCCCACTTCTTTCCGGCCGTCCATCCGTCCGTGCGTGCGTCCTGTTTTCAGTTCTCAATGGTCTCCCCGCTGTGTGTACAGCCGACACATTCCGATTTCGGAGTAGCTCGGCGATGCTGCGAGGGGACTTTGCAGCCGCTCGGCGTTCCACTTGTTTTTGAGTTGTACTAAACCCAGAAAGTGCAGATGTGGGGGTGAAAAAAGGGGGGCAACCAGCTATATTATACTGTGTTCTGTGTAGCCTATTGCTATTGGCGTGTTTCTGCTTAATAAGCAAGCTTCCCCCGAAGTCTGAGTGTGGCTGCTCACGTGGCGGGGTAATTAAACAAAACCGGTCACACACGCGTCGTGTTCTCATCCCTAGCTGATGCGTTGATACCATAGTTTTCAAGTGCTTCGGCTGTTTGGGATTAGAGTACCTTTTTTTTTAGGTATTCTAGTTGGGATGATCCCTGGACTCTTTTAGCCAGGGTACGTCAACAACAATGAGCAAGCTCAATGCTTCACCTATCCGTCAACCGAAGAACCTTATAACAAAAATAAGTATGTGAGAAGGAAAAATGCTTTTTTAGAAAGAACTAACGCACTGCAAACTTCCGGATTACTGAGAGGAAATTCATTTTGATCTTACGAATTAAACGTGTGTAAACTTTTGGAAGAAGCCATTTTTTTTCTTGCACATTTTGTGGGTTTCATAGATATGCATGAACTATGCATGTATGGTTAATACGCATGTAAAACTCACACGAACCACTGATCAGCAACTATGGTTCCTATTACGCTTAACTTTAAAGGGATGGTTTATGGTTTATACAAACATTTTTGGTTCTTTTTGTCAACACAAAGTACTAGGAACTCTGAGCTCATAGTTTTGACCATGCTTGGTGGGTAACAAAGAAAATGAACAGGAAAACTAGTTTCAATCATGTTTTATAGCCTTGTTCGAATGGCGAAGAAGATGCACTCTGAAAGGAGGGTTGTGTTTTCTAGGGATACCCTAGCGATTACAATATCTCTACAGCGTTTTGAATGATAGTGCTGCCAGAAATAAAATACAGGCCAACAACAATCAAACAAATCAGACACCTCTTCCCCGTAGAACCAAAGATATTCTAAAAGGGTAAGATGGATTACTTAAGAGCTCGGCGAACCGGGCTGATAGAGTTATCGTTAGTGGGGACAGTACACCATTCACAGCGGCGGCTATCCAAAAACTCAGACTGGAACTTGAACGGAGAATTCAACTGGCCTATCGATGTGTAAAATGTGTCCTGTTTAAAAGGGACATAGCCAGTGTTTCTGTCCTCACTACTCATATAGAGAAAAGAGACCGGATGCTTATCTTCCCCTATACAGTCTTTGGTAGAACCAAGCACGACCCCAGAGAAAATGACCAGAAGGCTCTGATGGAGGGGCATCACCAACAACGACTATTGCTCTTGTATGTGCTGATCTTGAACATTTTCAATAGTATGCGCCCCACTAACATTTCACAGAGAGTCAGTAATGTTGCTTTCATCCACGACGACTTTAACCCTTTCACCACCACAGTGATTATAATACCTCTGTCACTAAAAGGCATCAAATTGGGGTCTATTATCCAAAGACACTATTGTCTTAGTTTTGGGAAGTAAGGATAGACCTTATTGTACATAGGTATGTCACAGAAGAATCCCCAATACTGCAGATGAATTTTTTTTCTCTACCCAGGTAAATTTAATGGACTTTTTTGGCTGAAATATGGCTGGCGGTGAAAGGGTTAATATCTCTCTCTCTCTCTCTCTCTCGTCTCTCCCTCTCTCTCTGTATCTCTCTCCTCATTCCTCGCTCTGCTCGTGACGTGCTCCTCTCTCTCTCTCTCTCTCTCTCTCTCTCTCTCTCTCTCTCTCTCTCTCTCTCTCTTCATCTCTCTCTCTCTCTCTCTCTCTCTCTCCGTCCTTCTCTCTCTCCCTTCTCCCTCTCTCTCTCACTGGACGTCCTCTCTCTCTCCTTCTCTCTCTCTCTCTCTCTCTCTTCTCTCTCCCCCCTCCTCTCTTCTCCCTGCTCTCTCCCCTCTCGCTCTCTCCCTCACCCTCTCTCTCACCTCTCGATGATCCTCTCTCTCGCTCTCTTTCTCTCTCAGGGTCTCTCCCTCTCCCTCTCTCCCAGTCAATTCTCTCTTCCTCTCTCTCTCTCTCTCTCTCATTCAGAGCTCAGTATTGTTGACAGTGAATTGACTTATTTGATGAACATTGCCGGCAAGAGATCAAAGCTAAAGAGTGACCTATGACCGTTCAGCTTTTTAACACCCCCCACCCCCACCCTCCCCAATGAAGAAGATCGCAGTTTGTTCACCATTGGAACTAGGAGGGGAGGGCGGGGGTGGTGGTGGTAAAAGTGTATGTGTGTGTGTGTGTGTGTGTGCGCGCGCGCCTGCGTGCGTGAATGAGTGTATACGTGTGTGCGTGCACGTGTGTGTGTGCATGAGTGTGAGTGCGTGTGCATGTGCGTGTGTGTGTAAAGGGGGGTAGGGGGTAGGGGGGCACTAACATCCCCAAAATGAAATACTTGCTGTGAGAGTGGATGGCGCTCCAGGAGAAGCTGTGGGGTCCAACAAAGGCGCTGCAAAAGACAGCAGACTTCGCCGTCAGGACTGGACTGAATATTTAAACATGGCCATTGGGAACGCAGAAGAAGAAGAAGAAGAAGAAGAAGGAAGAAGAAGAAGAAGAAGAAGAAGAAGAAGAAGAAGAAGAAGAAGAAGAAGAAGAAGAAGAAGAAGAAGAAGAAGAAGAAAAATAAGAAGGAAGAAGAAGAAGAAGAAGAAGAAGAAGAAGAAGAAGGAGAAGAACCACAGGCAATGACATGGACCATGAACCCCTGGATATATTTTGGCTCTTCTTGTTTTATACTGTTGCTGTTTTGCTTGATTAGACTTTGATTAGAGGGGGAGGGGAGCCGTTAAACTATTGCCCCAATAAAAATAAGGTAGGGGGGATCCTGGGGCTCGTGTGGAAGGGTGTGTGTGTGTGTGTGTGTGTGTGTGTGTGTGTGTTGGGGGAGTGCGTGCATTTTTGGTATTAGTATTAGGTATTATGTATTTGATAGTCGCAGAGGCGTCTCTGTGAAATTCGGGTTGCTTCCACCTGGAGAGCGCGTCGCAGCCAGAGGCGCGCCACCCCAATGTTTGTTTTTGATGAGGAAGGAAAGGGGGGGAGGGGAGTAAAATTTAATTTTGACCAAATGACAACATTTTCGTTGCCACTGGGCTTAACGTGTCCTAAGTGCATGTGCACACGGGACCTAGGTTTATCGATCGTCTCTTCCGAAAGACTCCACGTTCAGACCGTAAGGCCTAGTGCAAAGTGAGAAGACATATCCACCGTTTCCTCTGTGTGTGTGTGTGTGTGTGTGTGTGTGTGTGTGTGTGTGTGTGTGTGTGTGTGTTAAGAGTGGTAAGTGACTCGACTGAGGGAAGAGGGCAAAGCAAAGATTTTCTCTTTTAAATTTTAGTGCCAGTAAAATTTAACTAGTTGGCAAAGAAAGAATGAGCAAGACAAACAATCACATCTTTGTCATCAACAAAAAAAACCATGCGTCTTTCGAGGAAACAATACATGTATCGGATCACTGTTTCAAAAAAAAAAAAAAAGGTTTTGATTTTAAATTATCAAGACCCAACAAACCAAAGCAAAGAAGAAATGTAATTTTGTTTTGCTTTGCCTTGTTCGGTTTATTTTATTTTATTTTATTGATTCACACACACACACACACCATCGCTTGTAGAAACAAGAATACAGATGCTTTTTTGTTTTACGGGTTATTGTCTTTGAGAAAGTTACATAGATTATACTTGGAGTACTTTGCTGGGGATACAAATAATACGGTCATAGAGGAAATGTGTTCACATCCATTTGAATGAATGCATGTACACATATGTTATCAAACACACGCGTGCTTGCGCACGCATACACACACATACACGCGAGCGCGCGAGCACACGCACGCACACGCACACACGCACACACATTCACATAAAGAGAGAGAGAGAGAGAGAGAGAGAGAGAGAGAGAGAGAGAGAGAGAGAGAGAGAGCGAAGAGAGAGAGAGAGAGAGAGAGAGAGAGCGAGAGAGAGAGAGAGAGAGAGAGAGAGAGAGAGAGAGAGAGAGAGAGAGAGAGAGAGAGAGAGAGAGAGAGAGAGAGAGAGACTTTGAAAACTTTGAAAACTTAAACTTCATTTTTCAAGGATAAAGATTTTTAGGCAACGCCTAGTCTTCCAATAATTATGTCCTTGATACGTATTATACGAACATAGAACACACACGTGGCAAGGCATACTATTACACAATACAGATGCGAACATAAAGGTAGCATCATAATACAAACATTGGTTGAACTATGGATTTATAAAACTTGCACATGCGTATTGTTTAATACCTGCACGTGCATACATGCGTGTAACCATACACGCACAACCCAGAGAGAGAGAGAGAGAGAGAGAGAGAGAGAGAGAGAGAGAGAGAGAGAGAGAGAGAGAGAGAGAGAGAGAGAGAGAGAGAGAGAGAGAGAGAGAACAATTGAACAATTGAACAAAGTTTTAATTCCTTTAGGCCATTAGCCCATAGAAACAGGGTCAAAATAACACTAGACTAGAAACATGGTTAACCTTCCAAATACTCATCCATACGTTTCCGTATATGAAGGGAATAGAAATTATATAAAGCTAATTTACGAATTTGAAACACAGATCCGTTACACAAAATATCAGTATACGATTGACCAAGTTCACTCAAATATTTCAGTCTCATATCGTTATATAACTAGCATACATTTATATATATAGCGGGTTTTTTTTTTATCCTCTTTTACCTTACAAACAGGACGTAGAAAAAAATAATATATTCACTGAATGTTGTTCTAAAAATAAAAAAAGAGAAAAAGAGAGAGTGAGAGAGAGAGAGAGAGAGAGAGAGAGAGAGAGAGAGAGAGAGAGAGAGAGAGAGAGAGAGAGAGAGAGGGAGAGAGGAGAGAGAGAGAGAGAGAGAGATGCGAGAGAGAGAGAGAGAGAGAGAGAGAGAGAGAGAGAGAGAGAGAGAGAGAGAGAGAGAGAGAGAGAGAGAGAACTTGAAAACGTTTTTGAAAACTTTAACTTTATTTTTCAAGGATAAAGATTTTAGGCAACGCCTAGTCTTCCAATCTGTCCTTGGTACATATACGAACATAGAATACAAACATGGCAAGGCATGATATTACACATACAGATTTGAACATAAAGGTAGCACCTTTGTACATATACGAACATAGAATACAAACATGGCAAGGCATAAAATTACACATACATAGAGAGAGAGAGAGAGAGAGAGAGAGAGAGAGAGAGAGAGAGAGAGAGAGAGAGAGAGAGAGAGAGAGAGAGAGAGAGAGAGAGAGAGAGAGAGAGAGAGAGAGAGAGAGAGAGAGAGAGAGAGAGAGAGAGAGAGAGAGAGCAAGGAGGGGGTTGTAGAGAAAACGAGAGAAAGTGAAAAAGAAAGAGATAAACAGTGAGACACAGAGACAGAAATAAAGATAGGCAGACAGAGGCCAACAGATAGACAGACAAACTTACAATCAGAAGAGACAGACAGAGAGGAGACCAGTTTCACAAAATCCTTAACCCTTTCACCGCCAGCCATATTTCAGCCAAAACGTTCCATTAAATTAACCTGGGTAGAGAACAAAATCCATTTGCAACATTGGGGGATTCTTCTGATATATATAAAATAAGGTCTATCCTTACTTCCCAAAACTAAGACAATAGGGTCTTTGAATAATAGACCCCAATTTGATGCCTTTTAGTGACATAGGTGTTAAATCACTGTGGTGCTGAAATGCGACTTTGGCGGTGAAAGGGTTAAGCTTACTTCGAAAACGCAAACAGATTATAAACTGAAATGGGAATTAAAATGGTCACTCAGAAAATCAACTCGATCTCTCACGTCCAAATATTATCTCAAGGAGGGACGGAATACCCGACATAACCAGTAACTGTTGGCATTTTAAAAGGGACGAAGAACAAGAAGGGGGTCAGTATGAGGGGATTAACCCGCATGGATTAACAGCGGATTTCCTGTTCAAGTTTCTGAGAAACCTGGCCCTGTACTAATGAGTGCGTCTTAGAGAGTCAACACGGGTATTAGTATGTACATTAGGCTAAGCAGCCAATCGTTATGGGGAGCTACGTCAAAGATTCTAAAAGGGTAAGATGGACTACTTAAGAGTTACAGCGAACCGGGCTGATAGAGTTATCGTTAGTGGGGTAGTTATACACCATTCACAGCGGCGGCTATCCAAAAACTCAGACTGGAATTTGAACGGAGAATTCAATGGCCTATCGACGTGTAAATGTGTCACGCTTAAAAGGGACATAACCAGTGTTTCTGTCCTCACTACTCATATAGGGAAAAGAGACCGGATGCTTGTCTTCCCCTATGCAGTCTTTGGCTACGTCTAATTTGCATACACTACCCGTGTTGATTGTTTAATACGCACACATGGTTACACACCCAGGACATTTCAAGGCCTGGACCTTGTTTAGCGAAGGACTCCTTTGAGGATTAGCACTGATTTCCAGAAAGATAACATGACTGTGCTGTCTAGACAATATTTAAAAGGAGCAGGCTGGAGGGAGGTGAATTTAGGGGGGTGGGGGGTGGAAATGGAAGTGAAAGAGAGGGAGAGAGAGGGAGAGAGAGAGAGATAGATAGAGAGAGGAGAGAGAGGAGGTGGAGAGAGAGAGAGAGAGAGAGAGAGAGAGGGAGAGGAGAGAGGGAGAGAGAGGGGGGGGAGAGAGGGAGAGAGAGAGATAGAGAGACAGACAGACAAACAGAGACAGGCAAATACAAATACAAAAGCAGACAGATAAGCGGAAAGAGAAGTGAGAGACAGCCAGGCAGAGACAGACATACAGAGAAAGAAAGAGACATAATTATTAAAGAATGAAAACCTGTTTAACGTCCTCTGTTCTGGAACAGACACATAAGGGACATTAGTAGATACAAAGATGGTGGGAGGCAATGCCCGGAGGCAGTGCTGAGCAACACCAAGAAAGTCCCGATTTTTTAACAATACAGATATATATAATAATATTAAAGACAAAAATCCCCTGTATGAAAAATAGCCCTTTTTTTCAAAACAAAATGAAATATCCTACCTAGTACCTTCTATCCGATACAACGCAATCTCGACATTAGCATAGTAGTCGTAAACCATTTTGTTCACGTGCTATACACTTATCAAATGCAGTGACAGTGTCACTTTGTCATCACTGACAGTTTATGTTAGGCTGCTGTCTCCCAATCACTATTTTATTTTCCCGTCCGCTTGCTTTTGGACGGGACTCCGTACCGTGTGTCATCTCCAGGCGCGTTAACGATTTTCCCCGTATGCAAATGAGGGCGAGCTCATTAGCATACGCGTGATGAAACTGACACTGATTATTAATCAATGCAGACTGCTGTGCATTGTTTATTAACTTTGGTGGTATAGGTCTTAGGAAGTGGTTAATATGTATTCTGAGCAGCTGAACGTGGAACGATTTTGTCAAGAAAAAAGAGGAAAGGGTTTCAATTAAACTCTCTCTCTCTCTCTCTCTCTCTCTCTCTCTCTCTCTCTCCCTCTCTCTCTCTCTCTCTCTCTCTCTCTCTCTCTCACTCTCTCTCTTTTAGTAGCCGGACGTTGTTGACGCAGTTAATGTTACGGATGTGCATAATTATATACATTATTTTTTTAAAATAAGGGCATCAACAAGCCCCCTAAGCAAAACTCATTTCAAACATCTGTTTGTTTGGGAGTTGTTTTCAAAGAAAATCTTCACAACCTTACCGGCCCAAGGACAAGCACTAGATTGTAAACATTGAGAAAAGTTCCGGTTTTAACATTTATGTGGAACGTAGAAAATCACCCACACACGCACACACAACAACAACAACATACAGTTACTATTTACACGGCGCTGAATCTTGATAGAAATCAAATCAAAGCGCACACACACGTTAGCACTCATAACGCATTCAAACAAAAACGCGATGCAAAGCGAACACACACGGATGACATAAATGGAATACAGCAGAAAGAGACCTAATGGCAAGAGAGAGAAGAGAAAGAGAGTGGAGCTTTAATGGCATGGGAACAGGTGGGTATTGAGGTTAGCTTTGAAAGCAGAGAGGGTCGGTCGCTGATGGAGGGAAAGTGGAAGTTTGTTCCAGGAGGTCGGTCCTGAGACAGCAAAAAAGCGCCGACCAACAGTTGGAAGCTTATGGGATCTGGAGAGAAACAGAGGGTCATAAACTGAACTTAAAGTGCGAGCTGGCGTATAGATGGAAATATTGTCGCAGAGGCAATATGGAGCAGCTTTATGGATAGATTTATAGCAATGGGTGTTTAATTTATACTCAATTCTGTCTGCGACAGGAAGCCATTGCAAAGAACGGAGAAGAGAGTTAACATGATCGATTTTTTTCGAACACACACACACACACACACACACACACACACACACACACACACACACACACACACACACACACACACACACACACACACACACACACACACACACACACACACACACACACACACACACAAACACAAATTTGCACTCCTTGTCGACCGTATTGTGGCAAAGGACACTAAAGTGAATTAAAAACGTTCTGTCAAAAACAGACAGTGGCACAATATTCTTTCAGAGCTATGGTAGCGCTATATAGGCCTACTTATGCGCGATTAATTTAATTAGAGAGAGAGAGAGAGAGAGAGAGAGAGAGAGAGAGAGAGAGAGAGAGAGAGAGAGAGAGAGAGAGAGAGAGAGAAACTCGAAACTCGAATGAAACTCGAATGTTTATTGAGGATAACTAAATAAGCACAGAATATGGCTTTTTTTTCATCAGGTCCTCGGACAAAGCAAGCAAGCAACCAACAATCAAACGATAAACAATCACACAAATAAACTACAATCAAAACAGACTAAAGAAACATGCATGCCAAACAAACAAAAAATAAAAAAATCACACACACACACACACACACACACACACACACACACACATACACACACACACACACACACACACACACACACACACACACACACACACACACACACACACACACACACACACACACACACACACAACACACACACACACACACACACACGCACGCACGCGAGAGAGAGAGAGAGAGAGAGAGGAGAGAGAGAGAGAGAGAGAGAGAGAGAGAGAGAGAGAGAGAGAGAGAGAGAGAGAGAGAGAGAGAGAGAGAGAGAGAGAGAGAGAGAGAGAGAGAGAGAGAGAGAGAGAGAGAGAGAGAGACGCTTCATAATTATATTTATTGACATTGACAAGTACAGTCCTTATGTCAAAGGAGATTATCATCATTGAAGCGGCAGGAATTCGTTCAAAAACGAAAATGAGTAAATGTATTATGAAGAAAGGCAAATGGAGTCAACGTTGGACACAATATAACAACATAATTATAATACAAGATATTCTATAAAGAAAAAAACCATTTAACATTTACAGTGATAACAATTGTCATCGTAATATACG
>CM065684.1:52489556-52492056 GCA_017654935.2 Phymorhynchus buccinoides
TCTCTCTCTCCTCTCTCTCTCTCTCTCTCTCTCTCTTTCTAATTCGCACACATATACACACCCTCTATCATTGTCACTTTTGAACTTTTTCTTGAACATTGCGCAAGAAATGTAAGACACAACAAAGCAAGACAAATCAGAACTTTGGACCAGCTAATTGTGTATATATTATATGCTCCAGGAGAGCAGGTCCTGTAGTCATGATTGCGTCTTAGACATTTAAAACGGGGATTGGTATGTAAATTAGGCTAAAAAAAGCCAATCGTTTTGGGGATTTTTTTTAAATTTACATACTATTATCCGTGTTGACTGTCTAATTCGCACTCATGATTACAGATCCAGGACGAAGAGAGAGAATACGAATACGAATGTTTTATTGAGGGTAAAAAGGATAAGCTACAATAGCTTCTTTACACCTACCTTGCCCTCTCACTCACACATTCATACCATGCATCATGAAAAGAACATTTGACATAAAACGATCAAGTCAAGAAAATGGAACAAAAATTGGCACATGAAATAATTGAAAAAGATATCAAAAATGGGAATTAAAGCAAACATGGGTAATACATAACAATGGTGAACTTGAATTGGTAGTTGAAATTGAGTACGAAAAAAGGGAAACAATTTTGAGAAAATTACAATTTTTCAAAATAAAAACAATTTTAAGGAAGAAAAAAGGGTGAAAAAAAGAAAAAAGAAGAAGAAAAAAACCCATTATAAGATAACATGGGAATATGAGAGAGGGACGGAGAGAGAGAGAGAGAGAGAGAGAGAGAGAGAGAGAGAGAGAGAGAGAGAGAGAGAGAGAGAGAGAGAGAGAGAGAGAGAGAGAGAGAGAGAGAGAGATTTATAAGAATCTAGGCATAAGCTGATGACACGTTTGAAGTAAAACTCATCAATTAGCATTACTAATAAACAAGATTGTCTATTAGGAGCTTGTGATAAGATTTTCGAAAGGAAAGATACGCTAGTTTTATTTTTTTAGATAATCAGGGAGGTCGTTCCACCAGAGAATGTAAGGGATGATTTATATAGATCTGTTCTGGGGCGGGGCATTGTTAATTTGGTTTTGCTTCTTATTGTACGGACTTTAAATTTAGTAATAAGATATTTTGGTGCTAACTTATCTATTTATTTATTTATTTATTTAGAGAGAGAGAGAGAGAGAGAGAGAGAGAGAGAGAGAGAGAGAGAGAGAGAGAGAGAGAGAGAGAGAGAGAGAGAGAGAGAGAGAGAGAGAGAGAGAGAGAGAGAGAGAGAGAGAGAGAGAGAGAGAGAGAGAGAGAGAGAGAGAGAGAGAGAGAGAGGAGAGAGAGAGAGAGGAGAGAGAGAATCCCAAATGGAACACCTACATTCTTGCTGTAGATAATATTTAAATAAATAAAAGAAAGCTACGCATCATCACCAGATGAGTGACAAACAAGTATTGCTTTTATAAATAAATAAAAAGGCAACACATTATCGCGAGTTCAGTGACAAACAAGCATGTCTCTTTTTTCCTTCAAGGGACACCCTGACGGATGAGTGTTTGCAGGAAACACGTCGAGGTTGCTAGAAAGACAGCCTTTTCAAGGATCAGAACACACACTTTGCTTTGGTTTCCTATAAATCAAACCGTCAAAACGGCAGTTCCTCCTTGGCGGAGTTGCTGGTGAGAGAAGCCATTTTGGACGGGGTGGGTGGAGGACACTCGAGTGGTTGAAGCTTTTTCTTCTCTGTAGTGCAGTAAAAAAAAAAAAAAAAAAATGGAGCTATTTCCTTTGTTGTGAGCGAAACTCCTTTTGGTAAACTGTAGATAAAAAGGCTTGTATTGTGGACATTTTGTGAGTTGGTCTAAGCGACTCAGGCGGCCATTAGAAAAGAGAAGGCACGTGCCTTTCACTGAAATAGTTTTACTTCCAGCACCTCCGCCAAGGAGGAATCGCCGATGTGACGGTTTGATTTCTAGGAAACCAGAGCAAAGTGAGTGTTGCGATCTCTGTAAAGGGTGTTTTCCTGGTGATCTGGACGTGTTTCTTGCACAACCAACCTCATCCGTCAGGGTGCCCCATTTAACCTTTTGACACATTGCATTATGACTGAAAGTTAATGGCCCTAAACATAAACTTGAACGCCCAAAACTTCAACAGCCTTCGCTTATCTAGTCCAGAAAATAAAATGAAGTGGACAGACATTTAATATGCTAAGATGACAAGACATGTCAGCAGCTTCGTCAGTCAACGACAACATTTAACCCTTTCACCGCCAGCCATATTTCAGCCACATATTTCCATTAAATTTACCTGGGTAGAAAACAAAATCCAACTGCAGTATTGGGGATTCTTCTGTGTGTGACATATATAAAAATAAGGTCTATACTTACTTCCTAAAACTAAGACGATAGGGTCTTTGGATAATAGACCTCAATTTGATGCCTTTTAGTGACATGGGTCTTAAATTACTGTGGTGCTAAACTGTGACTTTGGCGGTGAAAGGGTTCAAATGACCGTGACAAGGC
>CM065684.1:52507056-52529556 GCA_017654935.2 Phymorhynchus buccinoides
GGTTTCCGCACGGAATCTCCGCTCATGTGTGTACACGGCTTAAAAAGCGTGTACCCTGATATTCAAATACTGTTGGAAATCATGTATTGTACAGCTCTCACTACCCCTCCCCCCACCCCCTACTACAGGCTAATATCAACCTTGGAAGTTGGCGTAATTAAAAATCAAAAGTCACATAACTTATAATACATTGCTACAAAATAATAATAATAATAATAGGGGATACTTATACAGCGCGATACCCCACAATGGGCTCATCGCGCTTTACAACAATATAAATGCATTACAAATCATTTTTTTTAAAACTAAAAACAAAAACAAAAACAAAACAAAAACATATAGTTAACAGCATCATATTAAAGTGTCATACATAAAATCACAAATTGACTAAAAACATTTATCAATTAAGACAATATAAAGCAGCACGTCACACGAAAACTATGGGAAATATACAACTTTTAAAATATGACTGCACAGAAACAACAATACAATAATAACATACGGTACACTTACACGCCAACATCCACACCCACAGGCGCACATCTTAGATTCACACAACACACAAATTTAATTCATACTTAAGGGGAACATTTCAGAGCTGTTGTCAGCCCTAAACAGTTTCCCTAATCGCTGCCAACAACCTCCGAAGTTTTACACAAAGCGCTCTACATGTTCACGGCGAGCAAATACAAAAACGCAAAGCTTTATTACTCAGGATTATGCTACAGTATGTCATAAAACGGGGTTTAAACGGTAATCCCTCAACCAAAGGATAATTGAAATTACATATTTCCAGTGTGAAACCCTGGACATAGGAAAGACAAGCCAGGTAAAGATCACTCGTTCCCCCATGCCAACACGGTGATATGGAAGTCACATCATCAGTAGAGTATCATTATGTTGGCATGAGGAACGAGCGAAAAATAGCAGCGTGTATTTTATTTTTACCATATAATGCTAGCTGAATGAGTATGCGTGTGGCACGAATCACTGAATGGTCTGGCTCATTCTTATCTCGCTGATCTTCTGAACCTTTACTCGCCTCTTAGACAGTTACGCTCCTCCTCTGACACTTATCTCCTCCAGATCCCTCGTTACCGCACCAGGACCCTTGGCGAACGTTCCTTTTCTTTCCAGGCCCCCTCTACTTGGAATATGTATCCATGCCTGGTCGTGTGTGCGTACTTAGCATATGTGTGTGTTGTGTTCGTATGTATGCATGTATATGAGTTATTTACATGGGCTTTTATTAATAGCATATGTTTCTTTTGATCTTAAATCACTTTAAGAACCTCTATGTCATGTTGGCAGTGCCTGTAAGTAGCACTGCAAAGTAATACTATATCGGACAGTTCGATTTTGACTCCAAGCACGAACTCTTGAGGTTACAGAACTTCAGAACTTTTCCTTCTTTTATTGTCCTCAGTCCCGATTTTAAAATTCGGGCAAAGGATATGAGTTAGTCTTGTTCTAGTATTTTGCACGGTTAGTTTGTGAGTGATAACATTTGTTGCTTGCTTGTTTGCTTGTTCTCCTTTCCTTTGAATTACCATTTCTTAAGAGCAATTTGGACATTGATTGTTCTTACATGATTCTTTTTATAATAATGGATTTTTTTTCTTAGAACTGTGTACCTGTTGTATTCCTACTTTGATTGTTGAGATAATCATAAATGTTTGTTTTGATTTTGTTTTTGAAACTGAAACTGCCGTCACCAAATGATTTTTGATTTGTTTTTGGAACTTTCGGAAGTTCTGTGTTTGAGGACTTGAGTGAGCGGGAAGGAGTGTATGTGTGAAGAACACTGAAGAGGTAAGGCGGAATGGTCTGTTCAAAGTGATGGAAGGATAGGACAGCCAGTGTATACTGCAGGCGGGACTGCACAGGGAGCCAATGGAGCTCCTTCAGAAGTGGCGTGACGTGTCACACTTGCGCTTACGCAGAATGAGGCGAGCTGCACTGTTTTGAACTCGCTGTAGGCGAGTGATTCCTTCTGTAGGAAGGCCAAAGTATCAGTGTTGAACTTGTTCTGATTTTCTTTGTAATCAATAGTGGACTTTTTCTTATTTTCCGTGCGATCAATGTTGTACATTTTCTGATTTTCTGGGTGATGAATATTGGACTTTTTATTTTCTTTAGAATCAATGTTGGACTTTTTCTAGCTACGTGTGATGCATGTCAGACTGTTTCTGGTTATTTGCGTGATTCATGTTGGACTTTTTCAGGTTTTCTGTGTCATCAATGTTTGACTTTTGTTTATCTTCCATGTGATCAATATTGAACCATGCTGGGCTATTCTTTATTGTCTGTGTGATCTATGTTGAATTTTCCTTATTATATGTCGTTCTCCACGTTGGACTATTCCATAGGATGTGTATGCTGCATGTTGGACTATTCCTGATTATATGTGTGATCCATGTTGGACTATTCCTGATCATCGGTGCGATCCATGTTGGACTATTCCTGATTATCTGTGTGATCCATGTTGGACTATTCCTGATTATCTGTGTGATCCATGTTGGACTATTCCTGATTATCTGTGTGATCCATGTGGGACTCATCCTGATTATATGTGTGATCCATGTTGGACTATTCATGATCATCGGTGTGATAAATGACATCAGCAAGCTGATCATGGACCGACCGCTGTTGCCTTGTTTGTTTGTTTTTTTGTTTTTTGTTGTTTTGTTTGTTTGTTTGTCTGTCTGTCTGTCTGTCTGTCAGTCTGTCTGTCTGTCTGTCTGTCTGTCTGTCTGTTGCTTTGTCTTTTTTCGGTCTTCCTTTCATCTTGTCACTATCTCATTAATATATGTTTTGGAACGACGATGTAGGGTTGCCTGCCAGCCTGTCTGTGGGCTATCTGTGAATGAAGCACCGTACAAACATGTATGCACACAACACGACGTGTCGGGTGCTGTTATGGTATTGACGAGAAGCAAAACAAAACAACGTGCACTAAATTTATTTCGGCAAAATTGACTTTGTCAAACATACAACACGGAGAGCTTGTACTTACTGCTTGGTAGGGGTGTGTGTGTGTGTGGGGGTGGTGGTGGTGGAGGGGGTCTCGATGGGGGTAGGGGGGGGGAGCACGTCCCCCCGTCCCCAATGCCAACTTTCCAAACGTCCTCATGGGAAAGATAGAGTGCATTTTAAGTGTAATGCATTTCCACCATGCAAAATAATCAGCATAACTTTTCCAGACTGGCAGCTGACTGCCCTTTCTGCTATCATAGAGTTATTTCAGACACGAATGACTAGTACAGATCTGCAGCATACTGTTGTAACATTGTTTATTTCCCTCACAGTTCCTTCTTTCTCTCCGACACCCACACACATGGATCAAAGCATGTTTTCAATGACCATAATAATAATAGTATTAATAATAATAAACATATGATAAAGCAAACAAACAAACAAAATGTTGTTTGTATTCGAATCACATAAATATGATTTTGAAACTGCTATAGCTTTTTGTGGACTTTTCTGTGACTAAAATTGTGTTGAGCAAATGACTAGTGAGTGAGCATTTGAATTAATGGAATATATATACACCGTATCTCACGGACCACAAGGCGATATTCGTTTCTCTGACGGAGACCCCCGCTCCCTACACTGTGACTGGCAACACAGAAAGAAACTATAATAACACAATCTGAATGTTGTGTAAAACTTGGGGGTGCGCCTTAAAATCAAGCATGCCCCGCAGTCCGAAAAACATGCTATGTAACTTAGCTCATGAATTAACAAATGGATAAATGAGTTATTGAATAATTGGCTTTGAACTGAATAGATTCATGCATGCAGACATACTTAACAAAGCCATTATAATGAAGTGAAAGGATAGGAAGGTTGGCTGTCATTAAAAAACAGTTGATATGTCAAGAGGGATTTTTCCATTTTTGACAGTCTTGCACACAAACATCATGCACACAAACATCAAAATATCATTATGAACTTTGAGTTTGTCCCCTACGTTCCTACACACACACACCTTTGCATACACTCCAGCCTCCCCCCCCCCCCCCCCCCCCCCCCCCCGCCCCCTCCATTCGAACACACATTAACGGTCTCCTGCTCATATTATAAATCTATATAACAGAGTAAGCTCAAAACTAAAACTAAGGTACCACAGTAGCACTTTTCACCTATGCATCTCAACAATAACTAATGATGTGATTACTATGCAAAAATAAGAGAGAACAAAGTTTATCATACATGTGTTAGTAATTTATTATGGGGCTGTCGTCACTCACAATTGCAAATTATATGCCAGATTCAATGTGTGAGTCTCAAGCGCTATCTTGTTCTCAAATGAAAAGACAAATGAATTAATGATTGATATGGACAAAACCTACATACAGAAAACAAAGCATCAAAAACATTCCTGATTCACCAATCACCCATTCCTGATAGACTTCACCTCTTCACCCACAGCTATCAATAAGTGGCTTGTAAATATCCCACTCATGTGCAAAGTTGTCACATTTTCCCTCCATAGAATGGCAGGACAATTCCACCCAGTATCTATGTTTCAAAATATGTTTAAATGCTGTTGAACATGGAATAGTTTGGTTCAGTTCACATTTATATACATAGAATTTGGCTAATAGAATATTCAAATCGATCACCTTATCTTTCTTTCAAATTGTGTGTCCACCCCAAAATAACGATGGTTTATGAGAAGTGATAATTCTGAGTATGATCACAACAGTCATGTATCCATGAAATAAGATTTATCCAAAAGGTTTGAACATAGTTACAAGTCCCCAAAAAGGTGAACTAGAGTTTCCTCTTCTCCTCCACAAAAATAACGCAATGATGAATTTGAAATTTTACATAAAAACATATCTTTCTGTGGGTAGAAGTCTGTGTAGTAATCTTAACTGAAACCACCGCAACTGACAATCAGTTGTAGTTTTGAAGTGTTTTATAAATATTTTCTCCCATTTCAAAACTGTATTTGGATATTGTTGTTGCCATTTTCTGACACTAGGTGGCATCACATCACTGTCTGTCATACACTGAAAAGTCATTTCAGTTGTTAATGTAATGAAATTCCAGACCTTAGAATATTCATTGGCTAGCTCATTACACAATTCTATTCCTAAAGACACTCTGTACTTTGTTTATCGCTCTAATAAAACCATTGTGTACAAGAAAATTGGTTGAAATCATGGGATTTTATTTTTTAAGTTATCGAAAGATAAGACTTCCTTCTGAGTCAACAAGATCTTTGATGCAGTCAATCTCATTTTCTGTCCATTCCCTTATATACTGTTTTTCTATTTCTAATAGCATTGTTATTGAAATGAATGCTTTGAGAAATACATTTTTGCAATGCTATAGGCTTACATTTTTCGGACATTGCTTTGTAGTGTTTTAGCACATCTAACCAGAATAAATTACCACATTCTCCTGTTATTTCTGTGACATAATCACTACCAAAGCTGTTATTGTTTTCAATAAACGGACAGATGTGAACCATTTTTTTAAACATATTATCTTCAGAATAAAAAACTCTTTTTCAACCAAGATATTTTCATCGCAGACAGAAAATTATATATATTGAGCATTTTCAAACCTCCCTTGTGTGTCAATTCCATTTAAAATACATTCATATCCCCACACCGACCGAACAAAGTTTTCTGATTGAGTCTTCATATGAGTTTCCTGATGAAATATAATCTGTATCTTTTGCCTCCTCTTTTGCTTGTGGTGGTCTTTAAGACCATTGACTTTGAAGCTAAATGTCTTAAGCGTCTCCGTTTTTAAAGCTGTTAATTATCAACAATAGTATCTCAAAAACATTTTGCTTAAAAAATCTGACAAACACCAAAAAAAATTATTTGAGACTGAAACAAAACATAAGGCTGTCAGTGTCACCTTAGAACCCACACTCTCGACATTCTTCACTGGGATTCACATATAACAGACAATCCCAATAAAAACATTGAAAAGCACACTTGTCCAGATGCTTAAAATCAGATAGTACCCCATTAACACGCTCACATCCACAAAGTGTCACATAAAAACGTTTCTGGGAACGTCGCAGTATGTACACCAGAGCAGTCAACAAACACCCCTTGCAAGTTAAACCACTGGAGAAATGCAGAGGCAGTGCATAAAACAAAAATTGTAAATAAAGGAGACCACATGTACATAACAGACAAGACCAGAGAAGCCTTAAACATAACACCCACACAAGACACAACTCGCACACAAAACACACACACACACACACACTTGTCAAATCCAGTTACATTCCCTTCCATCCTGATCTCATTAAATTGGTCTGCTGCTATCACGGTCAATCACGGTCAATAACAAATGATTAAATCCTTTTAATTTGGAAGTAAATAACAATTGTTTCCTTTTTAAGCAAAAACTCCGGGAAAAGCAAACAATCCCAAAGTGCTGTCTTAATAAACATCCACACTACATATCAGGTTGGTCAAACCCAAAACTTTATCACAAAAACATAGCATGCTGTAGCATAGGCCTAGGCCTAGGCCTACACTCTTGTAGCCCTAGGCATACACTCTCTCAGCAGAACAATACTCGGGCATTTGACGTCATCGGTTTTCCTGCTCAAGGCTGGTTTAAAACAACATAAGAAAAATAAACTGATACATCAGTACAAATTCAAGGCACAAAGTTGTTTATTAAAAAAATAGGTACTGATGAATTATCTGAACATCTTATCGTGCCTACCATGGAAAGAGCAACATTTATGCTGATCTAGCAGCTAAATCTGGCCATGTGATCAAAACAACAACGCTTCCTTCCTTTCAGCTTGAAGAGTGAAAGAAAACAAAACAAAACTTTTCAATTTGCAAAGTCCGCGTCTAAGTAATCGTTTTTTGGGAAAACATAGACACGAATTCTGGGGCAACACGTATACAAGAATATAATCATCATATAGTAATAAGCCAACTGTCCGTGTGTGTGTGTGTGTGTCTGTGTGTGTGTCTGAAACACGAAACGAGCCTTATAACTCCGCCGTTTTTCGACCGAATCGCTTCAAATTTGCTGTGAGCCCTAACGGGGTGATGGCAACGGCAACCGAGGCGGCCGTATCATTTGCGCGGTTTCGCATGCGCATCCGCCGGCCTCTCGGCGCCCGTATCTCCGGCGAATTTGGCAGGAAGATGACCGGGGCCGGGGACTATCGGTGTGCCAAACCGGAAGCGAATCGGTTCGGAAACGTGCACGCTATACGCCGCTTTACCTTTTCACGGATAACTCCGCCGTTTCTTAACTGAATCGCCTCACATTTGCTGTCAGGCTTGCTATGGCCCGGTCAAAGCGTAGCAGCAAATTGGAAGACAATCGGGAGAGCGCATCACTCTCAGAGCAGCGCCAACGTGAAACGGGGCCTTATAACTCCGCCGTTTCTTATCCGAATCGCTTCAAATTTGCTGTACTCAGCATTACCAGTACTTGGCGTTACCGTTACTAGGCGTTACCAGTACGGTGCATTGCCAGTACTAGGCGTTGCGCTAGTTTTTAGTAAAACAAACAAACACTATACAATACCTCAACATCTCCAAAACCAAAGAACTGGTCGTGGACTTCAGGAAGTCATCAGAGAGCGTAGATCCCCTCGTCATCAAGGGACAACCTGTGGACATCGTCGAGTCATAAGTATCTCGGCTCCACCATCGACGCCAAGTTAGACTGGTCTCAGAACATCGACGCTGTGTGCAGGAAGGCCAGCCAACGACTGTTCTTTCTGAGGAAACTCAGGCAGTTTCGGGTCAGCAAGAAGATCCTGCGTCTCTTCTACCAGTCTTCCATAGAAAGCGTGATGCTCTTCAACAGGCTGTGCTACTTCAGCAGTGCCAAGAAGACAGACACAGACAGACTGGAGAAGATCACCACCCGTGCTGCCTCACTCATCGGTGATGACCTGACATCGCTGAGTGCCTCCTATCCTGCTGCTGCCGTCAGGAAGCTGAACAGGATCCGCTCCGACCCTGAGCACCCTCTCCAGCCAGCCCTGGCTTCATGCGAGTCCAGGCGTGGCGACTCTTCCCATCACCTGAGAAGTTTCAAGGCCAGGACGAACCGGCCGAGGAACTCCTTCCTGCCGTCAGCAGTCCGCCTCTTCAACGCTTCCTGAGGACTGCTGGGTTGACCTCCTGGCACTGCCTGGTCCGCTGCAGTTAAAGAGAGAGAATGTGTGTGTGTGTGTATGTACCTGCTCGCGCGCGTGCATATGTGTATGTGTGTGTATGTGTGTGTACGTGTGTGTGTGTGCTTGTTTGCCTGTGTGTGTGTGCCTGCGCGTGTGTGTGTGTCTGTGTGTGTGTGCATGTGTGTAGGTAAGAGAGAGAGAGAGAGAGAGAGAGAGAGAGAGAGAGAGAGAGAGAGAGAGAGAGAGAGAGAGAGAGAGAGAGAGAGAGAGAGAGAGAGAGAGAGAGAGAGAGAGAGAGAGAGAGAGAGAACTTGAAAACTTTAACTTTATTTTTCAAGGATAAAGATTTTAGGCAACGCCTATTCTTCCAATCTGTTCTTGGTATACGAACATAGAATACAAACATGGCAAGGCATAATAACATGGCAAGGCATAATATTACACATACAGATTTGAACATAAAGGTAGTACCCTTGATATATATATATATATATATATATATACGAACATAGAAAACAAACATGGCAAGGCATAATATTACACATACATATTTGAACATAAAGGCAGCAAAGCATGTGATAATTATTATGATATAGATAGGTTGAAATATGGATTTATAAAATTACATACGCACTTGTATAATTGTTAATACTCGTGCGGGCATACATCATGCGTGGAACCATACACGCACACACCTGCACGTGCGCGCACACGCAAGCATACATGCACATACGCACAGAGATATGTTGAAGCACGTATAAAAGAACTATACATTATAGAACAGGGCAAACAAATGCAGCCTATGGTATGAAACCGGTAACAATTAGCAATAAAATGCGGACAATTTTAAACATTGATTTTAGCATATATGAGGCACATTGTTGGATAATAGTAAACAAATAAAATGATGTGAATACATGACACCGTAATCAGCAATATAGCGTATCGGGATATATGGGGGGGGGGGGGGGGGGGGGAGAAAAACAAATCATGGAAGGTCGAATGTTAGTGTCTCTCGGAGACTCGTTTTGAAGGTTGAGATAGAGGAGCATAATCTAATGTCGGACTGAAGGGAATTCCATATTGAGGAATCCAAGAAAGTAAAACTTGACTTGAATTTATCTATTCTTGTGTGTGGTAGAATATAGTTACTTGAACCATAGCGATGTGAGGCTTGTGTAAGTAGATTTTTCAGGTATTGTGGAGCTAAGTCATAGTGTACTTTGTACATGAGAATGGCTTTATTATAGCTAAGCTGTGATTGCAGTGGAAGTATGTTTAACTGGGCTTGTTTTTCTGATGTACTGAGTTCAGGATCAGGAAGGATTATTGTAGCTGCCCTTTTGTACATGGAATTGAGTTTCAATAGGTGACAATTAGCAGCAGAGTCCCAGACTACAGATGCGTAATTAATGTGGGAGAGACAGTGCGCATGAAAAAGCATTGTGCGTGCGTCTATATCTATGAAGGGTGTAAGTTTTGTTAGTAGGAATAGGCTGCGAGCAAGTTTATGTGTCATCTTTTCAATATGGAGTTGCCATTTTAGTTCGTCATCTATTATCACTCCCAGGACTCAGTGCTCGCGTACTTGGTCTATGGCATTGTCATTAATATGAACATTTAACATTAGAGGTTCTATTTGATGTTTTTGTCTTGAGGTAATTACCATGCTTTTGGTTTTTTTAGGATGGAGGACCATAAGGTTTTGGTAACACCAAACAGAAACATCATGCAAAGCTGACTGAAGAGAGGTTTTTGGCAATACTTATAATGACTGGATATTGTACACATAATATATATGTTTTAATGTTGCAACAACATACTTATGCTTTATTTAATTATTTAATATTGTTGTTTTACCCTCAAATATCTAATTTATATCTGCGCACGCGCGTGTGTGTGTGTGTGCGTGTGCGTGTGCGTGTGCGTGTGTGTGTGTGTATGTGTGTGTGCGTGTGCGTGCGCGTGCGTGTGTGTGTGTGTGTGCGTGTGCGTGTGCGTGCGTGCACGCCCGCCCGCGCGCGCGCGCGTGTGTGTGTGTGTGTTCTAATTTAAATTGAATTGTTTAAACTGTAAACATGTTGGTTCTTTGATTGGCTGTTAGGTGGACGGTGTTGGGGGGGGGGGGGGGGGGGGGGGATAGGGGATAAATGCAAGAGAAAATGTATATGTGTGTGTGTGTGTGTGCGTGTGCGTGCGTGCGCGCGCGTGTGCGTTTGCGTGTGCGCATACGCGTGTGTGTGTGTGTTTATTTGTTGGGGTGTCTGCGTGTGGGCATTGTTCACCCTTTCACCATGGCGGCCTAGTGATTGCCAAGTTAAGCCTACATTGTGACTGGCCTTTCACGGTGTTGCTGTGGCTGGGGGTGGGGGAATGTTCACGTGTGCGGCCTCTTTAATGTGTATGTATTTATTGCATTGTATCGTATTGTATTTTGTATTATTTTATATTGACTGCGAGACAAATGTCCTTGGTTTTTTAAATGGGGACAATAAATAATGGATTGGTTGATTGATACCGTCTGAAGTACCAGACACAAACGCAGTCACTTTCGTAGCAGACGACAAGGCAAAGAAAGCCAGGCTGGCGCCTGTGTTGATCCAAGCCAGCCAACGAGTTAATCGCGACAACCTTGCCAGTCTTCGTTTTAACAAAAACTTCACCGTTTTGGGACCATGCTTGCTGACACACCGTGAAGTCGCTCCGCACCGTGGTCAGAAGGGAGTACGCCCTGGGCGTCAGGTCTTCCACCATCACCAGGCCAGTACCACGCAGATTCTTCCTCGAGTACAAAACACCATCTCTCACTCTCCTGGAGACGAACCTCACGATGATCGTTCTGCTCTTCGGTGCTGATGTCTGGCTGCTGGCCGCTTGGAAGAACGTGAGAGGATTCTGTTTGAAAGCACCGACACGGTGAACCACTTCTATGTCACTTTTCTCCACTTTCAATTTCAACTTCTCCGTAAATAACTTGAGGACTTTCTGCTCGCATTCTTCTGCCCTCTCCTTATTCAATCGACCGCCTTCCCTAGGTTCCTCCACACCAAAAGTTCTGATGTTATTCCTCCTGACGTACGCAGACAATTCTTCGACTCGTCTATCGGCCAGATCTGCCCTGGACTTGACTTCCTGCATTCTAGTCTTCGTGTCATTCTCTCTCTCTTTCGCCTGTTTCATCACCTCATCTTTCAGTTTGTCATTGTCCTTGTGTAGATCAAGCACGGCAGCACGCAGAGTATCGATGATCTGACTCAGTTTGGAGATCTCTTTTCCGTTGGCACAAAGTTTGTACAATAAGTCCTCATTTGTAACACCCTGAGACACTTTCACTTGTTCAGAAAAAAACTTGATCTTGCGAGTCGTCCATCCGATCAGCTTCGCTTTCGGCCGTCGCCATGTTGTTTTGATTCGGCGGTTCGTAGCCAAATTTAGATAAACTGTCCCGTACACTCTCCGTTTTCTGTTTCTTTTTTTGCACTCTGACAAAACACTGGTATTAACCCTTTCACCGCCAGCCATATTTCAGCCAAACGTTTCCATCAAAATTACCTGGGTAGAGAACAAAATCCATCTGCAGTATTGTGGGTTCTTCTGTGACATATAAAATAAGGTTTATCCTTACTTCCCAAAGCTAAGACAATAGAGTCTTTGGATAATAGACCCCAATCTGATGCCACTGTGGTGCTAAAATGCGACTTTGGCGGTGAAAGGGTTAAGAGAAGTGTCCGATTTACTGGATCCTGAGTTGCTAGAACTTGTTGGACTACGTCGCTGTCGCTTTGGCTTCGGTCCCATCAGTCGATCATGGAGGTGCAGCAAAACCGATTTGATTTTGACTAATTGGAGTCGCCGGTTAATCCATCTTCCACACAAAATATACCAACATGATCAGGGGGAGCAGCAGAAGGCGTTTCACACTAATTAGGAGGCATAATTTCCCGTCTGGCGAAGTAATTAGCAAAACAAAGCTAATTTATTTTTCTGTGTCGGAAAAAAAATCGTCCGCTCCGCTAGGTGAACTGCACTCATCCCCCGATCTGCAGCATGCTGTAGCAGCAGTCGCACGTTTCAAGTTTCAATTTTGTTTAGTCACAACTTCCAGCCCTGGGGGATTTCAAAGTTATAAAACAGCAACGCCATCAATCATGTCCCCGCACGTAAACACGACAACAAAAATACAAATGATGTAAACAACAGTGCCAGCTTTTAATTCAAACTTAGGCATATTTTCAACCCCACATTAAAACAATCTTAGTCTACGGACTATGCAGTACGTTTCTGATGCTGGTTGGGCAATCTTGTAGTTTAGTTATCCCCTCCCCCTCATATTTACGACACACAAAGCCTGTATTTTCAGGGTTTTTTAAATAATAATCCTAGACTGATCCTGTCCCTATCTCGTTCCCCCCAAATAGCTGCATGTTGCTTCTCAGTGAATTGTTTTCAATGCAACAAGTTGAGGTGGGGGGTAACCAAAGTACAAGGTAGCCGTTGGATGTTTTGGGGGTGATTCTGACCACATCCTGTAGGACTGCCCTACTTTGGGCACCCTGAGGCCAAGCCCGTGGTACTCCGGGACAAGCTGTGGGGGTCCCCTTTGCTATAAATCTATCCATAAAGCTGTTCCATCTTACCTCTGCGACAATATTTGCATTTATACGTCAGCTCGCACTTTACGTTCAGTTTCTGATCCTGTTTCTCTCCAGATCCCTAGGTATAAGCTTTCAACTGTTGATCGGCGCTCTTTTGCTCTATCAGGACCGACATCTTGGAACAAACTTGATCTTTCCATCTGTCAGCGACCGCCCCTCTTTGCTTTCAAATCTAACCTGAAACCCCACCTGTTTCTGCTGCATAGCATTTATGTCATACGTGTGTGTTCGCTTTGTATTGCATTTTTGTTTGAATGCGTTATGAATGCTAACGTGTGTGTGCGCTTTGATTTGATGTCTATCAAGGTTCAGCGCCGTATAAATACTGTACGTTGTTGTTGTTGTTGTTGTTGTTGTTGTCCTGCTGCTGCGCTGCATCTGACTGCAACCTTCACCAACCGACCCCGACTGAGCATATGATGGCCGGACACTTTGAAAAAGAAGAAGTTTGACAAATATTTGATATACTTTTAACCATCTCATAATTCATTATTTTTAGCAAATCTGTCTATGTGTCCAACATCTTTCAGAGATCTTTGTCCTGGTAATGGGCGAAATACACGATGTTATTATTTACTTTTTCCCCATGGCAACACGGTCATGCGCTGGTAATATCACTAGGGCTGGCTACTAGACTAGCAACAATGTATAGTGGCACAGAGGCAACGCGTTCGCCTCGCATAAAATAAACCCGAGTTCGAACCTGGGTACAGGGGATTTTTCCTCTCACTCTGCACTAGGCCGCAAGGTCTGAAAGTGGAGTCTTTCGGATGAGACGATAAACCGAGGTCCCGTGTGCCCATGCATTTAGCACATGTTAAACCCAGTGGAAACGAAAAAGTTTACCCTAAGCCTATCCCTAACCCTATCCCAAATCCTATGCCTAACCCTAACCCTAACCTGATACCGTCTGAAACGAATGGAATGGGCAGAGGAGGGGGCTATTCTTAACATTTGCCAGAAGAAGGGACCGTAAGTGACGTACGTAGGCTTACCTGTTTTAAAGCAACACATTTACTGAATGCAGGGACCAACTGCAGAACAATATTCATGGGTTATACCAATAGAGAAAACCCGTGAACAGTTGTAAACCAGATCAGTCAACTACTGAAGACAGTCTGCTCTATTAATGTCTCCAAGTGTCCAAGAAGGTTAGGCGTTTCAGAAATGTGTGCTCTTTTGTTTCACTGATGAACAGCCGTTCCGTGATCAAAGAAGCAAAAAGAAGAAGAACAAAATGCAAACAAATATCTAGGCGTGTCATGATCATTAAGACAAATATACAGTTTTCTTCACGCCAGTACCATTCATTATATATATAAAGACTAAAACCGCATCTGACATATTGCAACTTTAATCAACAGCTTTATGTCTGTGCAATCGAATTGTGGAGCCTGAGCAGAGTGATGTCTTCTTTTTCTTCAGCCGTCAATTCAGTTGGCAAAAACCGTCGGACTTGCAAAGCAGTTGCAGGACGAAGTTCGCAGTCTTCTCCAGGTCGTGGCGGCTGCCGCAGAACAGTACCCCCCCCCCCCCCCCCGCCCCCAACCCCCACACACACCACACACCCACACCCACACACCACACATACACACACACACACATACACACACACACACACACACACACACACACACACACACACACACACACACACACACACACACATGCTCACATACTCTCAATGATCGATTATGCTTCAACATTATGGGATAGCTGTAGTGATACCAATTTAAAGATTATCAATCGTATGTAAAAAAAAGCAATTAAAATAATTTTATTAAAATCAAGTTCACTTACCTATAAAGACTACAAACAACTAGATATACTAACTTTTCAAGACAGACTTTTCCTCAAAAAGGCAATCTGCATGCACAATATCGTCAACGGAAATGCTCCAAAAAAGATAACAGTGTGACGAGGTAATGGGTTAAAAGGCCAAGTCTCTAGGGAAGACTTTAGAAAATTTGCCTTTAGCCCACTTCTCTAGGGTATGGGAGATGAGCAACTTTCCCGGCCCCTTTTCATCTAATTAATTTATATTTGTGCCCGGGTTCTGGCTCGTCAGATGGTTGTAAGAAATACAAGTGGTTGAATTGCTCTAAATGGCAGACAGAAAGAAGTAGGGTTTTACATGAAATTACAAGACTCCCACTCTCATCAGTCTGACCAAAGGGTTCAGGATTATTTGACACTTGTATTTTATTTACTCCCAAAATCTGCATAAGATTATGCAACAATAATAATAAAGCAGCTCAATGGCGCCAAAACAAAATATGGATAAAACACAATGAAATCCGAAAGGATTCACAAGACTTTTGTCTTTCTATAAGGTTCGCCCCATGCCGGAAGGGTTACTAATTATCTTCGGTGTCCGTAGGAAAGTTCAAATGATTGGCGCAGTCAGGTAGACTTAGCTGTTTGAAGTTCTGGGCTTGCTCGTCAGGTGAGAGTAGCTCCCAGTCGTTCCTATTACGGCTTCGCGGGATGGCACGGTTCAGGCGTGGTCTCCTCGCGGATTCTGGGTGCGGGTCGTCTTGGCGACAGTCCCGTCTTGGTGCGTGGTGGAGTCCGGGATGATCTTCCGGCCCACGATGCCCTGCTGATAATCACAGGAGAAGGTGGATGTAGATCTCTATGGCTTAGAGACAAGGGGCTTCAGTCGGCAGGGAATTAGTGAATCCCAACCGGCTTGAAGGCTTCCCTTGTACAATAGCACTACATGTAGTTAATAAATAAACTGAATTTCAGTTAACAAACTGAGATCAGTAAAACATAAAAGGTGATCAAGACAACATCACTCTCCATCCAACACCTGGAAAGGAATGGTATCATAAAGTGCAAGATTGCGGCCCATAGGTTTCCTACTAAAAATAGTGCAAGATTGCGGCCCATAGGTTTCCTACTAAAAATAGACAAAAGGGTTAGTAGGCATAAACTCCGGTTCTGGTACCAAAAGTGTTCAAGTCAAAAACACACACACACAAATAATCAGTGCACATAAATAGAATAGAATGTTTACCACTTCTTTTCTATAACATATCTATCTACTCCTTATTCATCATTGAACATAGGATCTAGATCAAAACTAGAGTCAAACAAACCAGATCTCAATCACCTGCCATCAATAATACTTACTAGTGGGCTTATGATGACTGGTTGTGAGTGTTGCTCTAGCTACGTTTCAGCATCTTGTGTGACAACTTTTTCTCACCACTCCAATTATAGCCTTCACTTTCAAACAATGAAAGCCTGCTATTGGTGTATTACAGTCCACACGTCACAAGATTGCTGTTCTAAATGTACCGAACAATCACGCGCCTATTACATCCTTATCAAGTGCCGACATTCAAAATCCTTCTCGTGCTCGGAAAAGCAAAACCATCTTCAAAGGGAGATAACCTCGGTTGTCACTTTCTTGTGATGAGACGGTAGATAAGAGAGGGGGGGGGGGAGGGGGTGAAGGGAGATAACCTCGGTAGGTGGTACGTGCTGACCGGGGAGACAAGTCGACCTTCAAAAGGGACCAATCCCGGAATCGGCATTCTTTAGATGGTGGGTGGCAATTAACGTGGCGGCCGGACAGAGAAATGAAAAGGAGAGAGGGTGGGGGGTGGGGAGGGGAGAAAGGGGGGGGGGTGTAGATAAGAAATAAAGAAAGCGGGTCGCGCGGGACACTTACGTCACAAACAGATACATTTACGACAAACACAAGCAGACACAACAATTTACTCTCATTCCCTCGACCAAATAATAATCTAGTCAAATATAGTCTCCTCTATTCGGGTGGAGATTTATGGAACAAACTACCCTCCATTTAAAAAAAACCCATGAAAAACAAGAACTACTTCAAGAAAAAAATCAAAATGTATCTCTTTAACATAACATAATTGATAACTTTATTCCAATTATTTGAAATAATGGAAACGTAGCCTACATAACATATTTTGGTAAGTAAATGTGATGTTTTAAATGTTTCGTTGTTGATGTCGATGTATATATTGTACATAATATGCTATTCGCTCAGTCCCCATCCTTTTTCCTTTTTTTTTTTTTTTTTTTTTTTTTTTTTTTGGGGGGGGGAGATATTTACTTGTTTCTTTAATTAATTATTTACTTGTATATTTTTCTTTTCTTGTTCGCGACTTTGGAATGTTTAGTTCTTTATTTTTTCTTTATATCATTTTTTTTATGGATGGCTTGTTCAAAAAAGCATGTTTTTGCTTATACAATGTTCCCATCTGGAAATAAAATATTGACTTTACTTGACTTGACACACACTCGCGCGTGCGCACGCACACGCACGCACGCACACACACACACACACACACACACACACACACACACACACACACACACACACGCACACACACACACACACACACACACACACACACACACACGCGCGCGCGCGCGCGCGCGCGCGCGCGCGTAGACAGACACGGCCAGTTCTGGCGTCGTGGCCTGGGCAGAGTTGCAAGATGTGTCTGGGTTCCTGACCCAAACAGATAGACAGTCATCTGTGCGGGCGAGTTTGAGTCGGCTAAGGTCCTGAGTGATAGACGTAGGCTATAACAGAACAGAACAGAACATAGCAGAACAGCTGTTTATTGCCTGAGGTGAAAAACAATATACTTATTTAGCACAAAACAATAACAATTTAAGCTAAAACAAGAGGCGAAGCCTTCAAGGCTCACGTCTGATTTGTATTACTATAAAGATAATACTGTTATGTAGAAGTGTCAATGTCACAAATGTAGTTATGCAAATGCAATGGGAGTAATTTGTGTTTTCCAATCACTTTAGCACAATGAAGACATCCAATGGTTCCCTATAAAAGTGTTTGAATTGAGATTTTAAATCAAGGTTCAGAGTGTAATGCAATGCATGTTGTCTTAATGTAAAGGTGCATACTATTTATTATTATGTTGGCATTGGTTAGAATAGATATACTGTTAATGCAGTTAATTGTTAATAGATATACGTTTAATGTCTACTATTTATTATTATGTTGGCATTGGTTAGAATAGATATACTGTTAATGCACTTAATTGTTAATAGATATACGTTTAATGTCTACTATTGATTATTATGTTGGCATTGGTTAGAATAGATATATTGTTACATACTAACACTGAAACGTTACAGGATATGTCAATATGAATGGTTATGAGATTGTTTTTTTAAAGGGGGGGGGGCGGTGGTAGGGGAAGATTTGTGGTAGAGGGAAAGACGAGTTAAAACTCATATACGACCGTTTAATTATGCCCTGGTTTAGCCGGAGACATGATGCATGCAATTGCAAACGAGTAGGGGACGTGTGACAGTAGGTCGCACATGCTTGCAGAGGAGGACCACAGACCTTCCGCAGTATCTAGGCAAGACCAATCCGGCTATCGTAACGGCCCCCGGGGTCGAACCCCGACCGGCACAGCTCCTGCCTTCCACTTACCACTACGTTGATATATGGCCATTAATGATAAAATCAAGTGATGGAAGTTTCTGTTCTTCAAGCATCCTATCAATGCATTGTGGAGTTCGATCTGAGTAGCTTTGCGTGGTGAATTGAGCTGCACGCCTTTGGATGCTCTCCAGTCGGTCAATATCTTTCTGCTGTTAGGGATCCCATGCAAATTATGCAGACGCGCTCCGAGTAGACATGCGTCTGCCGGTGTGGAATGGATGACACGAACTCACAAAGCATGCATCCTGTGCGTCTAGCAGTCTAAGCGAAGACTTTAGGCGTGGGGCAGGATAAACATCCCCAATCGAAAGAAGAAGAACAGGGCATAAAATGGCCGCGAGGCCTACAAATAGCCCTATCTCTACCTGCCTACCTTCATCGGGACCTCCTCCATCCACAAACAATCAAAGTTCCGCAACGTGGTATGGGACTATTTGCCTCGAGAAATGCGTCCACCGGAAAATGTAGACACGCAAATTTAGCAGCAGTAAGCTGAGTCCAAATCAATAATTTGACCAATTTAAATGATTTTACTTTTAAGTTCTGGTTCTGGTTGGCATACGTCTAAATATATAGGCTTAGCATAGAATATAAACCACTTGCCTGGCAATGACCCTTGAGTTGTGTTCATACGCAGAAAGAAATCTGAGGTTTCGGCCTAGCCTGGGCCTAGCCTCTAGGAAAATTAAGAATTGAAGTTGCGGAATTCGTAAGGCCCTAATCCTGATCTGTTATGTTTCAAACTGATTGTTCACGCGATGAAGACTTGTTCCACATCATCTACATGTCTGTAAGATACTTAGTTTAGTCCTAATTTTTCATTTTCGTTTCGTTCATCACTCCCCTCTGAATATCCACCTGAAAAGGTCAAGGTCCCAGCCTGTACTCATCCATCTTCTAGGCCGACTAGGCCTTGGTTCCTAAGCATAGGATTCTGGTCTGGATTCGTACGTGCAAGGAGCCTATGATGGCAATAATATCGACGAACACTGGATTTTCCGTATATTGTTTCAAGACTGAAATGAATGTGGGCTAAATGTTAGGTATGTAGTCTTGATTATGATATAAGGCGTGATCTCTAGATGTGCGTGCAATAGCCGGAAGTATTCCATGTGCAGAGACGATGCGCGAAGGAAAAACCGTTGTCAAAGACGCAAATAAAACAATACAACTGGGCCGTCAACGCTCTCACACGGTACATCTATTTGTTACTGAAAATATGTTAACGAAGTTAAAATGTACCTATTTGTACACACATGGAGTCTTGTGTTTCATTTTAAACAGCGTTTTTGTATATCTAGTGGAGAGTCTTCTTTCCAGTATCTCTACTCAGTACAGCACAACAGTAATCTCTGCAACAAATGATTCTCTTTCTTATGCTCTTTATGGATGTACCTGACTACTTTGATCGTTGTGACTTGAAGGCTCACATCAAAATCAAGTATCCTGTTAACTTTAGCCCTCCAACGCCTTATATTTTTAGAGGAAATGGCAACGTTAAAGTTTGGAGTGAGTCTTCTTTCCAGTATCTCTACAGCACAACAATAATCTCTGCAACAAATGATAGTCTGTCTTTTGTCCTTTATTGATGCATCTGAATACTTTGACCATCGTCACTTGAAGGTTCATGTCAACATCAAATATGCTAACTTTAACCCTCCAACGCCTTATATTTGTAGAGAAAACGACAATGTTAAAGTTTGGATATTGCAACTTAATGCAAGGTTAAAGGTCGGGACCACGGACGCAACACACACACACACACACACACACACACACACACACACGCACGCACGCACACACACACACACACATACACACACACACACACACACACACACACACACACACACACACACACACACACACACACACACACACACACACACACACACACACACACAACGAACACGTACGATACAATAGACTCACTTTGCTTAAAAACCCACGACGTGAGCCAAAAAAGGAAAGAATACTTCTTATAATTTCAGACGTAAAAGAGGAAAACGTGTTTATAGCCATGATCCCGCGATCCCTTGATCTGTGTTTAGTAGGCCAATTATGTTGCTTCCTCTTTAAAACAATCATACACTAATTTTTTTAATTATTTTTGGTGGCATTTATATTTGACTACATTACTTCTATTCTGGCTATATGAAGAGACATTGTGCAATGACTTGAAAGAAAACAGACCTCAGAGAATCATGTCAAGCTTGATGGGCTCGTTGATAAGTTTCCGTGGTAAGAAGACAACATAATGAATGACTTTGTCGATGTAGAACTAATGGTTTGATTTGATTGTCTTATTGTTTACCCACTTATTTGAGTACTGGCTTAGTGGTGTGTTCCTGCCCATAGCGTGCAGTTTGAATACAACTTTAAGGAAGCGTGAGTCAAATGTCGATGACTTCGAGTCAAAACGCACTAATTTTAGATAGTACATTGACGTATTATTGGATTTATTACAAAAACTAATAACTTGTTTGCTAAATATAAAAAGGGGGTTTTGCTTTTTTTTATATTTCAGCAGTCTTTTTTATGCAAGTTATTATTTTTCGTAATAAGTTCAATAATATGTCAATGGACTATCAATTGTTATAAAAGAAAATACGTGCATTGTGTAGTCTAACAGGTATTTAGTAGGCAATGTACAAATGGCAGGTCTATGCTTCTATTATTCTTCCCTTTGCTGAGTTCACTGTGGAACTAACAAAAAGGGTTATCTTCTCATTTTGGTTTTCGCACTGCTCGCAGAGCTGACTTTACGTTATAGAATAGGCCACAAATCTGACATAGTATCTTCATAAATTCTGCCCTGAATTTAGACCCTGTTAGACAATACAGATAGAAGTTGACAGCGCTATTGTAGTACCACAAAATGTGGCTTATTGCTCGGAAGACTCGCAATTGCCCAATCTTAATGGGATCATCCCAATCAATATACGGGTATGTGATGAAATAAATTGTTTGCGGTGTTGTTAGCACGAAAAAAGAAACGCTTGCAGCAATCAGTGTGACTGTCAATGAGGACATTTTCTGTTGTCTGGAATCCTGGGTTTCTTGCCGTGCAGAGAGATGCTTGCTAGTTCTGACAGACCTGACAACCGTCCAGATGAGAGCACTGTTGCTGACCACCAGTAACGTGAATGGTACAACAGAACTCTCGGCAAAGTCAACCCAAGACCAGATCTTTCTGAAAAAACACATGTATGTTTTGGATACAGCATAAGAATTGCATTCCCGACGACTGGTTACATCATGTCCATAAACAATATGAGAATGGATTAGAAGCATAACAACAATTATAACACCAGCAGTGATCCTTGACTTTCTGACGGTCCACCCACCATTCACTCGCAGTGGCCACAGCACAGAAGCCGCTCTGAGTGAGACGAGCGCCACAAGCATCCATGGAGAGAGAGCCGCTGTCAGGTATATCATCATCATAATAAGTTTGCACTGCCAGGAGCCGAGTGTGTCAACGAATGGCACTTTGAATTCACTGTTGAGAAAGCCGTTCAGGGGATTTATGAACAACAATAGCTGGTCAGACCAGGCCAGGGCTTGGAAGAACACACTAGTCGTTGATGCAGGAAGACGGAACATGATCAGAATCACCATAAAGTTCCCAATAATACCAAAGGTCAGCACAGTAATGTTGCCAATTTCCCAGATCTTCTGTACAGTAGTACTATAAGGCCTGATCTGATCATACCACACATCCCTTTGATTGGGATTCAGTGTGCTTGGTGTTTCAGAAATACGAGTCAGTAAGTTTTCCATATCACAATAGTTGGTGATATCAGGAATAACGAACTTGTGTAAGTCTGGTTTTGCTAATACATGGGAAGTTAAAATATCTAGTGATGTCGTTGTGTGCTTTTAGATGTCACTACGCAGTGATTGGGGTTTAATTTGCTTGGTGTTTAAGCAATTTAAGTCAATAATTGACTGAAGCAATGTGCTATGGAAGTACATGTGAACCACCTCTGCAACGTTTTGTACTTTTGGCTCAGAAGAATAGGCCAAATTCGTTCGTATCTATCAGTTGACTCAGCAAACAAACTATGCGTCTCTTTAATTACTTCTAGACTTGACTATTGCAACTCCCTCTTGGCTGATCTTCCAGAAAAGCTGATGTCCAAACTTCAACGCATTCAAAATCACGCTGCCAGACTTGTTCTTAGAGAGAGCAACAGATCCTGTGTTACTGAGCTACTGAAGACCATGCACTGGCTCCC
>CM065684.1:52532056-52537056 GCA_017654935.2 Phymorhynchus buccinoides
ATAAACACTGGACGATGAAGACACTGGAGACGGTTGTGACGAGGTAATGGGTTAAAAGGCTAAGTCCCTAGGGAAGACTTTAGAAAATTTGCCTTTAGCCCACTTCTCTAGGGTATGGGAGATGAGCAACTTTCCCGGCCCCTTTTCATCTAATAAATTTATATTTGTGCCCGGGTTCTGGCTCGTATGGTTGTAAGAAATACAAGTGGTTGAATTGCTCTAAATGGCAGACAGAGAGAAGTAGGGTTTTACATGAAATTACAAGACTCCCACTCTCATCAGTCTGACCAAAGGGTTCAGGATTATTTGACACTTGTATTTTATTTACTCCCAAAATCTGCATAAGATTATGCAACAATAATAATAAAGCAGCTCAATGGCGCCAAAACAAAATATGGATAAAAAAACAATGAAATCCGAAAGGATTCACAAGACTTTTGTCTTTCTATAAGGTTCGCCCCATGCCGGAAGGGTTACTAATTATCTTCAGTGTCCGTAGGAAAGTTCCAGTGATTGGCGCGGTTTTATAAACTTAGCTCTTGGCAAGTTCCTCCGTAATGATCGGCGAGTGCTGGGGTGGCTGGGCTGGCTCATCAGGTGAGAGTAGCTCCCAGTCGTTCCGGTTACGGCTTCGCGGGATGGCACGGTTCAGGCGTGGTCTCCTCACGGATTCTGGGTGCGGGGCGTCTTTCCCGTCTTGGTGCTTGTGAGTCAGGGGTAATCTTCCTGCCCACGATGCCCTGCTGATAATCACAGGAGAAGGTGGATGTAGATCTCTATGGCTTAGAGACAAGGGGCTTCAGTCGGCAGGGCATTAGTGAATCCCAACCGGCTAGAAGGCTTCCCTTGTACAATAGCACTAGTTAATAAATAAACTGAATTTCAGTTAACAAACTGAGATCAGTAAAACATAAAAGGTGATCAATCCATCATCACTCTCCATCCAACACCTGGAAAGGAATGGTATCATAAAGTGCAAGATTGCGGCCCATAGGTTTCCTACTAAAAATAGACAAATGGGTTAGTAGGCATAAACTCCGGTTCTGGTACCAAAAGTGTTCAAGTCAAAAACACACACACACAAATAATCAGTGCACATAAATAGAATAGAATGTTTACCACTTCTTTTCTATAACATATCTATCTACTCCTTATTCATCATTGAACATAGGATCTAGATCAAAACTAGGGTCAAACAAACAACCAGTCTCAATCACCAGTCATCAATAAGACTTACTAGGTGGGCTATTCTGGCTGGGAGAGGTGTTGCTCTAGTCAGTTTCAGCGTCTTGTGTGAAAAACTTTTTCTCACTACGCCAATTATAGCCTTCACTTTCAAACAATGAAAGCCTGTCATTGGTTTATAGCAGTCGACACGTCACAAGATGAGGTTCAAAATGTACAGAACAATCACGCGCCGATTACATCCTTATCACGTGCCAACATTCAAATCCTTCTTGTGATTGGAAAGGACGAGTTGTCTTACAAAGGGAGCCGACTGTTGATATCACTATCTCGTGATGAGGAGGGTAGATAAGAGAGGGGGGGGGGGTGAAGGGAGATAACCTCTGTAGGGGTTACATGCCGACCGGGGACAAAGAGACAACTCCCTTACTCGGCGTTCTCTTTGATCGCGTGATGGCAATTAACGTGGCGGCTGGTCGAGACATGAAAAGGAGAGGGGGGGGGGGGGAGAAGGGGGGGGTGTAGATAAGAAATAAAGAAAGCAGGTCGCGCGGGACACTTACGTCACAACGGTGATGACAAAGACTGTTACAGCTTGATGTGACGTTGGAAACGACGAACGATGGGGAAAGATAAGGGGACGACGAACGAGAGGGACGACGATTTAGGAAGGGGACGATGAAGGGGAAAATAGGCACCACTCTGGTACCTCACTGAAGACAATCACAGTTGTCGCACATTGCTGGTGCAAAACACAATCCTGGCACCTACTGCCATCACTCATGGGGTCACAACATTGAAGATGCCCACGACGACGGGGATCTTCAGATTAGAGTGTAGCCGCCCCCCCCCCCCCCCCAGGCCACACACCAGGAAGTGTAGTCACAAGAATGCCACACACCAGCGACCACACCAAGGTACACAGGTACGTCGACGACGATAACGACGACCATTCAGCAGTGCAGGTAGGTATCAGGCACCACGCTCAGTCGGCGAGGCAGGCCTCATGGTGTAGAGTTGAGAACTCTAACAGCCAGCCCTCCGTGACGACCATTCAGCAGTGCAGGTAGGTATCAGGCACCACGCTCAGTCGGCGAGGCAGGCCTCATGGTGTAGAGTTGAGAACTCTAACAGCCAGCCCTCCGTGACGACCATTCAGCAGTGCAGGTAGGTATCAGGCACCACGCTCAGTCGGCGAGGCAGGCCTCATGGTGTAGAGTTGAGAACTCTAACAGCCAGCCCTCAGTGACGACCATTCAGCAGTGCAGGTAGGTATCAAGCACCACGCTCAGTCGGCGAGGCAGGCCTCATGGTGTAGAGTTGAGAACTCACAGCCAATCTAACCCTCCGTGACGTGTCTTGACTCCCATACCCAGCACTGAAAACGATAATACTATCTGATGCCTGAAATTAACTCCCCACATTTAACCCCTCTACTCAGTCATGTAGAAAAATGTATATATCTTCAAAACCAAAATGCAAAGCAAGGAATTATTTGGTAATAGAAACACAATACATGAAAGAGTCGAATATTATTCAAGTAATCAGAGTAGCAAAAACGACTGTCAAATAATTATTGTCTCCCCATAGTACTTACTGATATTAATCAAATGCAGAACACAAACAATGAACGTCTTTCTCCAAAGTATTTTGTTCTGCGCAAAATAGTATACATTCATCTAATAATCATTTCTACTACAAAATACAATCATCACTATAAATTCTAATTACAAACACTTACCCCAGTCCACTGGTTACTGGGTTATAAAGACATCCTCACAAACTAGAGGACGGAGTTCTTTCCTCGACAACCTTCCGTATTGACAACCAGAGACAGAACTACAGAAAAATCTATTATTTCTATGAATCAGAAAAGTTAAATTGAAATAAAACATTCAAGTGCAACACTCACAAAAACAACCAGCTAAAGATAACCTACATTCAGGCTGAAACTGCGCCCGTGAAAGTTAGTGTGTGCACGCTAAAGTTAAGGGTATTCACGCTTGTGACATCTACCCCCTCCTCAAGAACAAAACCCACTTTCACAAAAATGTTTTTTTAAGAAAGAAAACAAATCTGGATAATACGTGTTCTTCCAAACAGTCTACTCAGGAAGTATTCGAGACAGCACATCAGCCTCCAGATTTGATGCACCAGGGATGGGGAGAATTTGGAGCTTATATTCCTGAACGGCCAACGACTACCTCATGAGACGACTGTTTGACGACTTACTCTTCTGTAAGTATGTCAACGGTCGATGATCCATTTGCAGTGATAATTCACGGCCATGCAAATAGCGACTGAACTTATCCACACCAAAGACAACACCCAGACACTCCCGCTGGATTGTGGAGTAGCGAGGCTCTCTGTCAAGGAGTTTTCTGCTTGCATACATCACATGATGCAATGCACCATCAGATCCATCATGCAACAATGCTGCACCAAGTCCACGACTTGAAGCATCTGTCCTCAGGACAAAGGGTTTGTTGAAGTCAGGCAAGACAACAACAGGATCTGATGACAAAATCTTCTTGATCTGATCAAAAGATTCTTGACAGCTCGAAGTTCACTTGACTTTTGATAGCTGATTCTTCTTCGTGAGTTCAACCAAAGGAGCCATGAGGTGTGCAAAAGTTGGCACATACCGTCTTTAGTAACTCACCAAACCATCCAGAGACCGCACTTGCTTCTTTGTCTTTGGAATTGACACATTCAGAATCTTTGAGACTTTTGACTGGACTGGCTTCATGACATCACCACCAATGATGTGACCGAAAAACTCCAACTCACGGAAACCAATCTCCAAATCTCCACCTTTGTAGGACGAACGGTCAGTCCATGCTGGCCCAGCTTTATCAACACCTCATCAAGAGATTTCACATGCTCATCCCACGTATCCGTATTGATCAGAATGTCGTCGAAGAAGATCATTGCATTGTTCTCCTGCAAGTTCAGTTTGTGCATCATTCTTGCAAAAGTCATCAGAGCTGTAACCAATCCAAACGGCATTCTGCTAAACTGAAAGAGACCCTGGGCAGTTTTGAAAGCTGTCTTTGGTTTGTCGGCCTCAGCAACAGAAATTTGCCAATAGCCTTTTGACAAATCAATCTTTGAGAAGAACCGTTTTCTTTTCAAACGAACAAACATCTCCTTCATGTCTGGAATTGGTTCAGCATCGAAAAGTGTCAAAACCTCGTCGAGTTGTCCTTTTTCCGAACCAAAACAACTGGGGAACAGAATTGGGCTTGTGAAGGCTCGATGACGCCAAGATCCAGCATCTTCTTTACCTCCTATTCAACAACCTGTTCGGAAAAGAACGGAAGGAGATAGGGTTTGACATGAACGACCTTATCAACTGTCAAGGGAGGGGGTGTTCAACAAGCTTTGTTTGACCAGGTAAATCAGTCATAATCTTCCTATGTTTTGCACACACTTCAAGTTCATCCGAATTCGCTTCTTCTTGCAGACGTGGGTCAATTTTCACGTCAGAGAATGTTTCACTCTGAGAAACTGACACGAATTTGATTCCAACATTCGTTTCCACGTCTGAACAATCTGAGCAATCTTCGTAAGCAACTCCAGCGCCTGCAAATGAAACAGAAGCCGATGACTCTGGAACGCTTTGATCATCTGAACTTCGCCTGGTGTATTGCCTGAGCATGTTGATGTGGAAACCCGTTTCTTTCCCACGAATCAACACAACGTAATCAGACAGCCCAACTTTCTTCACGACCTTGAATGGACCTTGCCATTTGATAAGTAGCTTGTGCTTGTCAGTTGGCAGGAAAACAAGCACTTCATTACCAGCTTTTAGG
>CM065684.1:52544556-52547010 GCA_017654935.2 Phymorhynchus buccinoides
GGATTCAGAACTTGGGTGTGATCATTGACTCAGAATCAATGACAGTCAGGTTGACTAAACTGGTAGATTGTGAATATATATGACGCGTGTAGTGACATTGGCACAAGTGAACCTGAATTTTTTTTCTTCTGATGCTAGCCTTACTGGCTGGGGGTGTGACTGCTTTCTCAATTTATCTCTCTCTCTGTTGTTTGCGTGCGTGTATGTGTGTGCGCGCAGTGTGTGTGTGTGTGTGTGTGTGTGTGTGTGTGTGTGTGTGTGTGTGTGTGTGTGTGTGTGTGTGTATGCGTGTGTGTGTGCGCGCGCTTACAATTCCACATCCTATATTTGTACGTCGTAGGTTTTAATGTTTATCTGTCATAAAATACAAGATGCACATGGAGTACAGTTTTATGGCTCGTCGTTGCCTGTTGCCAATCGTGTTGGCAGTTTGTTCTAATTTACATGTTACTATCCGTGTTGTAACTGTTTAACCCTTTCACCGCCAGCCATATTTCAGCCAAACAATTCCATTCAATTTACCTGGGTAGAGAACAAAAATCCATCTGCAGTATTGGGGATTCTTCTGTGACATTATATAAAATAAGGTCTATCCTTACTTCCCCAAAACTAAGACAACAGGGTCTTTGGATAATAGACCCCAGTTTGATGCCTTTTAGTGACATAGGTGTTAAATCACTGTGGTGCTAACATGTGACTTTGGCGGTGAAAGGGTTAAGACACACTCGTGAATAGCGTACCTGGACTTATTGAATCAGAAAGAAATCCCGGGTTAGGCAGTACAAATTGTGTCATGTATTTAGTTTTGTTGGTAAACGTGTTGTGTCTTTGCTCTCTCTCTCTCTCTCTCTCTCTCTCTCTCTCTCTCTCTCTCTCTCTCTCTCTCTCTCTCTCTCTCTCTCTCTCTCTCTCTCTCTCTCTCTCTCTCTCTCTCTCTCTCTCTCTCTCTCTCTCTCTCTCTCTCTCCCTCTCTCTCTCTCTCTCTCTCTCTCTCTCTCTCTCTCTCTCTCTCTCTCTCTCTCTCTCTCTCTCTCTCTCTCTCTCTCTCTCTCTCTCTCTCTCTCTCTCTCTCTCTCTCTCTCTCTCTCTCTCTCTCTCTCTCTCTCTCTCTCTCTCTCTCTCTCTACAAATGATCGACGCCATACTCATAAAATAATGTTGCCCTTACCAAAACTTGACATATTCAAAACCAGTTTAATGTATTCAGGTGGTGCTCTTTGGAATTCAATCTTAAGTAACGATAACGTTGGCACTAGTCTCAATTCTTTCAAACAATTCTATCACAAGCATCTAATGACAGACTTTGTGAATTCCAGTTAAAAATACTATGTCAATTTTTATCTTACATTGGATTGATATTGCTAAGTGATTGTGTTTTCATTTGTTTTGTGAAGTGTGTGAGTGCATGCGTGTGTGTGCATGTGTGTGTGTGTGTGCATATGTGTATGTGTGTGTGTATGTATATATATATATATATATGTGTATATATATATATATATATATATATATATATATATATATATATATATATATATATATATCTATGTGTGTGTGTGTGTGTGTGTGTGTGTGTGTGTCTGTCTGTCTGTCTGTCTGTCTGTCTGTCAGTGTATGTGTGTGTATGTATGGGTGTGTGCTGATAATTTGTAATTATTCATGTGTTGTGTCTTCATATATGGATAACTTTGTTATTTTGTATTTTTTCATTTTGTTCTTGACATTAATTATTTTCTTAACTGTTGGCAAGATGAAAAGAAGTGTGTTTAATATGCTTATTCTTTTCCAACAATAAAAAAGATTCGTTCGTTCGTTCGTTCGTTCGTTCTCTCTCTCAAACACACTCTCTGACCGTCTCCTTTCGTTTTTGATTGATGAAAAGTTCGTTGAGCAATCCCGTTCATAATAAGGTGCTTGGGAATTAAAGTCTTTATACGCTCTAAGGGGGGGGGGGGGGGGGTGGGGGGGGGGGGGGGGGGGGGGGGGTAGGGAGGGGGTAGGGAGGGGGTAGGCCACATACAGTTCATGACTCTTGGATGACCCTGTACTGCTGCACCTTATGTTGTCGTTAGTTTGTCCTCTCCTGACACTGTTAAGATTTGCAATTAATTTGACTGTACATGGTGTTGTAAAAGGTTGACATAATAACGAATATTAAAACATGATGCGTTTCCCACGCTGAATTCAACACAATGACATAGAACTGACAACATTGAAGAAATAGACGGGGGTTTTTTTAGAGAGAAAAAAAACCTAGGGGAGAACACTTCATGAATATTAGAATTGCTTACTTCCATTACTCGGTCAAACACCATAGCAACAATGCAACAATGGCGTCGAAGCTTGAACCCGCAAACTAATCAAACTTGCAAAACATATTAATGACATAACTTTTAGGATGACGCACAGTGTTCTAAGTGCTGTATGTCTGCTCATACACACGAGGCGAGAGCTGAT
>CM065684.1:52552510-52585010 GCA_017654935.2 Phymorhynchus buccinoides
ATACCGGGGGGTCTTTCGCAAAATAGTTCCCCCACCTTCTGGAAATTCTGAGCTTGCAACTTCCTCTAATCTGCCACTCTCGTTGACTCTGCCTTTTTCCTTTGCCTTCTATCATCTATGCTATCTTTCTGACTTATTGGCCCATTCTCCTGCGTTTTTGCAAAGCAAATATTCCAAATATTCTTTCTCCTTTGAGCTCTTCCGAAATCGGAATGTGTCGGCTGAACGCAGCGGGGAGACCAGTGAAAACTGAAAACCGGACACATATGTACCTTACCCATTATGATCATATGGCCTGGGAACGCAGAAGAAGAAGAAGAAGAAGAAGAAGAAGAAGTACCCTGGGCAAGGCTTCTCCACTATAAACAAATTGTAGCCCAGCCCGCCGGAATAGCAGCTGCTGCTATCTGGCAGTCATTGTCGGAAACGACAAGACAGGCAACAACATCAAATATAAAGGACTACAGTACTAACGCACAGTATCTCTCTATTCCGGTGCGTCTGTGTAGGAGGCGATTGAATACCCCCCCCCCCCTCCCCAACCTTCATCGTAATCCACCCAAAGACAACACAATATACATAGATATATATAAACGGTACTCTCTGTTCAAAGCAAAGAGCAAATCAAAACTTAACAAATAAAAACAAGATGTTCATAATTTAAAATGGAAATAAAGTGGAACAAATATAAATTACTGGTATGCCCCTAGTAGTAAATTCCGATATATCTTCATTAACGTTTCACCTAGACCTTCTGATGCAATTCAAGAGGAGTCGTATTGGACTCTAGGGTCATTGTGTCGTTGGTTTTTGTGTGTTAAGCATTCCTGGTATTGGTATGGCAATAAGTAAAGCAAAAATGGTTCACATTTTGGTCACACAGAGACGCACACAGGACTGACACATGCGCGTGCCGCGCGCACACACACACACACACACCCACACACACACATGCGCGCGTGCGCACGCACACGCACGCACACGCACACACGCACACGCACGCACACGCGCACACACACACACACACACACACACACACACACACACACACACACACAGAGCAAGCGCACGGACAAGACGAATGGATGGATAGGTTAATTACATGACTTAGTAAATCCTACAAAAATACTTCATTATTGTTATTTTCAAACATAATCATCAATGATATAAAAAAAAATCTATGAATGAAATAAAACATGATGTGAATTGAAAGGAGACAACAAAAAAGCATAAAAATACAACCATGTTTGGGGCGGATCAGCCAGTCATGGAAGAGGGGAGGGGGTAGCTCCAAGTGGTCAGTTGGGTTGGGGTGATGGGTCTGGGGGGATTGCCTCCCAGAAGCTGATGACAATTTGAATGTAAAAGATGCAATCAAGGCTTCTCGTGAGAGAATAACTGTAGCATGGAACTACAGTTTGTCTTCCTCGTTTTCTTTCCATTTTTTTATCTGAGGGGGTGGAACCCCTGTAACCCCCCTCAAATCATACTTTGATGCAGTACCAAGTCCATGACAGCAATGTGTAGTGAATGGGCTGAGACTATTAACTATTTCGTTTCCTTGTGTCCTTTCTGTTTAGTTTTTTGTTTTTTTGCCGTTATAAATGGAGGAGGGGGGGGGGCAGAGAGATACGTCTGCCCCCCCCCCTACTCGAAGCCAGGGGGGGGGGGGGCAGCTGCCCCCCCCCCCCCCCCCGTTCCTACGCCAGTAAGTAGGTGTTTGCTTGGTGATTTGACACCGCTGATATATTTGCCTTTTTATTTACTGGTTTGGATTTCGGAGTAATAATAATAATCATAATTCCTACATCTCTACAATGTGCAAGAATTAAAAAAAAAGGTAAAGACCATTTTTTAACCTCAAGAATCAATGGTGACAATTATATTATGTTCACCCCCCTCAAAAAAGAAGAAAGAGGGTGAAATTTAGGTGGTGTCAAAGATACCTATTATTGTTATAATAATAATGTGACCTGCCACCACAAAATGATTCGTGATGCCCCCCGGGTCACGTGTGGGTTATTAACAAATCATTATTGGGCATTGAAAGAGCTTTCCAAGAAACCAAACATTTTGTAAATGAGACTATTTGTTGCAACGTTATGAAGATGTGAAGTCATATACTCAAGGAGTCGGCAAAATGAGAAAATGCAACCGGAAAGTTTCAAAATGTGTACAAAACAAGCAGTTGTTCATCATAACAACACACTTTTCATACACTTCAATACTTCTGTGCGAGTTAGAGAAAGGCCTATTGTTCAATAATAAGTCAAAATCCAAAATTGATTATTTTGACCCCTCTTCCACCTAAAATTGTCCCTACAGGGGGGGGGGGGGGGGGGGGGTGAGTTTGGGACAACACGACTCATGTTGAGACATACACTTAACACATACACATGCACATAAACATGCGTAAGATTTCATAAGATTTCAAGATTTCATAAGATTCATTCAGACAGTAGTATTTCACGAGAATCATGCCTCACACATGTCGCAGTTGGATAGTATTTTGGACAATGGCAGTTTTAGTTTTTTGTGCCCTTACTGTCTGGAACTCCTTGCCTGTTCACCCCCGTCATAATTCCGCACTTCCCGCTTTCAAAACCCAAAATGAAAAAATTCACTTGTTTCAAAGAGCTTTCTCTCTGTAACTTTCACATTCATTTGATGATGATGATCGAATGAATGTGTATGTTAGCCCAATTGCGTGTGAATCAGTGAATGTGAGCGCCTTGAGTTTAATTCTAAAGAAAGGCGCTATATAAATACTATGAATTATTATTTTGTTTATTTTTTTGTTGCATTTGTTTTACATTTCACAGATTTTATGGAAACAAACAAAACAAAAGCATGCACACTGACATATAAAAGAAATATTGGTGAAAACGACATTTTAAGAGCGAGGGCTGCTACAGTAATAACCGCAACACCAATAGCAATGGCAGCAATAATAACAACCACATACTGGTATTGATCATCCTCATTACAATCGTCACCACCATCACTACCCCCATCATTATCATTAGCAAAGAAAGTATATAAACATTCTTCTGAAATCAATAGTAGCTACGCCAAGTGAATATGCAAAGTATATACATGACAATCATGGGTAATGTGCTTAAATATGGGAAGTGGTAAATAGGGATTAAGATACATTACAAGAGCCATCAAGTTAGGATTTCCCCATGCAAAGCAAGAAGAAGAAGACAAAAATATATATATAATTATATACACAGTGTGGCAAACACAGACACTGACATACACATATTGTACTCACACAGACACCGAGACACATGCATTGTACACACTCTCTCTCTCTCTCTCTCTCTCTCTCTCTCTCTCTCTCTCTCTCTCTCTCTCTCTCTCTCTCTCTCTCTCTCTCTCTCTCTCTCTCTCTCTCTCTCTCTCTCTCTCTCTCTCTCTCTCTCTCTCTCTCTCTCTCTCTCTCTCTCTCTCTCTCTCACACACACACACACACACACACACGCGCGCAAATCAGTGACATGGATACAAGCATATTCATGCATAGTACATACGCTTCCCAGCTATACCTCTCCAACTCACCCCTCCCCACACCACACCCCACACACACCCAAAGAAAGAAAAGAGAAAAAGGGTAGTTTTGAAGGTTTTTTTTTTTCCTTTTCTTTGTGTGTGTGTGCATGATGCGTGAAAGGAAAAAAAAGTAAAATAAGCTAAATACACTTGACGCTGACCATAGAGTTACATAGTAAGTCGCACATGGCAGTTTTCAAGAACACAAGGAAAAAGAACTTTAGGGATTTTAGGTGAAATTATGAAACTACTGTCAGATATGGTAACCAATCTTCTTCACACTCTCTTGCCGTATAATTTATAACAAACATATATTTTTCTACATTGTACCTGTTTTTTTAAAATAACTATGTATTATTATTTATTATTTTAGTCGTACGACTGAAATGGCATGAGTGAGTCGGGCCTCTTTACACGTCCGGAAAGGCTGTGGTGCAAGCATCAAATATCATCTTCGCGTGATCGACGGACGGAGCCAAGCATCGGGTGTGTGTAACACCTGTGGTGTAGTTCTATTGAGTGAAATTACATCTTTCCAGTGTGAAACCCTGGACACAGGAAAGACAAGCCAGGTAATGATCACTCGTTCCCCCATGCCAACACGGTGATATGGAAGTCACATCATTAGTAGAATATCATTATGTTGGCATGAGGAACGAGCGAAAAATAGCAGCGTGTATTTTATTTTGTACCATATAATGCTAGCTGAATGAGTATGCGTGTTGCACGAATCCCTGAATGGTCTGGCTCCTCCTTTTCTCGCTGATCTTCTGAACCTTTACTCGCCTCTTAGACAGTTACGCTCCTCCTCTGACACTTCTCTCCTCCAGATCCCTCGTTACCGCACCAGGACCCTTGACGAACGTTCCTTCTCTTTCCAGGCCCCCTCCACTTGGAATATGTATCCATGCCTGGTCGTGTGTGCGTACTTAGCATATGTGTGTGTTGTGTGCGTATGTATGCATGTATATGAGTTATTTACATGGGCTTTTATTAATAGCATATGTTTCTTTTGATCTGAAATCACTTTAAGAACCTCTATGCTGTGTTGGCAGTGCCTGTAAGTAGCACTGCAAAGTAATACTATATCGGACAGTTCGATTTTGACTCCAAGCACGAACTCTTGAGGTTACCGAACTTCAGAACTTTTCCTTATTTTATTGTCCTCAGTCCCGATTTTAAAATTCGGGCAAAGGAGTTTGAGTTTGTCCTGTTCTAGTATTTTGTATGGTTATTTAGAGAGTGATAACATGTGTTGCTTGATTGTTTGCTTGTTTTCCTTTCCTTTGAATTACCGTTTCTTAAGAGCAACATTACATTTGGACTTTGATTGTTCTTACATGATAATGTTCATAATAATGGATTTTTTTCCTTAGAACTGTGTACCTGTTTTATTCCTACTTTGATTGTTGAGATAATCATAAATGTTTGTTTTGATTTTGTTTTTGAAACTGAAACTGCCGTCACCAAATGATTTTTTATTTGTTTTTGGAACTTTCGGAAGTTCTGTGTTTGAGGACTTGAGTGAGCGGGACGGAGTGTATGTGTGAAGAGCACTGGAGAGGTAAGGCGGAAGGGTCTGTTCAAAGTGGTGGAAGGATAGGACAGCCATCTTATACTGCAGGCGGGACTGCACATGGAGCCAATGGAGGGAGCTCCTTCAGAAGTGGCGTGACGTGTCACACTTGCGCTTACGCAGAATGAGGCGAGCTGCACTGTTTTGAACTCGCTGTAGGCGAGTGATTTCTTCTGTAGGAAAGTCAAAGTATCATCAGTGTTGAACTTGTTCTGATTTTCTTTGAAATCAATACTGGACTTTTTCTTATTGTCTGTGTGATCAATGTTGAAATTGTTTTGATTTTCTGGATTTTTTTATTTTCTTTAGAATCAATGTTGGACTTTTTCTAGCTACGTGTGATGCATGTCAGACTGTTTCTGGTTATCTGCGTGATTTATGTTGGACATTTTCAGATTTTCTGTGTCATCAATGTTGGACTTTTTTGTTTATCTTCCATGTGATCAATATTGAACGTTTTCTGATTTTCTGTGAGATCCATGTGTGGGCTATTCCTTATTATCTGTGAGATCCATGTGTGGGCTATTCCTTATTATCTGTGTGATCCATGTGTGGGCTATTCCTTATTATCTGTGTGATCCACGTGTGGGCTATTCCTTATTATCTGTGAGATCGATGTGTGGGCTATTCCTTATTATCTGTGTGATCCATGTGTGGGCTATTCCTTATTATCTGTGTGATCCATGTGTGGGCTATTCCTTATTATCTGTGTGATCCACGTGTGGGCTATTCCTTATTATCTGTGAGATCCATGTGTGGGCTATTCCTTATTATCTGTGTGATCCACGTGTGGGCTATTCCTGATTATCTGTGTGATCCACGTTGGACTATTCCATGGTATATGTATGTTCCTTGTTGGACTATTCCTGATTATCTGTGTGATCACTGTTGGACTATTCCTGATTATATGTGTGATCCACGCTGGACTATTCCATGGTATATGTATGTTCCTTGTTGGACTATTCCTGATTATCTGTGTGATCCATGTTGGACTATTCCTGATTATATGTGTGATCCATGTTGGACTATTCCTGATTATATGTGTGATCCATGTTGGACTATTCCTGATTATCTGTGTGATCCATGTTGGACTATTCCTGATTATCTGTGTGATCCATGTTGGACTATTCCTGATTATCTGTGTGATCCATGTTGGACTATTCCTGATTATCTGTGTGATCCATGTTGGACTATTCCTGATTATCTGTGTGATCCATGTTGGACTATTCCTGATTATCTGTGTGATCCATGTTGGACTATTCCTGATTATCTGTGTGATCCATGTTGGACTATTCCTGATTATCGGTGTGATCCATGTTGGACTATTACTGATTATCGGTGTGATCCATGTTGGACTATTACTGATCATCGGTGTGATCCATGTTGGACTATTCCTGATCATCGGTGTGATCCGGATCAACTTAGTGTCGGCTGCCATAAATGACATCAGCAAGCTGATCACGGACCGACCGCTGTTGCCTTGTTTGTTGGTTGTTTTGTTTTGTTCATTGTTGTTTGTTTGTTTGTTTTTCTGTCTGTCAGTCTGTCTGTGTGTATGTCTGTCAGTCTGTATGTCTGTCTGTTTGTTGCTTTCTCTTCTTTCGTTCTTCCTTTCATCTTTGTTTGGAACGACGATGTAGGGTTGCCTGCCAGCCTGTCTGTGGGCTATCTGTGAATGAAGCACCGTACAAACATGTATGCACACAACACGACGTGTCGGGTGCTGTTATGGTATTGACGAGAAGCAAAACAAAACAACGTGCACTAAATTTATTTCGGCAAAATTGACTTTGTCAAACATACAACATGGAGAGCTTGTACTTACTGCTTGGTAGGGGTGGGGGGTGGGGGGGTGTGGAGGGGATCTCGATGGGGGTAGGAGGGGGGGGGGGGCGTCCCCAATGCCAACTTTCCAAACGTCCTCATGGGAAAGTGAATGCATTTTATGTGTAATGCATTTCCACTATACAAAATAATCGGCATAACTTTTCCAGACTAGCAGCTGACTGCCTTTCTGCTATCAGAGAGTTATTTCAGACACGAATGACTAGTACAGATCTACATCATACTGTTGTAACATTTTTTTTATTTCCCTCTCTCATCCCCCCACTCCACAGTTCCTTCTTTCTCTCCCACACCCACACACATGGATCAAAGCATGTTTTCAATTACCATAATAATAATAGTACTACTAATAATAAACATATGATAAAGCAAACAAACAAACAAAATGTTGTTTGTATTCGAATCACATAAATATGATTTTGAAACTGCTATAGCTTTTTGTGGACTTTTCTGTGACTAAAATTGTGTTGAGCAAATGACTAGTGAGTGAGCATTTGAATTAATGGAATATATATATATACCGTATCTCACGGACCACAAGGCGATATTCGTTATTCTGACGGAGACCCCCGCTCCCTACACTGTGACCGGCAATACAGTAAGAAACTATAATAACACAATCTGAATTTTGTGTAAAACTTGGGGGTGCGCCTTAAAATCAAGCACGCCCCGCAGTCCGAAAAACATGCTATGTAACTTAGCTCATGAATTAACAAATGGATAAATGAACTATTGAATAACTGGCTTTGAACTGAATAGATTCATGCATGTAGACATAATTAACAAAGCCATTATAATGAAGTGAAAGGATAGGAAGGTTGGCTGTCATTAAAAAACAGTTGATATGTCAAGAGGGATTTTTCCATTTTTGACAGTCTTGCACACAAACATCATCAAAATATCATTATGAACTTTGATTTTGTCCCCTACATTCCTACACACACACCTTTGCATACTCACAGCCCCCCCCCCCCCCCCCCCCCCCTCGCCCCTCCATTCGAACACACATTAACGGTCTCCTGCTCATATTATAAATCTATATAACAGAGTAAGCTCAAAACTAAAACTAAGGTACCACAGTAGCACTTTTCACCTATGCATCTCAACAATAACTAATGATGTGATTACTATGCAAAAATAAGAGAGAAAAAAGTTTATCCTGTTCACATGCATTATCATACATGTGTTAGTAATTTATTATGGGGCTGTCGTCACTCACAATTGCAAATTATATGCCAGATTCAATGTGTGAGTCTCAAGCGCTATCTTGTTCTCAAATGAAAAGACAAATGAATTAATGATTGATATGGACAAAACCTACATACAGAAAACAAAGCATCAAATACATTCCTGATCCACCACTCACCCATTCCTGATAGACTTCACCTCTTCACCCACAACTATCAATAAGTGGCTTGCAAACATCCCACTCATGTGCAAAGTTGTCACATTTTCCCTCCATAGAATGGCAGGATAATTCCACCCAGTATCTATGTTTCAAAATATTTTTAAATGCTGTAGAACATGGAATAGTTTTGTTCAGTTCACATTTATATACATAAAAATTGGCTAATAGAATATTCAAATCCATCACCTTATCTTTTTTTCAAATTGTGTGTTCACCCCAAAATAACAATGGTTTATGAGAAGTGATAATTCTGAGTATGATCACAACAGTCATGTATCCATGAAATAAGATATCTCCAAAAGGTTTGAACATACTTACAAGTCCAAAAAAGGTGAACTAGAGTTTCCTCCTCTCCTCCACAAAAACAACGCAATGATTAATTTGAAATCTTACATAAAAACAGATATATTTCAGTGGGTAGAAGTCTGTGTAGTAATCTTAACTGAAACCACCGCAACTGACAATCAGTTGTAGTTTTGAAGTGTTTTATAAATATTTTCTTCCATTTCAAAACTGTATTTGGATATTGTTGTTGCCATTTTCTGACACTAGGTGGTATCACATCACTGTCTGTCATACACTGATAGGTCATTTCAGTTGTTAATGTAATGAAATTCCAGACCTTAGAATATCCATTGGCTAAATCAGTACACAATTATATTCCTAAAGACACTCTGTACTTTGTTTATAGCTCTAATAAAACCATTGTGTACAAGAAAATTGGTTGAAATCATGGGATTTTATTTTTAAAGTTATCGAAAGATAAGACTTCCTTCTGAGTCAACAAGATCTTTGATGCAGTCAATCTCATTTTCTGTCCATTCCCTTATATACTGTTTTTCCATCTCTAATAACATTTTTATTGAAATGAATGCTTTGAGAAATACATTTTTGCAATGTTATAGGCTTACATTTTTCGGACATTGCTTTGTAGTGTTTTAGCACATCTAACCAGAATAAATTACCACATTCTCCTGTTATTTCTGTGACATAATCACTACCAAAGCTGTTATTGTTTTCAATAAACGGACAGATGTGAACCATTTTCTTAAACATATTATCTTCAGAATAAAAAACTCTTTTCAACCAAGATATTTTCATCGCAGACAGAAAATTATATATATTGAGCATTTTCAAACTTCCCTTGTGTGTCAATTCCATTTAAAATACATTCATATCCCCACACCGACCGAACAAAGTTTTCTGATTGAGACTTCATATGAGTTTCCTGATGAAATATAATCTGTATCTTTTGCCTCCTCTTTTGCTTGTGGTGGTCTTTAAGACCATTGACTTTGAAGCTAAATGTCTTAAGCGTCTCCGTTTTTAAAGCTGTTAATTATCAACAATAGTATCTCAAAAACATTTTGCTTAAAAAATCTGACAAACACAAAAAAAATATTTGAGACTGAAACAAAACATAAGGCTGTCAGTGTCACCTTAGAACCCACACTCTCGACATTCTTCACTGGGATTCACATATAACAGACAATCCCAATAAAAACATTGAAAAGCACACTTGTCCAGATGCTTAAAATCAGATAGTACCCCATTAACACGCTCACATCCACAAAGTGTCACATAAAAACGTTTCTGGGAACGTCGCAGTATGTACACCAGAGCAGTCAACAAACACCCCTTACAAGTTAAACCACTGGAGAAATGCAGAGGCAGTGCATAAAACAACAATTGTAAATAAAGGAGACCACATGTACATAACAGACAGGACCACAGAAGCCTTAAACATAACACCCACACAAGACACAACTCGCACACAAAACACACACACACACACACACTTGTCAAATCCAGTTACATTCCCTTCCATCCTGATCTCATTAAATTGGTCTGCTGCTATCACGGTCAATCACGGTCAATAACAAATGATTAAATCCTTTTAATTTGGAAGTAAATAACAATTGTTTCCTTTTTAAGCAAAAACTCCGGGAAAAGAAAACAATCCCAAAGTGCTGTCTTAATAAACAGCCACACTACATATCAGGTTGGTCAAACCCAAAACTTTATCACAAAAACATAGCATGCTGTAGCATAGGCCTAGGCCTAGGCCTACACTCTTGTAGCCCTAGGCCTACACTCTCTCAGCAGAACAATACTCGGGCATTTGACGTCATCGGTTTTCCTGCTCAAGGCTGGTTTAAAACAACATAAGAAAAATAAACTGATACATCAGTACAAATTCAAGGTACAAAGTTGTTTATTTAAAAAATAGGTACTGATTAATTATCTGAACATCTTATCGTGCCTACCATGGAAAGAGCAACACAATTTATGCTGATCTAGTAGCTAAATCTGGCCATGTGACCAAAACAACAACGCTTCCTTCCTTTCAGCTTGAAGAGTGAAACAAAACAAAACAAAACTTTTCAATTTGCAATGTCCGCGTTTAAGTAATCGTTTTTTGGGGAAAAATAGACACGAATTCTGGGGCAACGACGTATACAAGAATATAATCATCATCATATAGTAATAAGCCAACTGTCCGTGTGTGTGTGTGTGTGTGTGTGTGTGTGTGTGTGTGTGTGTGTGTGTGTGTGTGTGTGTGTGTGTGTGTGTGTGTGTGTGTGTGTGTGTGTGTCTGAAACACGAAACGGGCCTTATAACTCCGCCGTTTCTCGACCGAATCGCTTCAAATTTGCTGTGAGCCCTAACGGGGCGATGGTAACGGCAACCGAGGCGGCTGTATCATTTGCGCGGTTTCGCAAATGCGCGAAACGCTCATCCGCCGGCCTCTCGGCGCCCGTATCTCCGGTGGTTCTGGGCCGATTGCCTTCGAATTTGGCAGGAAGATGACTGGGGCCGGGGACTATCGGTGTGCCAAACCTGAAGCGATTCGGTTCAGAAACGCGCGCGCTATACGCCGCTTTACCTTTTCACGGATAACTCCGCCGTTTCTTTACCGAATCGCCTCACATTTGCTGTCAGGCTTGCTATGGCCCGGGCAAAGCGTAGCAGCAAATTGAAAGACAATCGGGAGAGCGCGTCACTCTCAGAGCAGCGCCAACGTGACACGGGGCCTTATAACTCCGCCGTTTCTTAACCGAATCGCTTCAAATATGCTGTACTCAGCGTCACCAGTACTTGGCGTTACCGTTACTAGGCGTTACCAGTACGGTGCATTGCCAGTACTAGGCGTTGCGCTAGTTTTCAGTAAAACAAACAAACACTATACAATACCTCAACATCTCCAAAACCAAAGAACTGGTCGTGGACTTCAGGAAGTCATCAGAGAGCGTAGATCCCCTCGTCATCAAGGGACAACCTGTGGACATCGTCGTGTCATAAGTATATCGGCTCCACCATCGACGCCAAGTTAGACTGGTCTCAGAACATCGACGCTGTGTGCAGGAAGGCCAGCCAACGACTGTTCTTTCTGAGGAAACACATGCAGTTTCGGGTCAGCAAGAAGATACTGCATATCTTCTACCAGTCTTCCATAGAAAGCGTGATGCTCTTCAACAGGCTGTGCTACTTCAGCAGTGCCAAAAAGACAGACACAGACAGACTGGAGAAGATCACCACCCGTGCTGCCTCAGTCATCGGTGATGACCTGCCACCGCTGAGTGCCTCCTACCCTGCTGCTGCCGTCAGGAAGCTGCACAGGATCTGCTCCGACCCTGCGCACCCTCTCCAGCCAGCCCTGGCTTCATGCGAGTCCAGGCGTGGCGACTCTTCCCATCACCTGAGAAGTTTCAAGGCCAGGACGAACCGGCCGAGGAACTCCTTCCTGCCGTCAGCAGTCCGCCTCTTCAACGCTTCCTGAGGACTGCTGGGTTGACCTCCTGGCACTGCCTGGTCCGCTGCAGTTGAAACCGAGAAAGACAAAGAGAGATAATGTGAGTGTGTGTGTGTGTGTGTGTGTGTGTGTGTGTGTGTGTGTGTGTGTGTGTGTGTGTGTGTGTGTGTGCGTGTGCGTGCGTGCGTGTGTGTGTGTGTGTATCTGCTCGCGCGCGTGCATATGTGTATGTGTGTGTACGTGTGTGTTTGCTTGTTTGCTTGCGTGTGTGCCCGCGCGTGTGTGTGTGTCTGTGTGTGTGCATGTGTGTAGGTAAGAGAGAGAGAGAGAGAGAGAGAGAGAGAGAGAGAGAGAGAGAGAGAGAGAGAGAGAGAGAGAGAGAGAGAGAGAGAGAGAGAGAGAGAGAGAGAGAGAGAGAGAGAGAGAGAGAGAGAGAGAAAACTTGAAAACTTTAACTTTATTTTTCAAGGATAAAGATTTTAGGCAACGCCTATTCTTCCAATCTGTCCTTGGTACATATACGAACATAGAATACAAACATGGCAAGGCATAATATTACACATACAGATTTGAACATAAAGGTAGTACCTTGGTACATATACGCACATAGAAAGCAAACATGGCAAGGCATGATATTACACATACAAATTTGAACATAAAGGTAGTACCTTGATATATATACGAACATAGAAAACAAACATGGCAAGGCATAATATTACATATACATATTTGAACATAAAGGCAGCAAAGCATGTGATAATTATTATGATATAGATAGGTTGAAATATGGATTTATAAAATTACATACACACTTGTATAATTGTTAATACTCGTGCGGGCATACATCATGCGTGTAACCATACACGCACACACCTGCACGTGCGCGCACACGCAAGCATACATGCACATACGCACAGATAATATTGTTGAAGCACGTATAAAAGAACTATTCTGTATAGAACAGGGCAAACAATTGCAGCCTATGGTATGAAACCGGTAACAATTAGCAATAAAATGCGGACAATTTTAAACATTGATTTTAGTATATATGAGGTACATTGTTGGATAATAGTAAACAAATAAAATGATGTGAATACATGACACCGTAATTAGCAATATAGCGTATCGGGATATATGGGGGGGGAGGAAAAAAAATCATGGAAGGTCGAATGTTAGTGTCTCTCGGAGACTCGTTTTGAAGGTTGAGATAGAGGAGCATAATCTAATGTCGGACTGAAGGGAATTCCATATGGAGGAACCCGAGAAAGTAAAACTTGACTTGAATTTATCTATTCTTGTGTGTGGTAGAATATAGTTACTTGAACCATAGCGGTGTGAGGCTTGTGTAAGTAGATTTTGCAGGTATTGTGGAGCTAAGTCATAGTGTACCTTGTACACGAGAATGGCTTTATTATAGCTAAGCTGTGATTGCAGTGGAAGTATGTTTAATTGGGCTTGTTTTTCTGATGTACTGAGTTCAGGATCAGGAAGAATGATTGTAGCTGCCCTTTTGTACATGGAATTGAGTTTTAATAGGTGACAATTAGCAGCAGAGTCCCAGACTACATATGCGTAATTAATGTGGGAGAGACAGTGCGCATGAAAAAGCATTGTGCGTGCGTCTATATCTATGAAGGGTGTAAGTTTTGTTAGTAGGAATAGGCTGCGAGCAAGTTTATGTGTCATCTTTTCAATATGGAGTTGCCATTTTAGTTCGTCATCTATTATCACTCCCAGGACTCGGTGCTCGCGTACTTGGTCTATGGCATTGTCATTAATATGAACATTTAACATTAGAGGTTCTATTTGATGTTTCTGTCTTGAGGTAATTACCATGCTTTTGGTTTTTTGAGGATGGAGGACCATAAGGTTTTGGTAACACCAAACAGAAACATCATGCAAAGCTGACTGAAGAGAGGTTTTTGGCAATAATTATAATGACTGGATATTGTACACATAATATATATGTTTTAATGTTGCAACAACATACTTATGCTTTATTTAATTATTTAATATTGTTGTTTTACCCTCAAATATATAATTTATATCTGCGCACGCGCGTGTGTGTGCGTGCGTGTGCGTGTGCGTGTGCGTGTGCGTGTGTGTGTGTGTGTGTATGTGTGTGTGTGCGTGTGCGTGTGTGTGCGTGTGCGTGTGCGTGCGTGTGCGTGCGTGCACGCCCGCCCGCGTGCGCACGTGTGTGTGTGTGTGTTCTAATTTAAATTGAATTGTTTAAACTGTAAACATGTTGGTTCTTTGATTGGCTGTTAGGTGGACGGTGTTGGGGGGGGGGGGGGGGGGGGGGGGTGTTATAAATGCAAGATAAAATGTATGTGTGTGTGTGTGTGTGTGTGTGTGTGTGTGTGTGTGTGTGCGCGCGCGTGTGCGTTTGCGTGTGCGCATACGCGTGTGTGTGTGTGTGTTTATTTGTTGGGGTGTCTGCGTGTGGGCATTGTTCACCCTTTCACCATGGCGGCCTAGTGATTGGCAAGTTAAGCCTACATTGTGACCGGCCTTTCACTGTGTTGCTGTGGCTGGGGGTGGGGGAATGTTCACGTGTGCGGTCTCTTTGATGTGTATGTATTTATTGTATTGTATTGTATTTTGTATTATTTTATATTGACTGCGAGACAAATTTCCTTGTTTTTTAAATGGGGACAATAAATAATGGATTGATTGATTGATACCGTCTGAAGTACTAGACACAAACGCAGTCACTTTCGTAGCAGACGACAAGGCAAAGAAAGCCAAGCTAGCGCCTGTGTTGATCCAAGCCAGCCAACGAGTTAATCGCGACAACCTTGCCAGTCTTCGTTTTAACAAAAACTTCACCGTTTTTGGACCATGCTTGCTGACACACCGTGAAGTCGCTCCGCACCGTGGCCAGAAGGGAGTACGCCCTCGTCATCAGGCCTTCCACCATCACCAGGCCAGTACCACGCAGATTCTTCATCGAGTACAAAACACCATCTCGCACTCTCCCGGAGACGAACCTCACGATGATCGGTCTGCCCTTCGGTGCCGATGTCTGGCTGTTGGCCGCTTGGGAGAACGTGAGAGGATTCGGTTTGAAAGCACCACTTCTATGTCACTTTTCTCCACTTTCAATTTCAACTTCTCCGTAAATAACTTGAGGACTTTCTGCTCGCATTCTTCTGCCCTCTCCTTCCTTATTCAATCGACCGCCTTCCGTAGATTCCTCCGCACCAACAATTCTGATGTTATTCCTCCTGACGTACGCAGACAATTCTTCGACTCGTCTATCGGCCAGATCTGCCCTGGACTTGACTTCCTGCATTCTAGTCTTCGTGTCATTCTCTCTCTCTTTCGCCTGTTTCATCACCTCATCTTTCAGTTTGTCATTGTCCTTGTGTAGATCAAACACGGCAGCACGCAGAGTATCGATGATCTGACTCAGTTTGGAGATCTCTTTTCCGTTGGCACAAAGTTTGTACAATAAGTCCTCATTTGTAACACCCTGAGACACTTTCACTTGTTCAGAAAAAAACTTGATCTTGCGAGTCGTCCATCCGATCAGCTTCGCTTTCGGCCGTCGCCATGTTGTTTTGATTCGGCGATTCGTAGCCAAATTTAGATAAACTGTCCCGTACACTCTCCGTTTTCTGTTTCTTTTTTTGCACTCTGACAAAACACTGGTATTAACCCTTTCACCGCCAGCCATATTTCAGCCAAACGTTTCCATCAAAATTACCTGGGTAGAGAACAAAATCCATCTGCAGTATTGGGGATTCTTCTGTGACATATATAAAATAAGGTCTATCCTTACTTCCCAAAACTAAGACAATAGGATCTTTGGATAAGTTACCCCAATTTGATGCCTTTTAGTGACATAGGTCTTAAATCACTGTGGTGCTAAAATGCGACTTTGGCGGTGAAAGGGTTAAGAGAAGTGTCCGATTTACTGGATCCTGAGTTGCTAGAACTTGTTGGACTACGTCGCTGTCGCTTTGGCTTCGGTCCCATCAGTCGATCATGGAGGTGCAGCAAAACCGATTTGATTTTGACTAATTGGAGTCGCCGGTTAATCCATCTTCCACACAAAATATACCAAAATGATCAGGGGGAGCAGCAGAAGGCGTTTCACACTAATTAGGAGGCATAATTTCCCGTCTGGCGAAGTAATTAGCAAAAGAAAGCAAATTTATTTTTCTGTGTCGGAAAAAAATCGTCCGCTCCGCTAGGTGAACCGCACTCATCCCCCGATCTGCAGCATGCTGTAGCAGCAGTCGCACGTTTCAAGTTTCAATTTTGTTTATTCACAACTTCCATCCCTGGGGGATTTCAAAGTTATAGGGGAAGACGGGGTAAAAAGCGCATAGGCGGGTAAGAAGCCCACCCCAATTATCTCATGAAATAAAGAAAATTTCAGTCAAATTTGCCCATGAGACGAATGCTAGACATTAACACTCGTCTCATGGGCAAAATGAGACTGAAATTTGCTTCATTTCATGAGATAATTGGGGTGGGCTTCTTACCCGCCCATGCGCTTTTTACCCCGTCTTCCCCTAAAACAGCAACGCCACCAATCACGTCCCCGCACATAAACACAACACAAATACAAATGATGTAAACAACAGTGCCAGCTTTTAATTCAAACTTAGGCATATTTTCAACCCCACATTAAAACAATCTTAGTCTACGGACTATGCAGTACGTTTCTGATGCTGGCTGGGCAATCTTGTAGTTTAGTTGCCCCCTCCCCCTCATATTTACGACACACAAAGCCTGTATTTTCAGGGTTTTTTAAATAATAATCCTAGACTGATCCTGTCCCTATCTCGTTCCCCCCAAATAGCTGCATGTTGCTTCTCAGTGAATTGTTGTCCGTCACCGAAGGTGAACGGACTTTGCGATGGGCTGGTTTGTATTTTTTTTTTTTTTTTCTTCTTTTTTTTCTGTCTGTCCCAAGGATATCTCCCGAACCGCTTGACCGAATCGCGTCCAATTTTGTGTGAAGGTGTGCCTCCTTAATAGGAAGAGATCGGCGCAAACCATTTTGCCGTCGTGACCTTGACCTACCTTGACGTACGACCTTGAAAACCGAAAATCTATTTTTAGCCATATCTCAGGCACCGATCAACATAGGATGTTGAAACTTGGCATGAAGGTGGTTTGGCTTATGCCCGTTCTGATGATGGCATACCGATCAAGGTCAATGTCAAGGTCAAAAAGATCGCTGGAGCCTGAAAATCGGAGGGTCATTTTTTTCTCCTTCTGTCTGTCCCAAGGATATCTTTCGAACGGGTTGACAGAATCACGTCAAATTTTGTGTGCTGGTGTGTCACTATGAGAGGAAGGCATCCGCGCAAACCATTTTGCCGTCGTGACCTTGACCTTGGCGTACGACTTTGAAACCCGAAAATCTTTCAGGGTCCATAACTCCCACACCGTTAGTGTTAGAGTCTTCAAATTTGGCATGAAGGTACTTTGGCTTATGCCCGTTCTGATGGTGGCATACAGATCAAGGTCAATGTCACGGTCCGGGCGATCAGTAGGCCTTGAAAGTGGTAGGGGTCTACACATTGGGTTTTAAGCCATATTTTCCACATTGGTACTTGACAGAAGCGCTTCAGATTATGTGTGGTACTGTATACCCTAGAGAAGAAAACATCCGAGCATAAATTATCACCATGCTGACCTTGACCTTGAAGTGTGACCTTGAAAACCGAAATTTCCTTCTTTGCGCTATATGTTTCTTCTTCAAGCTGTATCTCGTGAACTAGAAGACAGAATCCCTTCCAATTTTGTGTCAGGATGTGACACTCTACGGGGTGTCGCAAGTGCGTGGCATTGCTGGTGACGGACATGTCTGCCGCTCGGCGACGCCCTTGTTTTCAATGCAACAAGTTGAGGTGGGGGGTAACCAAAGTACAAGGTAGCCGTTGGATGTTTTGGGGGTGATTCTGACCACATCCTGTAAGACTGCCCTACTTTCAGCACCCTGAGGCGGAACATCTGGCCCAGGCCCGTGGTACTCCGGGACAAGCTGTGGGGTCCCCTTTGCTATAAATCTATCCATAAAGCTGCTCCATCTTACCTCTGCGACAATATTTCCATTTATACGTCAGATCGCACTTTACGTTCAGTTTCAGATCCTGTTTCTCTCCAGATCCCTAGGTATAAGCTTTCAACTGTTGATCGGCGCTCTTTTGCTCTATCAGGACCGACATCTTGGAACAAACTTGATCTGTCCATCTGTCAGCGACCGACCCTCTTTGCTTTCAAATCTTACCTGAAACCCCACCTGTTTCTGCTGCATAGCATTTATGCCATACGTGTGTGTTCGCTTTGTATTGCATTTTTGTTTGAATGCGTTACGAATGCTAACTTGTGTGTGCGCTTTGATTTGATGTCTATCAAGATTCAGCGCCGCATAAATGCTGTATGTTGTTGTTGTTGTTGTTGTTGTCCTGCTGCTGCGCTGCATCTGACTGCAACCTTCACCAACCGACCCCGACTGAGCATATGATGGCCGGACACTTTGAAAAAGAAGAAGTTTGACAAATATTTGATATATTTTTAACCATCTCATAATTCATTATTTTTAGCAAATCTGTCTATGTGTCCAACATCTTTCAGAGATCTTTGTCCTCGTAATGGGCGAAATACACGATGTTATTATTTACTTTTCCCCCATGGCAACACGGTCATGCGCTGGTAATATCACTAGGGCTACTAGACTAGCAACAATGTAGAGTGGCACAGAGGCAACGCGTTCGCCTCGCATAAAATAAACCCGAGTTCGAACCTGGGTACAGGGGATATTTCCTCTCACTCTGCACTAGGCCTTAAGGTCTGAACGTGGAGTCTTTCGGATGAGACGATAAACCGAGGTCCCGTGTGCCCATGCACTTAGCACATGTTAAACCCAGTGGAAACGAAAAAGTTGCCCCTAAACCTATCCCTAACCCTATCCCAAACCCTATGCCTAACCCTAACCCTAACCTGATACCGTCTGAAACGAATGGAATGGGCAGAGGAGGGGGCTATTCTTAACATTTGCCAGAAGAAGGAACCGTACGTGACGTACGTAGGCTTACCTGTTTTAAAGCAACACATTTACCGAATGCAGGGACCAACTGCAGAACAATGTTCATGGGTTATACCAATAGAGAAAACCCGTGAACAGTTGTAAACCAGATCAGTCAACTACTGAAGACAGTCTGCTCTATTAATGTCTCCAAGTGTTCAAGAAGGTTAGGCGTTTCAGAAATGTGTGCTCTTTTACCATTCATTATATATATAAAGACTAAAACCGCATCTGACATATTGCAACTTTATTCAACAGCTTTATGTCTGTCCAATCAAATTGTGGAGCCTGAGCAGAGTGGTGTCTTCTTTATCTTCAGCCGTCAATTCAGTTGGCAAAAACCGTCGGACTTGCAAAGCAGTTGCAGGACGAAGTTCGCAGTCTTCTCCAGGTCGTGGCGGCTGCCGCAGAACTGTACCCCCCACCCCCACCCGCCCCCACCCCCCCCCCCCCCCCCCCCCCCCCCCACCCACACACACACCCACACACACACACACACATGCACACACACACACACACACACACACACACACACACACACACACACACACACACACACACACACACATGCTCACATACTTTCAATGATCGATTATGCTTCAAACATTATGGGATAGCTGTAGTGATACCAATTTAAAGATTATCAATCGTATGTAAAAAAAAGCAATTAAAATAATTTTATTAAAATCAAGTTCACTTACCTATGAAGACTACAAACAACTAGATATACTAACTTTTCAAGACAGACTTTTCCTCAAAAAGGCAATCTGCATGCATAATATTGTCAACGGAAATGCTCCAAAAAAGATAACAGATACATTTACGACAAACACAAGCAGACACACCCATTTACTCTCATTCCCTCGACCAAATAATAATCTAGTCAAATCTAGTCTCCTCTATTCGGGTGGAGATTTATGGAACAAACTACCCTCCATTTTAAAAAAACCCCATGAAAAACAAGAACTACTTCAAGAAAAAATTCAAAATGTATCTCTTTAACAGAACATAATTGATAAGTTTATTCCAATTATTTGCAATAATGGAAACGTAGCATACATAACATATTTTGGTAAGTAAATGTCATGTTTTAAATGTTTTGTTGATGTCGATGTATATATTGCACATAATATGCTATTCGCCCAGTCCCCATCCTTTTTCCTTTTTTTTTTTTTTTTTTTGTTGGGGGGGAATATTTGCTTGTTTCTTTAATTAATTATTTACTTGTATATTTTTCTTTTCTTGTTCGCGACTTTGGAATGTTTAGTTCTTTATTTTTTCTTTATATCATTTTTTTAATGAATGGCTTGTTGCAAAAAAAAGCATGCTTTTGCTTATACAATGTTCCCATCTGGAAATAAAATTTTGACTTGACTTGACTTGACACACACTCGCGCGTGCGCACGCACACACACACACACACACACACACACACACACACACACACACACACACACACACACACACACACACGTACACACACACACACACACACACACACACACACACACACACACACACACACACACACACACACACACACACACACACACACACACACACACACACGCGCGCGCGCGCGCGCAAACAGATAGACAGTCTTCTGTGCGGGCGAGTTTGAGTCGGCTAAGGTCCTGAGTGATAGACGTAGGCTATAACAGAACAGAACAGAACATAGCAGAACAGCTGTTTATTGCCTGAGGTGAAAAACAATATACTTATTTAGCACAAAACAATAACAATTTAAGCTAAAACAAGAGGCGAAGCCTTCAAGGCTCACGTCTGATTTGTATTACTATAAAGATAATACTGTTATGTAGAAGTGTCAATGTCACAAATGTAGTTATGCAAATGCAATGGGAGTAATTTGTGTTTTCCAATCACTTTAGCACAATGAAGACATCCAATGGTTCCCTATAAAAGTGTTTGAATTGAGATTTTAAATCAAGGTTCAGAGTGTAATGCAATGCATGTTGTCTTAATGTAAAGGTGCATACTATTTATTATTATGTTGGCATTGGTTAGAATAGATATACTGTTAATGCAGTTAATTGTTAATAGATATACGTTTAATGTCTACTATTTATTATTATGTTGGCATTGGTTAGAATAGATATACTGTTAATGCACTTAATTGTTAATAGATATACGTTTAATGTCTACTATTTATTATTATGTTGGCATTGGTTAGAATAGATATACTGTTAATGCAGATCATTGTTAATAGATATACGTTTAATGTCTACTATTTATTATTATGTTGGCATTGGTTAGAATAGATATATTGTTACATACTAACACTGAAACGTTACAGGATATGTCAATATGAATGGTTATGAGATTGTTTTTTTAAAGGGGGGGGGGCGGTGGTAGGGGAAGATTTGTGGTAGAGGGAAAGACGAGTTAAAACTCATATACGACCGTTTAATTATGCCCTGGTTTAGCCGGAGACATGATGCATGCAATTGCAAACGAGTAGGGGACGTGTGACAGTAGGTCGCACATGTTTGCAGAGGAGGACCACAGACCTTCCGCAGTATCTAGGCAAGACCAATCCGGCTATCGTAACGGCCCCCGGGGTCGAACCCCAACCGGCACAGCTCCTGCCTTCCACTTACCACTACGTTGATATATGGCCATTAATGATAAAATCAAGTGATGGAAGTTTCTGTTCTTCAAGCATCCTATCAATGCATTGTGGAGTCCGATCTGAGTAGCTTTGCGTGGTGAATTGAGCTGCACGCCTTTGGATGCTCTCCAGTCGGTCAATATCTTTCTGCTGTTAGGGATCCCATGCAAATTATGCAGACGCGCTCCGAGTAGACATGTGTCTGCCGGTGTGCAATGTATGACACGAACTCACAAAGCATGCATCCTGTGCGCCTAGCAGTCTAAGCGAAGACTTTAGGCGTGGGGCAGGATAAACATCCCCAATCGGAAGACGAAGAACAGGGCATAAAATGGCCGCGAGGCCTACAAATAGCCCTATATCTACCTGCCTACCTTCATCGGGACCTCCTCCATCCACAAACAATCAAAGTTCCGCAACGTGGTATGGGACTATTTGCCTCGAGAAATGCGTCCACCGGAAAATGTAGACACGCAAATTTAGCAGCAGTAAGCTGAGTCCAAATCAATAATTTGACCAATTTAAATGATTTTACTTTTAAGTTCTGGTTCTGGTTGGCATACGTCTAAATATATAGGCTTAGCATATAATATAAACCACTTCCCTGGCAATGACCCTTGAGTTGTGTTCATACGCAGAAAGAAATCTGAGATTTCGGCCTGGCCTAGGCCTAGCCTCTAGGGAAATTAAGAATTGAAGTTACGGAATTCGTAAGGCCCTAATCCTGATCTGTTATGTTTTAAACTGATTGTTCACGCGATGAAGACTTGTTCCACATCATCTACATGTCTGTAAGATACTTAGTTTAGTCCTAATTTTTCATTTTCGTTTCGTTCATCACTCCCCTCTGAATATCCACCTGAAAAGGTCAAGGTCCCAGCCTGTACTCATCCATCTTCTAGGCCGACTAGGCCTTGGTTCCTATGCATAGGATTCTGGTCTGGATTCGTACGTGCAAGGAGCCTATGAAGGCAATAATATCGACGAACACTGGATTTTCCGTATATTGTTTCAAGACTGAAATGAATGTGGGCTAAATGTTAGGTATGTAGTCTTGATTATGATATAAGGCGTGATCTCTAGATGTGTGTGCAATAGCCGGAAGTATTCCATGTGCAGAGACGATGCGCGAAGGAAAAACCGTTGTCAAAGACGCAAATAAAACGATACAACTGGGCCGTCAACGCTCTCACACGGTACATCTATTTGTTACTGAAAATATGTTAACGAAGTTAAAATGTACCTATTTGTACACACATGGAGTCTTGTGTTTCATTTTAAACAGCGTTTTTGTATATCTAATGGAGAGTCTTCTTTCCAGTATCTCCTACTCAGTACAGCACAACAGTAATCTCTGCAACAAATGATTCTCTTTCTTATGCTCTTTATGGATGTACCTGACTACTTTGATCGTTGTGACTTGAAGGCTCACATCAAAATCAAGTATCCTGTTAACTTTAGCCCTCCAACGCCTTATATTTTTAGAGGAAATGGCAACGTTAAAGTTTGGAGTGAGTCTTCTTTCCAGTATCTCTACAGCACAACAATAATCTCTGCAACAAATGATAGTCTGTCTTTTGTCCTTTATTGATGCATCTGAATACTTTGACCATCGTCACTTGAAGGTTCATGTCAACATCAAATATGCTAACTTTAACCCTCCAACGCCTTATATTTGTAGAGAAAACGACAATGTTAAAGTTTGGATATTGCAACTTAATGCAAGGTTAAAGGTCGGGACCACGGACGCAACACACACACACACACACACACACACACACACACACACACACGCACGCACGCACACACACACACACATACACACACACACACACACACACACACACACACACACACACACACACACACACACACACACACACACACACACACACACACACACACACACAAACGAACACGTACGATACAATAGACTCACTTTGCTTAAAAACCCACGACGTGAGCCAAAAAAGGAAAGAATACTTCTTATAATTTCAGACGTAAAAGAGGAAAACGTGTTTATAGCCATGATCCCGCGATCCCTTGATCTGTGTTTAGTAGGCCAATTATGTTGCTTCCTCTTTAAAACAATCATACACTAATTTTTTTAATTATTTTTGGTGGCATTTATATTTGACTACATTACTTCTATTCTGGCTATATGAAGAGACATTGTGCAATGACTTGAAAGAAAACAGACCTCAGAGAATCATGTCAAGCTTGATGGGCTCGTTGATAAGTTTCCGTGGTAAGAAGACAACATAATGAATGACTTTGTCGATGTAGAACTAATGGTTTGATTTGATTGTCTTATTGTTTACCCACTTATTTGAGTACTGGCTTAGTGGTGTGTTCCTGCCCATAGCGTGCAGTTTGAATACAACTTTAAGGAAGCGTGAGTCAAATGTCGATGACTTCGAGTCAAAACGCACTAATTTTAGATAGTACATTGACGTATTATTGGATTTATTACAAAAACTAATAACTTGTTTGCTAAATATAAAAAGGGGGTTTTGCTTTTTTTATATTTCAGCAGTCTTTTCTATGCAAGGTATTATTTTTCGTAATAAGTTCAATAATATGTCAATGGACTATCAATTGTTATAAAAGAAAATACGTGCATTGTGTAGTCTAACAGGTATTTAGTAGGCAATGTACAAATGGCAGGTCTATGCTTCTATTATTCTTCCCTTTGCTGAGTTCACTGTGGAACTAACAAAAAGGGTTATCTTCTCATTTTGGTTTTCGCACTGCTCGCAGAGCTGACTTTACGTTATAGAATAGGCCACAAATCTGACATAGTATCTTCATAAATTCTGCCCTGAATTTAGACCCTGTTAGACAATACAGATAGAAGTTGACAGCGCTATTGTAGTACCACAAAATGTGGCTTATTGCTCGGAAGACTCGCAATTGCCCAATCTTAATGGGATCATCCCAATCAATATACGGGTATGTGATGAAATAAATTGTTTGCGGTGTTGTTAGCACGAAAAAAGAAACGCTTGCAGCAATCAGTGTGACTGTCAATGAGGACATTTTCTGTTGTCTGGAATCCTGGGTTTCTTGCCGTGCAGAGAGATGCTTGCTAGTTCTGACAGACCTGACAACCGTCCAGATGAGAGCGCTGTTGCTGACCACCAGTAACGTGAATGGTACAATAGAACATACGGCAAAGTCAACCCAAGACCAGATAATGTTGAAAAACCACATGTATGTTTTGGATACAGCATGAGAAATGCATTCCCGACGACTGGTTACATCATGTCCATAAACGATATGAGAATGGATTAGAAGCATAACAACAATTATAACACCAGCAGTGATCCTTGACTTTCTGACGGTCCACACACCATTCACTCGCAGTGGCCACAGCACAGAAGCCGCTCTGAGTGAGACGAGCGCCACAAGCATCCATGGAGAGAGAGCCGCTGTCAGGTATATCATCATCATAATAAGTTTGCACTGCCAGGAGCCGAGTGTGTCAACGAATGGCACTTTGAATGTGGTGTTGAGAAAGCCGTTCAGAGGATTTAGAAACAACAACAGCTGGTCAGACCAGGCCAGGGCTTGGAAGAACACACTAGTCGTTGATGCAGGAAGACGGAACATGATCAGAATCACCATAAAGTTCCCAATAATACCAAAGGTCAGCACAGTAATGTTGCCAATTTCCCAGATCTTCTGTACAGTAGTACTATAAGGCCTGATCTGATCATACCACACATCCCTTTGATTGGGATTCAGTGTGCTTGGTGTTTCAGAAATACGAGTCAGTAAGTTTTCCATATCACAATCGTTGGTGATATCCGGAATAACGAACTTGTGTAAGTCTGGTTTTGCTAATACATGGGAAGTTAAAATATCTAGTGATGTCGTTGTGTGCTTTTAGATGTCACTACGCAGTGATTGAGATTTAATTTGCTTGGTGTTTAAGCAATTTAAGTCAATAATTGACTGAAGCAATGTGCTATGGAAGTACATGTGAACCACCTCTGCAACGTTTTGTACTTTTGGCTCAGAAGAATAGGCCAAATTCGTTCGTATCTATCAGTTGACTCAGCAAACAAACTATGCGTCTCTTTAATTACTTCTAGACTTGACTATTGCAATTCCCTCTTGGCTGATCTTCCAGAAAAGCTGATGTCCAAACTTCAACGCATTCAAAATCACGCTGCCAGACTTGTTCTTAGAGAGAGCAACAGATCCTGTGTTACTGAGCTACTGAAGACCATGCACTGGCTCCCATTGAGAGCCCGCATTGAGCATAAAATTTCCATGATTTGTTTTCAGATCGTCAATCTTGAATGTATGCCATCCTATTTATCTGACCTTGTCTGTCCTTACACGCCTTCAAGAGCTCTCTGATCTCAGGATGTCAACCTTCTCTCTGTCCTCCGCTTCTCTCTCAACTCCTGGTTTGTCTCTCAACTCCTTTGGCAAAAGAAGTTTCTCTGTCTTCGGCCCCGTCACTTGGAACTCTTTACCAATAACTCTCCGTGCGCGGAGGAGGAAAGGGGGGAGGGGGGTCGAATTGACTTAATATTGCTTAAAGTCTTAGTACTTTTATCTTAGAAATGTGAATTTATATTGCTTACGGTTTTAGTGCTTTTATCTTAGAAATGTGAATGCATAATGTTTTGGTGCTTTTATCTGATGACTTCTTACTGATTGTGTTATCTTTGTTTCCTTACGCCCTGTCTGCGTGTCCTCTCTCTCTCTCTTTCTCTCTCTCTCTCTATCTCTCTCTCTCTCTCTCTCTCTGAATGTATATGTGCGTGCGCGCGCGCGCGATTGTGTGCGTGTGTGTGTAAGTGTGTGTGTGTGTGTGTGAATTACATGCGTTTGAATTTATTCATGCATTGCAATGCCCTTGACATTTTTGTTTGTTTTTGTAACCACCCGCCATGACATGGGCCTAAGGCCTATTCATTAAACCGTTCAGTGTGTTCAGTGTTCAGTGTTCAGTGTTCTCTCTCTCTCTCTCTCTCTCTCTCTCTCTCTCTCTCTCTCTCTCTCTCTCTCTCTCTCTCTCTCTTCTCTCTACCCCCCCCCTTCCTCTCTGTCTCTCTCTCCCTCCCACCCCCTTCCCGCTCTTTCTCGTCTTATTCATGTCATAGGTTGCCCTGCCCACTTGTCTCCGTCTTTTACACCCCCCCCCCTAAATCCCCTGCCTCTCTCTCTCTCTCTCTCTCTCTCTCTCTCTCTCTCTCTCTCTCTCTCTCTCTCTCTCTCTCTCTCTCTCTCTCTCGTCTCTCTCTCTCTCTCTCTCTCTCTCTCTCTCTCTCCCACACACTCATGTGTCATTTAATAATGTTACTTTTATTCTATATGATTGCGATGAAACATGGCTTGCTTTTTGCATTATTTTTTTTATCGCGCTACATAAATGAAATTATTATTATTATTATTATTACTATTATTAATTTCTTTGTGTCACGATAATAGGTGATGTTAGGAGTAAAGAACCTGCGCAATCCAGGATTATTGGGTGTGATATATATAACACTTTCGGTTTCCCAACAAGTTAATAGCGTGCATGAAAGGAAGTGTAAAAATTGTAAGCCTACATTAGAAATGATAATGTTTATCTCTTTCTCTTACTAAAGTCCCTGAACGTTGAACATTGAAAGATGACGATGTGATGTGGTTGCCACAACAAGTTTACGATGTTTTACATAAAAGTGGTTGATCCATTTCTAAGCCTACATCATGAAGACTTGAGGTGGTTTTTTTAAAAAGAATAAGAATATTCCTTCTCTTTCCCTTCTGAAAGCTCATAGCGCTAAACAATGAACAGAAATTGTTGTGTATACTACTTTGACTGACAATATATCTTTAACGTGTAAAAAAAACCCACAAATCCACGATCCATTTCTGAGCACTTACAACGATCACCTGATCAAAAGAACTGGTAATATGTAACACTCTCTCTCTCTCTCTCTCTCTCGCTCTCTCTCTCTCTCTCTCTCTCTCTCTCGTGTGTCTGTGTGCGCGTGCGGTTAACCTAACAACTCGTGCGCTTGATTTATAGGCTGACTGTTTCAGTGAATCATCTATCTGTGTTGTAGTTTACACGGCGCCGTCCACCAGATTCAAGGCGTTTGATTTATTTGTTTCAGTCAGGTGGTACTGAGCAAGAACAAATCTTGATGCCCGCATACCGCATTCTGTAAAGGAAACTTTAAACAAGTGGTTCAATAATGTGTCATCTCAGATACAGACAACCAAAAAAACATGGCTTGAGCAATAAGCACCGATGTCTGTCTGTCTGCCTGCTCTGTTTTTTTTTTGTGTTTTTTTTTTTCTCTCTCTGCATCTCTGTCAGACAGAGAGTTTTTAATTACACACACACACACACACACACACACACACACACACACACACACACACACACACACACACACACACACACACACACACACACACACACACACACACACACATAAACACACACACACGCACACACGCACACGCGCACACGCACGCACACACACACACACACGCACACACACACACACACACACAAACACAAACACGATGTTACAGACTTGCTTATACAGAATGCGTGTGTGTGTTTGTTGAATGAAGAAAGATTGCCCTTTCACGCATCATTCACGCAACGCGCCAAATAATGCAAACAAAAGTCGATTGTTAGTTCAAAAAGTTAATTATTAAACCAATGAAAGAGCAACATATGCAGCCACAAACTATAACTAATGAAATACAAGTATTAAGAACTAGGCACACTAATAAATGTTCAAAATAAGGGAGATAAACACTGGACGATGAAGACACTGGAGACGGTTGTGACGAGGTAATGGGTTAAAAGGCTAAGTCCCTAGGGAAGACTTTAGAAAATTTGCCTTTAGCCCACTTCTCTAGGGTATGGGAGATGAGCAACTTTCCCGGCCCCTTTTCATCTAATAAATTTATATTTGTGCCCGGGTTCTGGCTCGTATGGTTGTAAGAAATACAAGTGGTTGAATTGCTCTAAATGGCAGACAGAGAGAAGTAGGGTTTTACATGAAATTACAAGACTCCCACTCTCATCAGTCTGACCAAAGGGTTCAGGATTATTTGACACTTGTATTTTATTTACTCCCAAAATCTGCATAAGATTATGCAACAATAATAATAAAGCAGCTCAATGGCGCCAAAACAAAATATGGATAAAAAAAACAATGAAATCCGAAAGGATTCACAAGACTTTTGTCTTTCTATAAGGTTCGCCCCATGCCGGAAGGGTTACTAATTATCTTCAGTGTCCGTAGGAAAGTTCCAGTGATTGGCGCGGTTTTATAAACTTAGCTCTTGGCAAGTTCCTCCGTAATGATCGGCGAGTGCTGGGGTGGCTGGGCTGGCTCATCAGGTGAGAGTAGCTCCCAGTCGTTCCGGTTACGGCTTCGCGGGATGGCACGGTTCAGGCGTGGTCTCCTCACGGATTCTGGGTGCGGGGCGTCTTTCCCGTCTTGGTGCTTGTGAGTCAGGGGTAATCTTCCTGCCCACGATGCCCTGCTGATAATCACAGGAGAAGGTGGATGTAGATCTCTATGGCTTAGAGACAAGGGGCTTCAGTCGGCAGGGCATTAGTGAATCCCAACCGGCTAGAAGGCTTCCCTTGTACAATAGCACTACATGTAGTTAATAAATAAACTGAATTTCAGTTAACAAACTGAGATCAGTAAAACATAAAAGGTGATCAATCCATCATCACTCTCCATCCAACACCTGGAAAGGAATGGTATCATAAAGTGCAAGATTGCGGCCCATAGGTTTCCTACTAAAAATAGACAAATGGGTTAGTAGGCATAAACTCCGGTTCTGGTACCAAAAGTGTTAAAGTCAAAAACACACACACACACAAATAATCAGTGCACATAAATAGAATAGAATGTTTACCACTTCTTTTCTATAACATATCTATCTACTCCTTATTCATCATTGAACATAGGATCTAGATCAAAACTAGGGTCAAACAAACAACCAGTCTCAATCACCAGTCATCAATAAGACTTACTAGGTGGGCTATTCTGGCTGGGAGAGGTGTTGCTCTAGTCAGTTTCAGCGTCTTGTGTGAAAAACTTTTTCTCACTACGCCAATTATAGCCTTCACTTTCAAACAATGAAAGCCTGTCATTGGTTTATAGCAGTCGACACGTCACAAGATGAGGTTCAAAATGTACAGAACAATCACGCGCCGATTACATCCTTATCACGTGCCAACATTCAAATCCTTCTTGTGATTGGAAAGGACGAGTTGTCTTACAAAGGGAGCCGACTGTTGATATCACTATCTCGTGATGAGGAGGGTAGATAAGAGAGGGGGGGGGGGGTGAAGGGAGATAACCTCTGTAGGGGTTACATGCCGACCGGGGACAAAGAGACAACTCCCTTACTCGGCGTTCTCTTTGATCGCGGGATGGCAATTAACGTGGCGGCTGGTCGAGACATGAAAAGGAGAGGGGGTGGGGGAGGGGAGAAGGGGGGGGGTGTAGATAAGAAATAAAGAAAGCAGGTCGCGCGGGACACTTACGTCACAACGGTGATGACAAAGACTGTTACAGCTTGATGTGACGTTGGAAACGACGAACGATGGGGAAAGATAAGGGGACGACGAACGAGAGGGACGACGATTTAGGAAGGGGACGATGAAGGGGAAAATAGGCACCACTCTGGTACCTCACTGAAGACAACTCACAGTTGTCTCACATTGCTGGTGCAAAACACAATCCTGGCACCTACTGCCATCACTCATGGGGTCACAACATTGAAGATGCCCACGACGACGGGGATCTTCAGATTAGAGTGTAGCCGCCCCCCTCCCCCCCCCCCAGGCCACACACCAGGAAGTGTAGTCACAAGAATGCCACACACCAGCGACCACACCAAGGTACACAGGTACGTCGACGACGATAACGACGACCATTCAGCAGTGCAGGTAGGTATCAGGCACCACGCTCAGTCGGCGAGGCAGGCCTCATGGTGTAGAGTTGAGAACTCTAACAGCCAGCCCTCCGTGACGACCATTCAGCAGTGCAGGTAGGTATCAGGCACCACGCTCAGTCGGCGAGGCAGGCCTCATGGTGTAGAGTTGAGAACTCTAACAGCCAGCCCTCCGTGACGACCATTCAGCAGTGCAGGTAGGTATCAGGCACCACGCTCAGTCGGCGAGGCAGGCCTCATGGTGTAGAGTTGAGAACTCTAACAGCCAGCCCTCCGTGACGACCATTCAGCAGTGCAGGTAGGTATCAGGCACCACGCTCAGTTGGTGAGGCAGGCCTCATGGTGTAGAGTTGATAACTCACAGCCAATCTAACCCTCCGTGACGTGTCTTGACTCCCATACCCAGCACTGAAAACGATAATACTATCTGATGCCTGAAATTAACTCCCCACATTTAACCCCTCTACTCAGTCATGTAGAAAAATGTATATATCTTCAAAACCAAAATGCAAAGCAAGGAATTATTTGGTAATAGAAACACAATACATGAAAGAGTCGAATATTATTCAAGTAATCAGAGTAGCAAAAACGACTGTCAAATAATTATTGTCTCCCCATAGTACTTACTGATATTAATCAAATGCAGAACACAAACAATGAACGTCTTTCTCCAAAGTATTTTGTTCTGCGCAAAATAGTATACATTCATCTAATAATCATTTCTACTACAAAATACAATCATCACTATAAATTCTAATTACAAACACTTACCCCAGTCCACTGGTTACTGGGTTATAAAGACATCCTCACAAACTAGAGGACGGAGTTCTTTCCTCGACAACCTTCCGTATTGACAACCAGAGACAGAACTACAGAAAAATCTATTATTTCTATGAATCAGAAAAGTTAAATTGAAATAAAACATTCAAGTGCAACACTCACAAAAACAACCAGCTAAAGATAACCTACATTCAGGCTGAAACTGCGCCCCTGAAAGTTAGAGTGTGCACGCTAAAGTTAAGGGTATTCACGCTTGTGACATCTACCCCCTCCTCAAGAACAAAACCCACTTTCACAAAAATGTTTTTTTAAGAAAGAAAACAAATCTGGATAATACGTGTTCTTCCAAACAGTCTACTCAGGAAGTATTCGAGACAGCACATCAGCCTCCAGATTTGATGCACCAGGGATGGGGAGAATTTGGAGCTTATATTCCTGAACGGCCAACGACTACCTCATGAGACGACTGTTTGACGACTTACTCTTCTGTAAGTATGTCAACGGTCGATGATCCATTTGCAGTGATAATTCACGGCCATGCAAATAGCGACTGAACTTATCCACACCAAAGACAACACCCAGACACTCCCGCTGGATTGTGGAGTAGCGAGGCTCTCTGTCAAGGAGTTTTCTGCTTGCATACATCACATGATGCAATGCACCATCAGATCCATCATGCAACAATGCTGCACCAAGTCCACGACTTGAAGCATCTGTCCTCAGGACAAAGGGTTTGTTGAAGTCAGGCAAGACAACAACAGGATCTGATGACAAAATCTTCTTGATCTGATCAAAAGATTCTTGACAGCTCGAAGTTCACTTGACTTTTGATAGCTGATTCTTCTTCGTGAGTTCAACCAAAGGAGCCATGAGGTGTGCAAAAGTTGGCACATACCGTCTTTAGTAACTCACCAAACCATCCAGAGACCGCACTTGCTTCTTTGTCTTTGGAATTG
>CM065684.1:52592510-52600010 GCA_017654935.2 Phymorhynchus buccinoides
CATTTGCGCAGAATTTCAAGCGGTCCCGACAAACATAGAAACAACTACATACTGCACGCGAGCGGGCAACAAGAGGGTTGGAGAGCGGAGATTACTTTACCGAGGTACCAACATCCCGCTATTCACCGCTATTGTCTTCCAGCTCATTGACGTTGAGTATGAGGCTAATGCGTGCGTGATGTGTGTATGGGGTGGGGGTGGGGAGTAGGGGGGGCCGGGGGTGGGGATGGGTGGGGGGTGGGTGCGGTGGGGGTGGAATGGGATGAGAGGAGAAGATACAAGGAGGGAGAGAGACAAAAGTAATAATATATTATTTCGCGGACCCGGCGAAACCAGTACTCAGATTCCCAGTACTTGGCGTTACCGGTACTAGGCGTTACCGGTACGGTACTAGGCCTTACCGGTACTCGGCGTTGCGCTAGTAACTATTAAATATCCATTATTCATTATATATTTTGTAAGCATTTTTTTATATCTTACTCTCCATGCTTCAGCTATGAACTTTGCAATAATATTATATTAGCCTCATCTTCTGATGTGAGTAGAGCCACAAGATCTTTTCTAACAGCAAATTCTTTTTTTTAAAGAGTACACCTTCTCCTAATCCTATCAAAAGTTCCACGCTTGTTCACCAAGCTAATGAAGCCTGTGTTTGCTCAGCTGAGGATGAAAGGACATATCTCTACAGTTTTCCTAGATGACAGTTTGCTTTTTGGCTTCACAGAGAAAGAGTGCTTGAAGAATGTGATGGACACTTTGACTGCTCTCAGGAAATTAAGCTTCATCATTCACCCAACCAAATCAGAATTAAAACCTAGCAAACAGATTCAGTACTTGGGTGTGATAATTGACTCAGAATCAATGACAGTCAGGTTGACTGATGAGAGGAAAAAGGTCTAAAAGACAGCTGCCAGCTGCAGAGAGTTGACACGCAGAAAGCGCTTGACAATCAGAGCTATAGGGAAAATTGTTGCTAGCCTTGTGGCCCTGAAATATGGAGCCCTCCATTATCAAGGCCTGGAAAGGGACACAGTCAGAGCACTAAAGGAAAACTGTGGGGATTATGACCATATCATGACTATATCTGCCGAAGGCAAAGAGGAACTAAACTGGTAGATTGTGAATATAGATGACGCGTGTAGTGGCATTGGCACAAGTGAACCTGAATTTTTTTTTTTCTTCTGATGCTAGCCTTACTGGCTGGGGGTGTGACTGCTTTCTCAATTTATCTCTGTCTCTCTGTTGTTTGCGTGCGTGTATGTGTGTGCGCGCAGTGTGTGTGTGTGTGTGTGTGTGTGTGTGTGTGTGTGTGTGTGTGTGTGTGTGTGTGTGTGTGTGTGTGTGTGTGTGCGCGCGCTTACAATTCCACATCCTATATTTGTACGTCGTAGGTTTTAATGTTTATCTGTCATAAAATACAAGATGCACATGGAGTACAGTTTTATGGCTCGTCGTTGCCTGTTGCCAATCGTGTTGGCAGTTTGTTCTAATTTACATGTTACTATCCGTGTTAACTGTTTAACCCTTTCACCGCCAGCCATATTTCAGCCAAACAATTCCATTCAATTTACCTGGGTAGAAAATAAAAATCCATCTGCAGTATTGGGGATTCTTCCGTGACTTATATAAAATAAGGTCTATCCTTACTTCCCCAAACTAAGACAACAGGGTCTTTGGATAATAGACCCCAGTTTGATGCCTTTTAGTGACATAGGTGTTAAATCACTGTGGTGCTAACATGTGACTTTGGCGGTGAAAGGGTTAAGACACACTCGTGAATAGCGTACCTGGACTTATTGAATCAGAAAGAAATCCCGGGTTAGGCAGTACAAATTGTGTCATGTATTTAGTTTTGTTGGTAAACGTGTTGTGTCTTTGCTCTCTCTCTCTCTCTCTCTCTCTCTCTCTCTCTCTCTCTCTCTCTCTCGTCTCTCTCTCTCTCTCTTCTCTCTCTCTCTCTCTCTCTCTCTCTCTCTCTCTCTCTCTCTCTCTCTCTCTCATTCTCTCTCTCTCTCTCTCTCTCTCTCTCTCCTCTCTCTCTCTCTCTCTCTCTCTCACACTACACACACTCTCTGACCGTCTCCTTTCGTTTTGATTGATAAAAAGTTCGTTGAGCAATCCCGTGCATAATAAGGTGCTTGGGAATTGAAGTCTTTATACGCTCTAAGGGGGGGGGGGGGGGATAGGGAGGGGGTGGGACGGGGGTAGGCCACATACAGTTCATGACTCTTGGATGACCCTGTACTGCTGCACCTTATGTTGTCGTTAGTTTGTCCTCTCCTGACACTGTTAAGATTTGCAATTAATTTGACTGTTCATGGTGTTGTAAAAGGTTGACATAATAACGAATATTAAAACATGATGCGTTTCCCACGCTGAATTCAACACAATGACATAGAACTGACAACATTGAAGAAATAGACGGGGGTTTTTTTAGAGAGAAAAAAAACCTAGGGGAGAACACTTCATGAATATTAGAATTGCTTACTTCCATTACTCGGTCAAACACCATAGCAACAATGCAACAATGGCGTCGAAGCTTGAACCCGCAAACTAATAAAACTTGCAAAACATATTAATGACATAACTTTTAGGATGACGCACAGTGTTCTAAGTGCTGTATGTCTGCTCATACACACGAGGCGAGAGCTGATGGTAGAGTAACTTCCCCTGTTTGACCGATTGAATTAGACAAGATCACTCCCACACACCATGAAATTACCCCCCTTAATTATTCCTGAACAATTCCTATTCAAACCTGTGCGTGGAGAATTTGAATTGTATTGAGGGTGATTCTCTTTAAGGCCAGGTTTTTTGGTGTTGTTGTTGTTGATTTTCTGTTATTTTAGGCAAACACCTTCCAAAACAATACCAGTTTTATAAATAACAAGCGCGAAATCGCAATAGTTTGTGGCACGCGGTCTATTTTTACCACTCCAATCATGAGTTACCTCCCCTGGCTTTTCAATAATTTTAATCTGTAAACCAGAATGTTATCTCTGCACCATTTCGTAACTTTTTATATCTTTTGGAAAACATTTAAAACTATGTATCCTACTTATACTCATCAAAAGAAGCACCGCATACTCGTCGTGTCTGTTGTAGTGTCTGTATTACATATGTTTATTATTTTGTACGCTTTTAAAATACATCATTTTAAAGAGCGGCCAGAAGTGTAGCCTCGATTTGAAGTGCGACAATTTTGTCAAAATGTGCGACAATTTTGGAACGACAGACCGACCGACAGACCGACCGACCGACAAAGTGAGTTATAGGTTTGTGGCTTTTTGTGGCTTGAGCCACAAACAAAAACAACTGTGATTTATGACACAGAAGGGGAAAAAAATAACGACAAAACGCGTACACGAAACGTGTAATCTTTCACAGGGGGTTACCTTTTAAGAAGGGAGGGAAAAGATTGAGGGACTGGATTACATATTGCCTGTTTCGTTAAGGTCAAATTTTATTCAGTGCTTTTGATGGGAGTTATTTGCAGCGCTTGATGCAATAGCACTTGGATTAACGGTTGAGTTGTTTATAGATAGTTACAATGGTAGATACAGCGTTTCTTTTGTGGGAAGATGATAGTAGTTTGTGTGAACCTTGTCTACGTGTGTTAGGTGGGGCGAGTGTGTGTGTGTGTGTGTGGTGGGTGGGGTGGATGGGGGGGGGGGGGTATTGAGGGGTGGGAATCGAATCATTGGGTTGGAGTGTCTACAGATCTTTAATTGTAAAAAGAGAACAAAATCCGAAATGTTCACGTGGCACTGGGCGTGCCCCCAACGTGTTTAAGCTGGGGAACGAAAACAACAACAAACCTTCCAAAACGTTTAATTAGACTATCGATGGCGTCCTGAAAGCCTATGCAGACATTGAGATGAACAGACTGACAGACAAGCAGACAGACAGATAGAACAAAACAACAAACACAGCGAACCTAAAACCCTTATCTCAAAGGATGGGATCAAAACTCTGTGCCAACTCAGCACTCTTCAGGCACGAGCGCAATTTTTTTTTTATTATCACGAGTCAAATCAGCTTGACTGCCTTCCACACACAAAAAAGCTTCACAAAGAAATTCACGTGACATCATACACAAAACTTATGTCTCCTCATGGGTAATCCTGGCACAGAACAGACCAGCATGGCGTGGTGCAGTAACAAAGGGAGCCACCAACGTCGAGGCGCACCGTATCGGAGACATCCAGACAAAGCGTGAGGCACGCAAGATCCGCCTAAACAGTCGCAGCTCTGCAACCCCGACAGATCCCCCCAACTCTTTCTCCTGTCCTCACTGTCAGAGATCCTTCCTGACTCGCATTGGCCTCACTAGCTCTGTAACCCCGACAGATCCCCCCAACTCTTTCTCCTGTCCTCACTGTCAGAGATCCTTCCTGGCTCGCATTGGCCTCACTAGCTATTTGCGAACTCATCCAGCATCCTAGATTTCCACAAGGACGAACTGTTGAAGCATGTTCATCATCCCTCGGGACGGACGAACGATGATCTTCCCTAGACTCAATATTTGCCCTTCTTAATCACAATGCCAATATACTAACGTCATCATTGTCTTCGTACCCTTCTTTCTTGTCACATTATTCATAATAATAAATACTAATACTACTAATAATAACTAGTATTTTATTTAGCGCCTTTCTAATTCTCCAAATGAATTAGATTTCAGGCGCTTGCAACCACTACATCACACGCAGATACACTTACACGAACCACTCTCCCGCATTCATACAACCGTGTCTCTGAAATCACGGAGGAAAAGATTTCTGAAACAGATGGGTCTTGAGCTGGGGTTTGGAAGCTGGAAAGCGCTGACTGGTGACGGAGATAGGCAGGGAGAGAGTTCCAGAGAGTGGGGGCGCAAAAACTGAAGCTGCGCTGACCAAAATATTTCAAATTAGTTTTGGATACCTTTAACAGCGTCGTATCAGAAGATCAGAGTGAGGAAGAAGGAGTGTATGCGTGGAGAGCACTAGAGAGGTAAGGCGGAAGGGTTTTCTCAAGATGAGGGAAGGCAAGGACTGCAACTTTGTATTGGAGGAGAAACTGGAAAGTCATTCCTTTAAATGCGTCAAGTGATAACAGTTAGGCAATGGAAAAGTGCAGAAACACACACATACACACACACACGTACGTACGCACGCACGCACACAACACATACACACACATGCACACACGCACGCACGCACGCGCGCACACAACACATGCACACACATACACACACGCACGCATGCACACACACATACACACACACAATGCACCATGCCACACACACACACACACACAAACATGCATGCACGCACGCACGCACACACACGCACGCACACATATACACACAGCCACACCCTAACACACACACACACACACACACACACACACACACACACACACACACACACACACACACACACACACACACACAATACACCATACCACACACAACACACACACACGCACGCACGCACGCACAAACACACACACACACACACACACACACACACACACACACACACACAGGCCCCAGTTCCGATTCAATGTACTGCAGTTCTTAACGTGCAAAAAGAGGCCCTAATTGTTCACCAAATTACGGGTTTGCTTTTCTCTTCGCTTAATCTTTTACATGTAAACAGAGTGAAGCCCTGAAAACAAATCATTCATTACCCAAACCGCTTTAGAAGCTTCTGGAAATCCCAGTGTACTCAGATTAATTTTACAGCTAGGTGTTCTGTTTGTAATAAATATCTTTTTGTTTTCAAATCTGATCCCATAAGTCTCGTGCGATCACTAAAAAGCATGAAATATCTCGTGGGACAGAAATACACACAAGCGAGGGAGATTTATGTCTCCAACAATGAAAGCCTCCTTGTTTTTTTGTGGATTTTTTTTTATATAGCTCCTGGAATGAAATTACATCTTTCCGCTAATAAATACGGCAAAGAAAAAGCAAGCCATGCACATGTTCGTGTTTGTGTGTTCCTGTGATTTTTTGTTCTCTCTACAGCAGCACTGCATTTGAGAGCTGTGCAACTACTTTACTCTCTTTACGATTTTTATATTTTTTTCCTCCGCATATTTTCTCTACATGATAGGAAGGTAGCAGACGTGTCAAGACGTTCGCCGGCCAATTTAATTGCGTGAGTGACCCTGGTTATGGGGACTTAAATCTAGTCTGACCCGTGATCTTTACGCACGCAAAAGCCCCACGGCAGTTAAAAGTCGATAAGAGCAGGGGGAAATCCCGCTGACTGGTATGAGCTAATTGTAAGTAGGTTTCCAAAGTCCACCTTTCTCCCCCCCCCCCTTTTTTTTTTTCCCCCCCCCCCCGAAGAAAACAAAAGTGGTGCTGTGCTTGCGGGGACGCTCTCTCCAGTGAGAGCAGCCCGACTTTCAAAGAGATAAGTCTCTGTGACTAGGATAATACCAAATGCCAAATACTAAAATACATTCAGCTTTTCAAAGAAAACTTACAAATGACACGTTCTGTGAACAGTTAGCGCACCAGGCTATGCACACTACAATAATGAATGTGAAGGTCCATAGCTGGTGAGTGGCTGTGTGTCAGTTGTCGCCATTTTGATCCTTTTCTTCCAAGCAGTGACTTCAGAGGGGTCCAGTCGCCGTCCTGGGATCAATGCAACTAGTTTACTGGTTACATTTAACACCAAACACGTGAGCGAAGAATGATTCATTTATTACACAAGGGAAGCAACTTCCCTTTTGAAAAAGTCGCTTTCCGGGGTTTGCATATTGATTGTTTAAAAACTCGGGACTGTCCTGGTATTGCAGTACCCGCAGGATCGTCCCAATATCTTTATATCTATTAATGTACTACATGTGCCTGTTCCAGGCCGGAGGACGTTAATTGGATTTTCATTCTTCCCCTTTGTAATTAAACTAGAGTCAGATTAAGTTTAACGTTTAAATAGATTAGAAATGAGGCGTTCTTCTTGTTCAATAATAACATGTCGCTTTGTTTCCCCAATTCTGACTTCTGGCAGATCATGTGTCAAAATTACGGGTTTCACGTGTTTTCCCTCTTATAGCTGGTAGGAAATCTTGTTTTGAACAGGTTTTACTCACATACAAATGCCCCCAAATTGACAACGAAACATCATTTTAAAAAGCAGCCTCAATTTCAAGTTGGGGGCATTTGTATATGGGTCACAGCTACCCAGAAAAAGCCAAGGGACTTAATCGTGTTGTGTATATTCATTCACTTGTTATTTATCTTAATGTTCCCTTTTTGTTTGTTATTTCATTATTATGTTATGTTCCAGTGTCTTATTACTTTTTGGCAGCCAGTATTGTGTAACATATCTGTGTTTGAGCGCCTTGTATAAGCTTTATGCTTGTTGTGCTCATTTGCATTTGTTTATGATGATGCTATGTTGATTAGTGAGAAGGGACAGAGAGAGAGAGAGAGAGAGAGAGGCAGAGAGAGGAGAGGAGAGAGAGAGAGAGAGAGAGAGCGAGAGGGAGAGAGAG
>CM065684.1:52604480-52609480 GCA_017654935.2 Phymorhynchus buccinoides
TGGCACCGCCACAAGTATGTTATGGCAGCAGAATGTCCCACGCATAATTCAGCACAATGACATAGAACTGACAACATGGAAGAAGTAGACGATTTCATTTCTTTTGTCTTACCAGCCGCCATGCTAAAATGTATATGAAGTAAAGTGGCACAGTATAAGCTTTAAGCTTGTTGTTGCCGTTATGTTTGTTTAAGATTTGTTTAATGTGCATTTGAAAAATAAAAAATCATTTAAACCAGTAGACGATTTTTTGAGAGTGAGAAAAAAAACACCTAGGGGAGAGCACGTCGTGAAAATTAGAATCGTTCACTTCCATTACTCGGTCAAATACCATAGCAACAATGCAACAATGGCGTCGAAGCTTGAAACCGCAGGATGCGAGTCAGGGGCTTGCAAACATTTGTTTTAGAAACAATTAGGGGTGGCCAGTGGCCACAAACTAATAAAACTTGCAAAATGTGACGTAAACATATAACTGACATACATTTTAGAATGACGCACCGTGTTCTAAGTGCTGTATGTCTGCTCATACACACGAGGTGAGAGCTGAAGGTAGAGTGACTTCCCCTGTTTGACCGATTGAATTAGGCAATATCACTCACTCACACAACGAAATTACTCCCCTTAATTATTTCCGAGCAATTCCTATTCAAACCTGTGCGTTGAGAATTTGAATTAAATTCAGGGTGATTCTCTTCAAGGCCAGGTTTTTGTTTGTGGCTCAAGCCACAAACCTATAACTCACTTTGTCTGTTGATCGGTCTGTCGGTCGGTCGGTCGGTCCAAAATTGTCGCACTTCAAACCGCGGCTACAAAATTGTCGCACTTCAAATCGAGGCTGCACTTCAAATTGAGGCTGCTCTTTAAAATGATGTATTTTGAAAAGCGTACAAAATAATAAACATACGTAATACAGACACTGCAACAGACACGACGAGTATGCGGTGCTTCTTTCGATGAGTATAAGTAGGATAAATAGTTTTAAATGTTTTCCAAAAGATATAAAAAAGTTACGAAATGCTGCAGAGATAACATTCTGGTTTACAGATTAAAATTATTGAAAAGCCAGGGGAGGTGACTCATGATTGGAGTGGTAAAAATAGACCGCGTGCCACAAAACTATTGCGATTCCGCACTTGTTTGTTGTTGTTGTTTTTCTGTTATTTGAGGCAAACACCTTCCAAAGCAATACCAGTTTTATAGAACCACCTCTGATTGATGACACATAGAAGGACCAAAGAAAATGTTAACGACAAAACACGAACACGAAACGTGTAATCTTTCCTCACAGGAGTTACTTTTATAAGAAGAGAGGAGAAAGAATGAGGGACTGGATTACATATTGCCTGTTTAGTTAAAGGTCAACTTTTATTCAGTGCTTTTGATGGGATTATTGGCAGCGCTTGATGCAGTATCACTTGGATTAACGGTTGAGTTGTTTATAGATAGTTACAATGGTAGATACAGCGTTTCTTCGTTGTGTGAACCTTGGCTCCGTGTGTTAGGTGGGCGTGTGTGTGTGTGTGGTGGTGATGTGTGTGTGTTGGGGGGGGGGGGGGGCGTTGAGGTGGGGGGGGGGGGGGGGAATCGAATCATTGGGTTGGAGTGTCTACATATCTTTAATTGTAACAAGTGCGAAATCGCAATAGTTTGTGGCACGCGGTCTATTTTTACCACTCCAATCATGAGTTACCTCCCCTGGCTTTTCAATAATTGTAATCTGTAAACCAGAATGTTATCTCTGCACCATTTCGTAACTTTTTATATCTTTTTGGAAAACATTTAAAACTATGTATCCTACTTATACTCATCAAAAGAAGCACCGCATACTCGTCGTGTCTGTTGTAGTGTCTGTATTACATATGTTTATTATTTTGTACGCTTTTAAAATACATCATTTTAAAGAGCGGCCAGAAGTGTAGCCTCGATTTGAAGTGCGACAGGTCACAGAATGGCTGGGTGGTCTCCCATTGATTAAATGCGTGTTTATCGCAAAACTCGAAAGAAAATATACTGAACGAATGATGGTATGAACGACATAAAATAGTTTAAACAATATTGTTTGTATCCCCATGTTCTGGGAACCTTTCATTTTTTATCCTTTATTTTTTCGTTGAGCTGGTCTCCCCTTTGTTGGGGTGGGCCTGCGGGGGTTTGCTGACGCAGGGATGGCCTGCGTACCGCTCCCCTCGTTGGTCCCGCCCCCTCAATGTGTGCTGAGACCCTCCGAATCCCCCTCCCCTCCCACACTTTTGTTGTTCCCAGAACAGTATGTAAATAAATGTATAAAAACAAATATAATTTTATCTTTTTAAACATATTAACTTAACATCCGTGATGTAAATATTTCCCCTGCTCTTTTCCCCAGGGAAGTCCCAGGGGAGAGAGTTCTCTCCCCCGGTAGGATTTAAAATAAAAAAAAATCTCATAATAGGGCCTTTGCCCCGTGACTTGTATTAACAAGTCACAAATTTTTTGTAAATAAATTTTATAAATAACTGTAAATACAAGTTTTAAAATAAATACGGGCCATATTAGGCTTTTAATAATAAAATAAACATCTTTTGAACTTTTAAAATCCAGTAGCCCTGGAATTTTAATTAATTGATTTGTTTCGGTCGGGTCAGACAAGCCATTAGAATTTTATATAACATTTTACAAATTTTGATTATTTTTATCACGAACTTCGGTTCCCAATCTTCCTTAACACGAACCTCGGTTCACCACCATTTCAAGAATGTCTTAACTTGCGTCTTATGAGAATTTCCATACCCCCTCTCCATTATACGTACTGTCCATGTTCTGTCTATGTACGTCTTGTAAATGTTTTTTCCTTATTTTTCACATACCCAACTAATACACATGTCCCATATGTGCCTTCCCGGGCCGAGAGGACGTAAAACCCCAAAATTTTTTCTTCTATTTGAAGTGCGACAATTTTGTCAAAATGTGCGACAATTTTGGACCGACAGACCGACCGACAAAGTGAGTTATAGGTTTGTGGCTTGAGCCACAAACAAAAAGGGAACAAACTGCGAAATGTTCACGTGGCACTGGGCGTGCCCCGAACGTGTTTAAGCTGGGGGACGAAAACAACAACAAACCTTCCAAAACGTTTAATTAGACTATCGATGGCGTCCTGAACTTCACACATAAGCCTGTACAGACATTGAGATGAACACACTGACAGACAAGCAGACATACAGATAGAACCAAAAATAAACATAACAAAACAAAAACCTTTATATCCAAGGAAGGGATAAAAAAAACCTGTGCCAACTCAGCACTCTTCCGGCACGAGCGCAACATTTGTTGTTCTTTATCACGAGTTAAATCAGCTTGACTGCCTTCCACACACACCAAAGCTTCACAAAGAAATTCACGTGACATCATACACCATACTTAATGAATCAACACCACCTTATGTCTCCTCATGGGAAACCCTGGCACAGAACAGACCAGCATGGCGTGGTGCAGTAACCAAGGGAGCCACCAACTCCGAGGCGCACCGTATCGAGACATCGCAGGCAAAGCGTGAGGCACGCAAGATCCGCCTAAACAGTCGCAGCTCTGCAACCCCGACAGATCCCCCCAACTCTTTCTCCTGTCCTTACTGTCAGAGATCCTTCCTGACTCGAATTGGCCTCACTAGCTCTGTAACCCCGACAGATCCCCCCAACTCTTTCTCCTGTCCTCACTGTCAGAGATCCTTCCTGGCTCGCATTGGCCGCACTAGCCATATGCGCACTCATCCTAGATTTCCACAAGGACGAACTGTTGAAGCATTGTCACCATCCCTCGGGACGGACGAACGATGATCTTCTCCAGACCCAATATTTGCCCTTCTTATTAACAATGCCGATATACTAACGTCATCATTGTCTTCGTACCCTTCTTTCTTGTCACATTATTCATAATAATAAACAATACTATTACTAATAACTAGCATTTTATGTAACGCCTTTCTAATTCTCCAAATGAATTAGAATCGAGGCGTTTACATTCACTGAATCACACGCATATACACTTACATGAACCACTCTCCCACATCCATACAACCATGTTTTATGAAATTAGAGAGGATCGAAAGCTTTCTGAAACACATAGACCTTGAGCTTAGTTTTGAAGCTGGAACGGGCTGACTGGTGATGGAGATGGACAGGAAGAGAGTTCCAGAGAGTGGGAGCGCAAAAACTGAAGCTGCGCTGACCAAACGATTTGAAACTAGTGTTGGGCACCTTCAACAGTATGGCATTGGAAGATCGGAGTGAGCTAGGAGTGTATGTGTGGAGAGAGCACTAGAGAGGTAAGGCGGAAGGGTTTTCTCCAAATGACGGAAGGCAGGGACTGCAACTTTGTATTGGAGGCAAAACTGGAAAATAATTCCTTTAAATGCGTCAAGTGATGACAGTTAGGCAATGAGAAAAGCGCAGAAACACACACACACACACACACACACACACACACACACACACACACACACACACACACACACACACACACATGCACACACACACACACATGCACACACACACACACGCGCGCGCGCACACACACACATACACACACACACAATACACCATACACACACACACAAACTCACACACACACACACACACACGCGCGCGCGTGCGCGCGCGCGCGCGCGCACGCATGCACGCACGCACACACGCACACACGCACACACGCACACACACACACACACACACAGCCACACCCAAACACACACACACATACACACACACACACACACACTACACCATACCACACATACACACGCACGCAAGCACGCACACACGCACACACACGCGCACGCACACGCACACACACACACACACACACACACACACACACACACACAGTCCTGGTTCCGATTCAATGCACTGCAGTTCTTATCAAACTAAACGTGCAAAAAGAGGCCCTAATTGTTCACCAAATTACGGGTTTGCCTTTCCCTTCGCTTACTCTTTTACATGTAAACAGAGTGAAACCTTGAAAAA
>CM065684.1:52614480-52616980 GCA_017654935.2 Phymorhynchus buccinoides
TCTTAAAGGGGCACCATGACTGATGCGTTTTTGCAAGAAACACGTCGGGATCACCATGAAAACACCCTTTACTCTGGTTTCCTATAAATCAAACCGTCCAATCGGCAATTCCGCCTTGGCTGAGGTGCTGGAAGTCAAATACTTTCTCTGAAAGAGAAGACGTGTGTCGTCTCTTTTGTTAAGGCCGCCTGAATTTATACCGAATTGTTTGCACGAAATGTTCGCAATGCAAGCCTTTTTTTCTTTATTTATTTTTAAATTTTATACAGTTTATCTAAAGGAGTTTCGCTCACAACAAACGAAATAGCTTCATTTGTTTTTTTTACTGCACTAAAAAAAAAAGAAGCTTTAACCACAATTGGATTGGCCTCTACCCACCCCATCCAAAATGGCTTATTTCTCTCTCCAGTATTTCCGCCAAGGAGGAATCGCCGTTTTGATGGTGTTAGGAAACCAGAGCAAAGTGAGTGCTCGATTCTTGAAAAGGCTGTCTTTCTGGTGATCTCGACGTGTTTCTTGCAAAAACTCATCCGCCAGGGTCCGTCCACCTTTAAACATAATGCCCTGTGCAGTCAGAGCGCACAACCTGTGCGCTTATTTGCTACGTGCGGATGAAGCAATTGTGTGTGTGTGTGGTCAAAATGGGCAATACATTCTAGTGTTTTCGATTAGCAACCACTATTGTCTTTCTTTAATGTTAAAGCTCTCTGCACACGTTAACATCATTTACAAAATATCACTGTTTCTCCATGGCAACACAGTGAGTTGTAAGTCATTATGAGTGGCCTAACACTACGTTGCCATAGAGAAATAGAGATATTTTGTGAATATGCTAATGTGTAGATAGACCTTTAGAGACCATCAAAATCTTTAAAGTCTCAATACACGTGCACATTTTGTTTACTCTTTTCTCCATAGCAACACAGTGCTATGCAAGTCATAGTATGACTGGCCTATCACTGCCCTGCCATGGGGAAATAGCAAAACAAATAAATTCACGTGTACAGAAACCTTAAGCAAATCTTAAAACGACAAGAAAATTGGCTTAATGAAAAACAAGCGCGAAATCGCAATAGTTTGTGGCACGCGGTCTATTTTTACCACTCCAATTATGAGTCACCTCCCTTGGCTTTTCAATAATTTTAATCTGTAAACCAGAATGTTATCTCTGCACCATTCCGTAACTTTTTATATCTTTTGGAAAACATTTAAAACTATTTATCCTACTTATACTCATTGAAAGAAGCACCGCATACTCGTCGTGTCTGTTGCAGTGTCTGGATAACGTATGTTTATTATTTTGAACGCTTTTAAAATACATCATTTTAAAGAGCAGCCTCAATTTGAAGTGCAGCCTCGATTTGAAGCATTTTTTGAATGTGCTTGTGGCGGTGCCATAGCCGATGAGGTTTAACCGAGGCGTGGTCACCGCTACAGCTATCTGTATTAATTTTAAAACATCGGGACTTTACTGGTTTCGTACTGCCTCCGGGCATTGCCTCCAGTATTGTTCCCACCATATTTGCATTTACAAAATGTCCCATATGTGTCTGATTCAGACCAAGAGGACGTAAAACTCCATTTTCTCTCTCTCTCTCGCCTCGATTGGAAGTGCGACAATTTTGTAGCCTCGATTTGAAGTGCGACAATTTTGGACCGACCGACAGACCGACCGACAAAGTGAGTTATAGGTTTGTGGCTTGTGCCACAAACAAAAAAGTCACATCACTTGCTACAAACCACATCTTAAATTCACACAAAAAACCAAAGATTTAATTCAGATTAAAGGGGAACATTCAGAGCCGTTCTCAGCCCCAAACACTTTCCCTAATCACTGCCAACAATCTCCGAAGTTTCACACAAAGCGCTCTACGTGTTCACGGCGAGCAAATAGAAAACGTAAGCTTTAATTCTCAGGGTTATTCTACAATGTGTCTGTCATAAAACGGGGTTTAAGAGGTAATCCCCCAACCAAAGGATGATTTTCTAGTAGGTGTTTATTTGGTGATTTGACACCGCTGGTATAATATGTACACCCAGCACCACGAAAGGGACATTAAGTGTCAAAATGACAATTCTGAGACAATGGTACATTTATAATCTTCCGACCATCCTCTTTCAAATGAAAGGTAAAGATGTGCCACCCCCCCCCCCCCTGCATTTCTCGGTTAATTGTATTTTTCCGTTTTTGCCTTTCTTACCATACATAAAGCTGTAGTTTAGGAACATTTTCAGCTAATTCTCTTTTTGGAATACTAACCCTAACCCTAACCCTAGCCCTAAACCTAACCCTACCCCCCACTATGTACTGCAGTACACCGCGATTTGTCACAGTTGTGGTTCGTTGCGTTTTTCCGTCTTATAGGGTGGGGGGTAGGGTTAGGATTAGGGCTAGGGTTAGGGATAGGGTTAGTATTCCAAAAATGTTATTAGCTAAAAAGGTTCCTAAAATACAGCTTTATGTATGGTAAGAAAGTCAAAAACGGAAAAATACAATTAA
>CM065684.1:52635651-52640651 GCA_017654935.2 Phymorhynchus buccinoides
ATATGTGTGTCTATGTCTCTGAGTGTTTCTGTCTGTGTCCATTCGTGAAAGGGAATGAGTTCCAAAAGAAACAAATTTCAGTTGTAGCAAATACACACACATTCGGGATCTTAGGCAATTTGTGCTTTCTACAGTTATGCACTAATTAAGGTCTTTGTATGGGTTTTGTGGCAATGACCAAGACACCATTAACAATAATAGGTACCTTTGACACCAACTAAAATTCACCCTCTTTCGGTGCTTTTTTATTCGTGTGGGTTTTTTGGGGGGAGGGGTGTGCGAACATAAGTAAGCATTTTGTTGTCTGTTACTTTTTAATTTTAATACATTGCATAGAAATGCTAATTGTCACCATTGAATCTTGAGGTGAGGTTAACAAATGTGCATTACTTTTTTGTGTGTATCTTGCACATTGTAGAAGTGTTGAAAGTATATTATTACTCCGAAATCCAAACTAGTAAAAAAAAGCAAATAATACAAAATGTGACCCAGCACCACTAAAGGGATATTAAGTCGCTGGGCTAGTTTCTTACAACAGGCTTGCAAAGTCAAAAATCTCATTTTTTATCAATTGTGAATTATGTGTCTTTTCGTGCTCTCTAACATCTCATCTTTCATATTTGTAAATGACGACCTTTGTTATGGTCTCTAAATACTCCAAAAAGTGGTTTAAAATGAGTAGGTTGATGCACTTTCTTCAGCTAGTCTAAATTTAGACTGTGATTTCTCCAAATGGCCGACGGTGCCCCCTCCCCCCCTGCATTTCTCGGTTAATTGTATTTTTCCGTTTTTGCCTTTCTTACCATACATAAAGCTGTATTTTAGGAACCTTTTTAGCTAATAACATTTTTGGAATACTAACCCTATCCCTAACCCTAACCCTAACCTAATCCTAACCCTACCCCCCACCCTATAAGACGGAAAAACGCAACGAACCACAACTGTGACAAATCGCGGTGTACTGCAGTACATAGTGGGGGTAGGGTTAGGTTTAGGGCTAGGGTTAGGGTTAGGGTTAGGGTTATATTCCCAAAAAAGAATTAGCTGAAAATGTTCCTAAACTACAGCTTTATGTATGGTAAGAAAGGCAAAAACGGAAAAATACAATTAACCGAGAAATGCAGGGGGGGGGGGGGTGGCACATCTTTACCTTTCATTTGAAAGAGGATTGGTCGGAAGATTATAAATGTACCATTGTCTCAGAATTGTCATTTTGACACTTAATGTCCCTTTCGTGGTGCTGGATCACATATTATACCAGCGGTGTCAAATCACCAAATAAACACCTACTTGAAAATCATCCTTTGGTTGGGGGATTACCTTTTAAACCCCGTTTTATGACAGACACATTGTAGAATAACCCTGAGAATTAAAGCTTACGTTTTCTATTTGCTCGCCGTGAACACGTAGAGCGCTTTGTGTGAAACTTCGGAGATTGTTGGCAGTGATTAGGGAAAGTGTTTGGGGCTGAGAACGGCTCTGAATGTTCCCCTTTAATCTGAATTAAATCTTTGGTTTTTTGTGTGAATTTAAGATGTGGTTTGTAGCAAGTGATGTGACTTTTTTGTTTGTGGCACAAGCCACAAACCTATAACTCACTTTGTCGGTCGGTCTGTCTGTCGGTCGGTCAAAATTGTCGCACTTCAAATCGAGGCTACAAAATTGTCGCACTTCAAATCGAGGCGAGAGAGAGAGAAAAATGGAGTTTTACGTCCTCTTGGTCTGAATCAGACACATATGGGACATTTGTAAATACAAATATGGTGGGAACAATACTGGAGGCAATGCCCGGAGGCAGTACGAAACCAGTAAAGTCCCGATGTTTTAAAATTAATACAGATAGCTGTAGCGGTGACCACGCCTCGGTTAAACCTCATCGGCTATGGCACCGCCACAAGCACATTCAAAAAATGCTTCAAATCGAGGCTGCACTTCAAATTGAGGCTGCTCTTTAAAATGATGTATTTTAAAAGCGTTCAAAATAATAAACATACGTTATAATACAGACACTGCAACAGACACGACGAGTATGCGGTGCTTCTTTCGATGAGTATAAGTAGGATAAATAGTTTTAAATGTTTTCCAAAAGATATAAAAAGTTACGAAATGGTGCAGAGATAACATTCTGGTTTACAGATTAAAATTATTGAAAAGCCAGGGGAGGTGACTCATGATTGGAGTGGTAAAAATAGACCGCGTGCCACAAACTATTGCGATTTCGCGCTTGTTTTTCATTAAGCCAATTTTCTTGTCGTTTTAAGATTTGCTTAAGGTTTCTGTACACGTGAATTTATTTGTTTTGCTATTTCCCCATGGCAGGGCAGTGATAGGCCAGTCATACTATGACTTGCATAGCACTGTGTTGCTATGGAGAAAAGAGTAAACAAAATGTGCACGTGTATTGAGACTTTAAAGATTTTGATGGTCTCTAAAGGTCTATCTACACATTAGCATATTCACAAAATATCTCTATTTCTCTATGGCAACGTAGTGTTAGGCCACTCATAATGACTTACAACTCACTGTGTTGCCATGGAGAAACAGTGATATTTTGTAAATGATGTTAACGTGTGCAGAGAGCTTTAACATTAAAGAAAGACAATAGTGGTTGCTAATCGAAAACACTAGAATGTATTGCCCATTTTGACCACACACACACACAATTGCTTCATCCGCACGTAGCAAATAAGCGCACAGGTTGTGCGCTCTGACTGCACAGGGCATTATGTTTAAAGGTGGACGGACCCTGGCGGATGAGTTTTTGCAAGGAACACGTTGAGATCACCAGAAAGACAGGCTTTTCAAGAATCGAGCACTCACTTTGCTCTGGTTTCCTAAAATCACCATCAAAACGGCGATTCCTCCTTGGCGGAGATACCGGAGAGAGAAATAAGCCATTTTGGATGGGGTGGGTGGAGGCCAATCATTGTGGTTGAAGCTTCTTTTTTTTTTAGTGCAGTATAAAAAACAAATGAAGCTATTTCGTTTGTTGTGAGCGAAACTCCTTTAGATAAACTGTATAAAATTTAAAAATAAATAAAGAAAAAAAGGCTTGCATTGCGAACATTTCGTGCAAACAATTCGGTATAAATTCAGGCGGCCTTAACAAAAGAGACGACACACGTCTTCTCTTTCAGAGAAAGTATTTGACTTCCAGCACCTCAGCCAAGGCGGAATTGCCGATTGGACGGTTTGATTTATAGGAAACCAGAGTAAAGGGTGTTTTCATGGTGATCCCGACGTGTTTCTTGCAAAAACGCATCAGTCATGGTGCCCCTTTAAGAACGTGCCGATAACTTTTTTTTTTTTTTTTAAAAGTCATAAACATACCCGCAGCGCAATGAATGCCTGTTGCCAAGTGCACAGTCATCGTCGTTTATTTCATGTTGGTTATGAATGGGGGCCAAAATATGACATGAAGTTTACAGCGTGATGAAAGTATACCACGATGAAATTCGGTCATGATTCCATCACCAACTCTTCCTTTAACCCTTTCGCAGCCAGCCATTTTTCAGCCAAAAATGTCTGTCAAACAATGTCTGTGAAACACTGCGAATACCTCTGTGACGTGTATACAAAATAAGGCCTTTCCTTATCTCCCAAATTGAACAACCTAAAGTCTATTGGATAACGGATCCTAATTTCATGCAGGCCTTTCAGTAACAAGGGTGTTCAATAAGTGTGGTGCAGAAATGCGACATTGGCGGTGAAAGGGTTAATCACATCCATTTGTGAAGTACTAAATGTCATCATAGTCAGGGTGCGAGATGAGCTCGCGAGGTGCGAAATTTAATAGGGGCTTTGCACACAAAAAAGAGTAGGGTTGCCTGGTTTAAATGTCCCCATTTCTTGTTTGATGTCAATTATGTTTCTTCTTAAAGGGGCACCCTGACGGATGATTGTTTTGTAATAACACGTCGAGATCACCAGGAAAACACCGTTTACAGAGATCGCAACACTCACTTTGCTCTGGTTTCCTATAAATCAAACCGTCAAATCGGCTATTCCTCCTTGGCGGAGGTGCTGGAATTCAAATTCTTTCACCCAAAGAGAAGGCGTGTGCCGTCTCTTTTCTAATGGCCGCCAAATCGTTTGGACAAAATGTTCGTAATACAAGCCTTTTTATTGTTATTGTTTTTAATTGTATATAGTTTATCTAAAGGAATTTCGCTCACAACAAAGGAAATAACTCCAATTTTGTTTTTACTGGACTACAAAATAATAAAACGCTTCAATCACAATGAGTGTCCTCCACCCACCCCATCCAAAATGGCTACCCTCTCTGGCATCTCCGCCAAGGCGGAATCACCGTTTTGACGGTTTAATTTCTAGGAAACCAGAGCAAAGTGAGTGTTCCGATCCTTGAAAACGCTGTTTTTCTGATGATCTCGACGTGTTTCTTGCAAAAACTCATCCGCCAGGGTCCACCTTTAAGTGCGCTTCATATTGGTATACGTGCTTTTGGCTCGTCGTCTCTGGCTCTCTGTTTCTTTTAGTATTCTAACCAGACAAAAAGAAAAGAAAATTTAAAATAAAAAACGAAGTAAAAAAAAACCACGGCGACAAAAAAAACCAACGACATTTACAAGTTGAACCCCCCCCCTCCCCCCCCCCCTCCCCCCCTCCCCCCCCCCCCCCCCCCTCCCCCCCCCCCCCCCCCCCCCCTCCCCCCCTATATTGTGCCCGTTCTGATCCCACCCCCTCCCCTCTCCCGCTATTTTTTCTACGCCCTCCCCTCTCCCACCCACCCCACCTCCACCACCGTACCCTAGCCCACCCCCTTTTCTATAACGGGGTAAAAAGCGCATGGGCGGGTAAGAAGCTCACCCCAATTATCTCATGAAATGAAGCAAATTTCAGTCTCATTTTGCCCATGAGACGAGCGTTAATGTCTAGCATTCGTCTCATGGGCAAATTTGACTGAAATTTTCTTTATTTCATGAGATAATTGGGGTGGGCTTCTTACCCGCTCATGCGCTTTTTACCCCGTCTTCCCCTAG
>CM065684.1:52645651-52648151 GCA_017654935.2 Phymorhynchus buccinoides
CAACAAATGTTGCGCTCGTGCCGGAAGAGTGCTGAGTTGGCACAGGTTTTTTTTATCCCTTCCTTGGATATAAAGGTTTTTGTTTTGTTATGTTTATTTTTGGTTCTATCTGTATGTCTGCTTGTCTGTCAGTGTGTTCATCTCAATGTCTGTACAGGCTTATGTGTGAAGTTCAGGACGCCATCGATAGTCTAATTAAACGTTTTGGAAGGTTTGTTGTTGTTTTCGTCCCCCAGCTTAAACACGTTCGGGGCACGCCCAGTGCCACGTGAACATTTCGCAGTTTGTTCCCTTTTTGTTTGTGGCTCAAGCCACAAACCTATAACTCACTTTGTCGGTCGGTCTGTCGGTCAAAAATTGTCGCACATTTTGACAAAATTGTCGCACTTCAAATAGAAGAAGAAATTTTGGGGTTTTACGTCCTCTCGGCCCGGGAAGGCACATATGGGACATGTGTATTAGTTGGGTATGTGAAAAATAAGGAAAAAACATTTACAAGACGTACATAGACAGAACATGGACAGTACGTATAATGGAGAGGGGGTATGGAAATTCTCATAAGACGCAAGTTAAGACATTCTTGAAATGGTGGTGAACCGAGGTTCGTGTTAAGGAAGATTGGGAACCGAAGTTCGTGATAAAAATAATCAAAATTTGTAAAATGTTATATAAAATTCTAATGGCTTGTCTGACCCGACCGAAACAAATCAATTAATTAAAATTCCAGGGCTACTGGATTTTAAAAGTTCAAAAGATGTTTATTTTATTATTAAAAGCCTAATATGGCCCGTATTTATTTTAAAACTTGTATTTACAGTTATTTATAAAATTTATTTACAAAAAATTTGTGACTTGTTAATACAAGTCACGGGGCAAAGGCCCTATTATGAGATTTTTTTTTTTTTAAATCCTACCGGGGGAGAGAACTCTCTCCCCTGGGACTTCCCTGGGGAAAAGAGCAGGGGAAATATTTACATCACGGATGTTAAGTTAATATGTTTAAAAAGATAAAATTATATTTGTTTTTATACATTTATTTACATACTGTTCTGGGAACAACAAAAGTGTGGGAGGGGAGGGGGATTCGGAGGGTCTCAGCACACATTGAGGGGGCGGGACCAACGAGGGGAGCGGTACGCAGGCCATCCCTGCGTCAGCAAACCCCCGCAGGCCCACCCCAACAAAGGGGAGACCAGCTCAACGAAAAAATAAAGGATAAAAAATGAAAGGTTCCCAGAACATGGGGATACAAACAATATTGTTTAAACTATTTTATGTCGTTCATACCATCATTCGTTCAGTATATTTTCTTTCGAGTTTTGCGATAAACACGCATTTAATCAATGGGAGACCACCCAGCCATTCTGTGACCTGTCGCACTTCAAATCGAGGCTACACTTCTGGCCGCTCTTTAAAATGATGTATTTTAAAAGCGTACAAAATAATAAACATATGTAATACAGACACTACAACAGACACGACGAGTATGCGGTGCTTCTTTTGATGAGTATAAGTAGGATTCATAGTTTTAAATGTTTTCCAAAAGATATAAAAAGTTACGAAATGGTGCAGAGATAACATTCTGGTTTACAGATTACAATTATTGAAAAGCCAGGGGAGGTAACTCATGATTGGAGTGGTAAAAAATAGACCGCGTGCCACAAACTATTGCGATTTCGCACTTGTTACAATTAAAGATATGTAGACACTCCAACCCAATGATTCGATTCCCCCCCCCCCCCCCAACGCCCCCCCCCCCCCCAACACACACACATCACCACCACACACACACACACGCCCACCTAACACACGGAGCCAAGGTTCACACAACGAACGAAACGCTCTATCTACCATTGTAACTATCTATAAACAACTCAACCGTTAATCCAAGTGATACTGCATCAAGCGCTGCCAATAATCCCATCAAAAGCACTGAATAAAAGTTGACCTTTAACTAAACAGGCAATATGTAATCCAGTCCCTCATTCTTTCTCCTCTCTTCTTATAAAAGTAACTCCTGTGAGGAAAGATTACACGTTTCGTGTTCGTGTTTTGTCGTTAACATTTTCTTTGGTCCTTCTATGTGTCATCAATCAGAGGTGGTTCTATAAAACTGGTATTGCTTTGGAAGGTGTTTGCCTCAAATAACAGAAAAACAACAACAACAAACAAGTGCGGAATCGCAATAGTTTGTGGCACGCGGTCTATTTTTACCACTTCAATCATGAGTCACCTCCCCTGGCTTTTCAATAATTTTAATCTGTAAACCAGAATGTTATCTCTGCAGCATTTCGTAACTTTTTATATCTTTTGGAAAACATTTAAAACTATTTATCCTACTTATGCTCATTGAAAGAAGCACCGCATACTCGTCGTGTCTGTTGCAGTGTCTGGATTACGTATGTTTATTATTTTGTACGCTTTTCAAATACATCATTTTAAAGAGCAGCCTCAATTTGAAGTGCAGCCTCGATTTGAAGTGCGACAATTTTGTAGCCGC
>CM065684.1:52655651-52668151 GCA_017654935.2 Phymorhynchus buccinoides
TCTCTCTCTCTCTCTCTCTCTCTCTCTCTCTCTCTCTCTCTCTCAGATTGGAAGAAACAGGCTCTCTCTCTCTCTCTCTCTCTCTCTCTCTCTCTCTCTCTCTCTCTCTCTCTCTCTCTCAGATTGGAAGAACAGGCTTTGCCTAAAATCTTAATCCTTGTTAAAAAATAATTCAGCTTTCAGTGTTCTCTCTCGATCTCTCGGGTTTTTGTCTCAGCAAAAACTGTTTTCCTAAGGAATAAGTGCCTTAACGCAGGTGCCCCGGATCAACCTAAGTTGTGCAAAAAATAGAATGGTCAATCTAAACCCAACCGTACCCCACTCCCCTCTCTTCCAGTCCCCCAACTACTTCCATACCCCACATTACTACTATTGCAAATATCTACACTGCACTAACCTTTTCTCACAACCCCTTACCCCTACTCACTCAAATTGATACGGTATACATAGAAAATTGATTGTGTCAACATTGCCCTCTGCAGATCTGCTGCCTACCTTACCTTGAAGCTTGTACGGATTGACCAAAGAGTCATTATGAATGATACGCAAGAGAGGCATTTCCAAATTCCCCATGTCTCAGCAGTTTGTTCCAGGCATTTGAGGGGTCGGTTGTCTTATAATTTTAGGTCTACATACGTGTAAGGTGATGGCGTAATGGGATAGTGGTGGTTAGGCACAAGGTCAAACGGATGAATGGCACAGGGAATAGTGGTACTATGGCATTAAAATGGTATCTGGAATCGTGGTAGTATGGCACTAAAATGGTATTCGGTATTGTGGTACTTGGGCAATGGAACTGTATATGATTGTGTGGCACTTGAGGACTAAAATGGTATATGGTGTTGTGGCACTTGAGGACTAAAATGGTATGTGGTGTTGTGGCACTTGAGGACTAAAATGGTATATGGTGTTGTGGCACTTGAGGACTAAAATGGTATATGGTGTTGTGGCACTTGAGGACTAAAATGGTATATGGTGTTGTGGTACTTGGGGACTAAAATGGTATATGGTGTTGTGGCACTTGAGGACTAAAATGGTATATGGTGTTGTGGTACTTGGGGACTAAAATAGTGCAATGGTATTGTGGTGCTTGGCACTAAAATGTTAATTGTGGTACTTGGGCATTACAACGGTATATGGAATTGTGGTGCTTGTGTACACTGAAATGACACATGCCATGAATGTATGTTGACACGAAATGACACATGACCTAGTGGTATTTCGGCACGAAATGACACATGACCTGTATTTCGGCACGAAATGACACATGACCTAGTGGTATTTCGGCACAAAATGACACATGACCAAGTGGTATTTGGGCACAAAATGACACATGACCTAGTGGTATTTGGGCACTAAAACAGCACATAGAATAATGATACTTTGGGCACTAAACTGGCACGTGAAATATTGGCACATCGACGCTAGGGGACATAAATAAATGGCACATGGGATAGTGTTAATTTGGCACAGGTTCACGTGGATACAATGGCACAGTGAATCTTAACATTCGTGCACTATGTCACACAGTTGTAATAACACGTGGGATACTGGCATTTGGTCATCATGTCACAAAGATTCGAGGCACACGGAACAGTAGTATGTGGGTACTACGACAACAGTTACAATGGCACGTGAAACATTAATATTTGGGCACTAGGTCACACATTCATGATGGTACATACTATTGTGGTACTTTGTACATAATTGTTCATGCATGTTCGTTCGTCCGTCCCGAGGGATGATGTCATGCTTCAACAATTCGTCCTTGTGGAAATCTAGGATGCTGGGTGAGTTCGCAAATAGCTAGTGAGGCCAATGCGAGCCAGGAAGGATCTCTGACAGTGAGGACAGGAGAAAGAGTTGGGGGGATCTGTCGGGGTTGCAGAGCTGCGACTGTTTAGGCGGATCTTGCGTGCCTCATGCTTTGCCTTCGATGTCTCGATACGGTGCGCCTCGAAGTTGGTGGCTCCCTTTGTTACTGCACCACGCCATGCTGGTCTGTTCTGTGCCAGGGTTTCCCATGAGAAGACATTGATGTTGAAGTTCTTTAGGGACACTTTGAGGGTGTCCCTACATCTCAACTTTGGTCTACCAAGACTCCGTGCACCAGTCTTCAGCTCTCCATTGAAGGTACTCATGCATACAATGGGTGATAAGAACATGATAGTAGAAGCATTGGGACGCAATGGCACGCGGACTGAATACATGGGTAGCGAGGTTCTTTGTGACAGAACCAATGTGATATGAACAAAATTATATTGGCAAATAACAATTATTATTCGATTTGGGGCTTTATGTTACTTCCCAGTGACACACAATGGCGATGCTTGTAGGATTGAACTGACAATGCCACCTAGTGACGAGTCAGGGGCAGAGAGTTTTCTGTGGCTCTATACTACTACTACTTCATGACAGGCAAGGGCGATAATCTTATTGTAGATGGCGCACGGATCTCAGTGCACGATATATAGATAATGTTAAGTATAAAGCCTCATTGTTTACGCACATAGTAATCATATCAGCAAGAGCCATACTTATGCTGTCAGGAAGAGGGTTTGGGGCATCTGACTCACTCATGCGTGTTTATTCTCCCATTGTTTGTTACACACACACATCCAGACAAAACACTTATGTCAAACCAGCTTCCATGTCACTCAACAGCTTTTACTCAACACAGAATGAGAAACCAAGACAAATACTTAAATGAATCTAATCTTAAGCTACAACTATAATATTTGTACCGCGTTGGCCACAAGTCATGACAAAACAAAACTATCGTGCACGTTTTAATAATCAAAGCTACTTTTCTCCCCAGGCGCCACAAACACAATTTAATTCTTCTCGCGCGTTGTTTTGTTTTCACAGTTGACGTCACAATCCAAAAGTAACTTTCATTTCTTGGTCAGCGTCGATCCGGTTCATCGGAAGAGATGACTGACCCGCCTCACCTAAATCCAACGTCAGGGAGCACAGTAGGGTTGATCTTGATCAGCGTCGATCCGGTTCATCGGAAGAGATGACTGACCCGCCTCACCTAAATCCAACGTCAGGGAGCACAGTAGGGTTGATCTTGATCAGCGTCGATCCACTACATCGGAAGAGATGACTGACCCGCCTCACCTAAATCCAACGTCAGGGAGCACAGTAGGGTTGATCTTGATCAGCGTCGATCCGCTGCATCGGAAGAGACGGCTGACCCGCTCCACCCGCAACCATCAGCGTCGGGGAGCACCCACCAGGTAGAGAGCTCTGGGCCCTGGTCCTGGTATCTTCCTCAGGAACGGCATCCAGCCTGGGAGCTGTTAATCATATAAACCTCTGCCTACGCAGCTATTCTTACATCAATATGCAAGAGACTAGCTCTACTCGGAACTTGACCCGAGGCATATCGCAGCTTGACTGACAGACTTAGCAAAGGAAGTGAGTACGAACAAGGAAAGATCACTCTTCAACTCTTTTTTTCCCGCACAAAAAGACACCACCGTTTCGAAGTAAAGACGAAACGCTTATGTGGTGATTCAATCTGTCACATATACAGTACTCCCCGTTTATAGTAAACTCGGTTATAAGAAATTTCGGTTACAGTAAAGGAAAGCACTGGTTCCCGGCCAAAGGTCTACTGTTTTATTACTAAATAGACCCCGGATAGTAGCAACTCGGTTATAATTTTAAAAAACCTGCTATAGTAAAGTTACTTTTGGTTCCCCACAGGACTGGCTCCTCGGTTACAAAAAAGAAAGAAAGTCCTCTTCGTGACCTTTGTAAATACGTCACCAATGTATGCGTCACAGTCTCACCACTCCCCCCATCCACCCATAATAACAACTGGGTTATAATTAAAATTTAAAAAACTCCTATATAGTAAAGTCATTTGTGGTTCCTCTTCGTTACAATAAAAAAAAATTGTCCTCTTCCTGACCTTTGTAAATACGTCATCAATGTATATGTCACAGTCTCACTACTCCCTCTACCCACCATCAATGAAATTGAAAGGCACTCAAAAACATGTTTCTTTCCCCTCATTACTTAGTTGAAAAAAATGAATCCGAAAAAAAAAATATATATACAGCCGAATCCGCTTATAAGAAACTCGCTTATAAGAAAACTCGCTTACAATGAAGCAAAAACAATTTCCCTGCCGAACTTCTTCTTTCTTATCTATGATCAAAACTGGGATATAAGAAACTCGCTTATAAGAAAACTCAGTTATAAGCAAGCAATTTTTTTCTCCCATCCGCAATGGAAACTTGGATATAAGAAAATTGTCACACAAGAGAGTTGGTTTGCAGTTCATTTTCTTATAAGCGAGTTCTATTTACATATAAGCGAATTACCATTGACAACATTTTCTTAAAGACCCCCCAGATCACAAGTCAAAATCACGGGTTCCACCTGTTTTCCTTCTTATAGCTGGTACAAAATCTTGTTTTGACCAGGTTTGACTCCCATACAAATGCCCCAAATTGAAAACGAAATATTTTAAAGAGCAGCCTCAATTTGAAGTTGGGGGGGAATTTGTATGTGGGTCACAAAAACAAAAAACAAGGGATTTAATCGTGTTGGGTCAGTGTGTCTTTAAAATTGAGTTGGACCTGAACTGAAAGGATGTTCCGAGAAAATTGAAGTCGTTCCAAAAAGGGAAAGTTTACATCAAACCAGTTGTGTCACAGACATTCTAAACAGTACAGGCACTAGATTACAAGACTAATTGAGTTGTTTTTGTTCCTTTATTCCATACTTTCCTTCAGTATTCTGTGCAAAATAAATGTTGAACAGAAGAAAAAAATATGAGTACTTTTGTGTTGGTGGTAGAGACAAGGGAAACAACTTCAAAATGTTTTCTTATATCTGAGTTTCGGATATAAGAAAACTTGGATAAACAAAACATCATCTCCCTTCGATTTTCTTATAACCGAGTTTTTCTGTATTTTGATTTGATGATGGGTTTATATTTAGTATTTTACGTTAGCTTTGACTTTGAAAAACGTCATCGGATAAGATGAAAAATACCATCAAAACTTTACTATATCCGAACATCGTTTATAAGAAAAAACTGTTATAGTAAAGAAAAAGCCTTGCTCCCCTGCACTTTACTATAAGCGGAGTGTACTCTACCTATCTGTTTTAGCTGCCAGTTTAATGGTTGAATCAGATTAACTAACTCGCGAAAAGAAAAACACTTTTTTGTTCTTTCTTTTTTACCGTGAAGGCATGAAGTGAAATGGGATCGGCGAGAATAGACTAGCTGGTTCTTGTCTCTTTTATGAAATAGCTGAGCTGGAACAAGACGTCGAAGCGGATAGTGTTTAAGAAGCTTAGGAGGGCTGTCTGTGAGTGAGATCTCTTTACAAGTTATGAATATTAAATGATGATAGGTTACTTAAAGTTGATAAAGAGGGGGAGGGGGGGGCTGAAGAAAGGTGGGCGAATGTTTGTTTTTTTATATAGTCGACATGTCTGTGATAGAGGCTTGTTGATGCTGTCATCTAAAGTTTTGATAAAGTATCACTTAACTTTTCCCACCCGAACTCCTCCGCTATTCTCTCACTCTATCCGTCAATCTCCCTTTCAACCTCTCATTCTTTGCCCGTGTCTATCTACCTGTCCTTCTGCCTGTCTACTGTCTATCTGTACATCTCCGTCTATCCGTCTCTCCGTCTATGTCTCTGTCTCTCTCTCTCTCACTCACTCTCTCTCTCTCACTCACTCTCTCTCTCTCTCTCTCTCTCTCTCTCTCTCTCTCTCTCTCTCTCTCTCTCTCTCTCTCTCTCTCTCTCTCTCTAATGCTTCTACTTTCATATTTCCATTCGTTGGACAATTTTCCATTACGGTGCACTTGCTTATTATTATTATACTAGCGCAATGCCTAGTACTGGCAATGCACCGTACTGGTAACGCCACGTACTGGTTTCGCCGCGTGTCTGAACCGATTCGCGTCCGGTTTGGCACACCGATCGTCACCGTCGCCGGTCATCTACCTACCAAATTGGAAGGCAATCGGTCCAGAAATGCCGGAGATACGGGCGCCGAGAGTCCGGCGGATGCGCGTTTCGCGCATTTGCGAAACCGCGCAAATGATACGGCCGCCTCGGTTGCCGTTGCCATCGCCCCGTTAGGGCTCACAGCAAATTTGAAGCGATTCGGTCGAAAAACGGCGGAGTTATAAGGCCCGTTTTGTGTTTCAGACAGACAGACAGACAGACAGACACACACACGGACACTTGGCTTTTTACTATATGATGATTGGCAATTTTCTCCACTTTGCATTTTCTTGGCAATTTGAACCTCCTATCCACACCCTCACCCACAATTGTTTTACCACTTTTTTTTTTTCTCTTTCCACCAATCACAACCACCTCTACAGCCTTACCCTCACCCCGTTCTCCCTCCAACAACATAGCAACAACAAACACAACAAGCGGATCGACGAGCTGCAGATAAGTTCCCGAGCGGGTGAACGTGGGAACATACCAGCAGCATGACGCATCTGCGCTCTAGTGACAATAAACTGAGCAATTGCCAAAAAAACCTTTACAAATAATAAATGTGTCAAAAATGTGTGGTTGTAAATGACCGGTTACAGATGGTCATATCAACAGACTATAGCCGTTGTGACTTTGACCTTGGCCTTTCTTGTATCAATATGCAGAATGACCGTAAGCCAATGCATCTGCACACCAAGTATGAACATTTTAAGTCCAACGATGTGAAAGATATGGCCACAAGAAGAACTATACGTTTTCAAGGTCAATGTCAGCATGGTTATTATTTTTGTATGGGACATTTGAAGCGATTCCATGCAACAGTTCTTGAGATACAGCTTAGTGGTTCGAACTCTGTGATTCGCGCGCACAGACACATTCATGATTATAATGTCATAGCCCTTTTATCAAAAAACGTTGTGAGAAAAAAACGCATTGAAATACGTGCAAAAGTTTGCGAGATATCAACGATTAAGTGTTTTGAGGTTTGATTAAGTGTTTTGAGGTTTGATTAAGTGTTTTGAGGTTTGAACTCCTTAATCAGCATGACCTTGACCTTAAAACAAAACTAAAGCAATCAGTCGATAGCTGATATGCTCTATAACTTGCACAATAAAAGTGGATTGAAATAAAGTGAACCGTTTTTAAGAAAACGCGGCGGACGCACACACGCACGCACACACGCACGCACGGACGAACGGACGGACGGACGGATGGATAAAACAAAAACAATACTTCCCGAAGCTTCGCACGGGAACTAACACAAACACAATCAAACAAAATAAAACAACCCAATTATGGCTCAAAGTTTGTAAAAAAAATAAAAGCCTGTACAACCTCAAACTTCCCTGCTTTATAACTTGCAACAATAAACCCCTGCAAGTGTCCCGTAGGAGCTACACAAACTTTAATGGGATTAGAATTAGAAGAAAACAAGCGCGAAATCGCAATAGTTTGTGGCACGCGGTCTATTTTTACCACTCCAATCATGAGTTACCTCCCCTGGCTTTTCAATAATTTTAATCTGTAAACCAGAATGTTATCTCTGCACCATTTCGTAACTTTTTATATCTTTTGGAAAACATTTAAAACTATTTATCCTACTTATACTCATCGAAAGAAGCACCGCATACTCGTCGTGTCTGTTGTAGTGTCTGTATTACATATGTTTATTATTTTCTACGCTTTTAAAATACATCATTTTAAAGAGCGGCCAGAAGTGTAGCCTCGATTATGTTCAAATTCTGATCGCTTCTCGGCCTTTTGGCTAAGACAGTGATTCAGGAACATAAATTTTTGTTTATATCCTGGTTGGTTTGTTCAGCCCGTCGTACATGGCGAAAGCCGATACGCGACGTTAAACTGAACTTCCATTTGAAGTGCGACAATTTTGTCAAAATGTGCGACAATTTTGGACCGACAGACCGACCGACCGACAAAGTGAGTTATAGGTTTGTGGCTTGAGCCACAAACATGGCTTGAGCCACAAACAAAAAAGCACAAGAAAACGCTTTTTTTGCCCCGTAGGTTTTCAATGCTTTACAGGCCTAGTCACACTGCATACGATTGCATTATTAGGTATTAGGTACTTTATAATCACAGAGGCGTATCTGTGAAATTCGGGTTGCTCCCACCTGGAAAGTGCGTCGCAGCCAGAGGCGCGCCACCCATTTTAAAAAAAAAGTTGCATGCGATTTTTGTGTGTGACTGATGAGGAAGGAAGGGTGTGTGCGTGTGGTGTTAACTTTTGACGAAATGACAGCTTTTTCGTTGCCACTGGGCTTAACGTGTGCTAGGTGCATGGGCACTTAGGACCTCGGTTTATCGTCTCATCCGAAACACTCCACGTTCAGACCGTAAGGCCTAGTGCAGAGTGAGAGGAAAAATCTCCTGTACCCAGGTTTTAAACATAATCTATGTTTCGTTCACTATCCTCATGTAGACCGCGATACACGAACCAAATGAAATGTGCAATACAAAAATAAGATATTTTATCAGATTCGTGTAGTACGGAAGACTAGGGGAAGACGGGGTAAAAAGCGCATGGGCGGGTAAGAAGCCCACCCCAATTATCTCATGAAATGAAGCAAATTTCAGTCTCATTTTGCCCATGAGACGAGCGTTAATGTCTAGCATTCGTCTCATGGGCAAATTTGACTGAAATGTTCTTTATTTCATGAGATAATTGGGGTGGGCTTCTTACCCGCCCATGCGCTTTTTACCCCGTCTTCCCCTACAAAATTAATGTAGTGCACATAACTAGCAGGATTTCATCGGGTTCATTTAGACAGTAGACTGTCAGAGTTATATTTCATCCTATGTTGGCTACAGCGTGAGGGACAAGAACGCAAAGCATAAACAAATAAAAATGTAAACAAGCGCGGATTCGCAATCGTTTGTGGCGTGCGACAATTGAAAACGAAACATAAAAAAAGTGCGGTCTATTTTTACCACGACAATCATTATATACACTGAGTCGCTTCCCCTTGCTTTTCAATAATTTTAATCTGTAAACCAGAATGTTATCTCGTGCACCATTTCTTAACTTTTTATATCTTTTGGAAAACATTTAAAACTATTTATCCTACTTATCCTCATCGAAAGAAGCACTGCATACTCGTCGTGTCTGTTGCAGTGTCTGTATTACGTATGTTTATTATTTTCTACGCTTTAAAATGACGATTCGTGTGCTCTGTTTAGTATATAATTCTTTCCATACGCAAGGACAATACTAACTTGTGGCGGTGCCATAACCGATGAGGTTTAACCGAGGCGTGGTCACCGCAACAGCTATCTGTATTAATTTTAAAAATCGGGACTTTACTGGTTTCGTACTGCCTCCGGGCATTGCCTCCAGTATTGTTCCCACCATATTTGTATTTACAAATGTCCCATATGTGTCTGATTCAGACCAAGAGGACGTAAAACTCCATTTTCGATACGTAAGGACTATATGTAGATAATGACAACTGAAATGTTACTTTATGTCCAAAATATTTGCGACAATTTTGAGAAATGTACGACAATTTTGGACCTACAGACCGACCGACCGACAAAGTGAGTTATAGGTTTGTGGCTTGTGCCCTTCATAATGACGTTATTTAGCAATGAAGGGTCAAGCCACAAACCTATAACTCACTTTGTCGGTCGGTCGGTCCTTCATTTGTGCCACAAACAAAAAGGCAGTAGAATCATGCCTCGCAAATGTCAAAATCGGAGCGTAGTGAATCGAATCGTATACAGTGGGGCGTGGTTAGGAGGCGTCACATGCTGGCGCCAGCCTCGTACGCATGATCTGCGAAGGGGGAAATAATAATATTATGTAAACTGAGCAGACAAGTGATGAAAAAAGGCGTGTACTTTTTACAAGGTGTGAATGTAATATTAGGCAAAAACGGATGCATTATTGTTATATAATGCAGAGAGAGAGAGAGAGAGAGAGAGAGAGAGAGAGAGAGAGCGAGAGAGAGAACAACAAACGAACAAATTGTTTAATGATTAGGCCTTTGGCCCATAGCATTGGAGGTGAGATCCAAAAAAATGAGGGGGGAAATTTGAGTTGTCATCATATAGTAAAAAGCCAAGTGTCCGTCCGTGTGTCTGTGTGTGTGTGTGTCTGAAACACGAAACGGGCCTTATAACTCCGCCGTTTTTCGACCGAATCGCTTCAAATTTGCTGTGAGCCCTAACTGGGCGATGGCAACGGCAACCGAGGCGGCCGTATCATTTGCGCGGTTTCGCAAATGCGCGAAACGCGCATCCGCCGGCCTCTCGGCACCCGTATCTCCGGCGTTTCTGGGTATTGGTAGGTAGATGACCAGGGACGGTGACTATCGGTGTGCCAAACCGGAAGCGAATCGGTTCAGAAACGCGCGCGCTATACCACTCCGCCGTTTCTTAACCGAATCGCTTCACATTTGCTGTACTCAGCGTTACCAGTACTTGGCGTTACCGTTACTAGGCGTTACCGTTACTAGGCGTTACCGTTACTAGGCGTTACCGTTACTAGGCGTTACCGTTACTAGGCGTTACCGTTACTAGGCGTTACTGGTACTCAGCGTTGCGCTAGTCATATAGTAAAATGCCAACTGTCCGTCCGTGTGTGTGTGTGTGTGTGTGTGTGTGTGTCTGAAACACGAAACGGGCCTTATAACTCCGCCGTTTTTCGACAGAATCGCTTCAAATTTGCTGTGAGCCCTAATGGGGCGATGGCAACGGCAACCGAGGCGGCCGTGTCATTTGCGCGGTTTTGCAAATGCGCGAAACGCGCATCCGACGGCCTTTCGGCGCCTGTATCTCCGGTAATTCTGGACCGATTGCCTTCAATGTTGGCAGATATATGACCGGGGACGGTGACTATCAATGTGCCAAACCGGAAGCGAATACATTACTTAGGCGCATAACAGCAACATGATGCAAAACGGGCCTTATAACTCTGCCGGTTTTCAACCGAATCGCGTCAAATGTGCTGTCAGGCTTGCTGTTACCGGGGCAAAGCCTGGCAGCAAATTGGAAGAACATCGGGAGAGCGCGTCACTCTCAGAGCAGCGCCAACGGGAAACAGGGCTTTATAACTCTGCCGTTTCTTAACGAAATCGCTTCATATTTGCTGTACTCAGCGTTACCAGTACTTGGCGTTACCGTTACTAGGCGCTACCGTTACTAGGGAGAGCGCATCACTCTCAGAGCAGCGCCAACGCGAAACGGGGCCTTATAACTCCACCGTTTCTTTACCAAATCGCTTCAAATTTGCTGTACTCAGCGTTACCAGTACTTGGCATTACCGTTACTAGGCGTTACCGGTACTCGGCGTTGCGCTATTAAATAAAAAAATGACATAATGCACGAAGACATGAATAACGAAAGAACTCAGATCAACAATAACTAGTTACTTCATTGACAATAACCGTCTTAACTGCAAGGATTTATGGACATAAGCGGCACCATTATTGACGAGAGAGAGAGGAGGAATAATAAGAAGAATGAAACTCAACAGAGAAGCGCCAGAGAATTGAAAGGATAATATTATAGCAATCATTTCGCACTACTAGGATTATGTAGCAATGATGTGTACGTGTAATTTTCAATAAAGACGTTTTTTTCGCGGGAAAAAAAAGATTCCATGAATATGTCTAATGAAACGCTTTAAGGGTGATTGCCCTGAACTCTTCTGAGATACGTTCATTCAAAAGGTGTTGATAACAGCTTGAGTGAATTCGGTGGTTAAATCATATAGACCAGTGTGGCATAATGACGTTATTTAGCAATGAAGGGTAAATTTCAATATCTTAAAAAAGAAGAGAGAGAGAGAGAGAGAGAGAGAGAGAGAGAGAGAGAGAGAGAGAGGTCTGAAGTCTGAAGTTTTTTTTTATTGATTAGGCCTCTCTGCCCGTATCAATGCTTTTTATCAATAAATAAATGTAAACTAAAACAATACAATCATGCACATACACATAATCCATAAATTGGGAGAAACAATCGAGAAAAGAGAGAGAGAGAGAGAGAGAGAGAGAGAGAGAGAGAGAGAGAGAGAGAGAGAGAGAGAGAGAGAGACACTGGACACTGGACACTGGACACTGGAAAACTTTATTTGACAAGGATAAAGATTTTAGGCGATGCCTATTCTTACAATCTGTCCTTGGATAAAAGAAAAACAAATTTAAGAAACAAAAAACATTTGTAAGCATACTCTCTCTCTCTCTCTCATACACACATACATTGTTTATACATACCTATAAAAAAATAAAAAAATGCTGTTTACAAAAGATTTTTAAAAAAACAAAAAAAAAAAAAACAATTGTGAGACAAATAATTGATGACAAGTAGGAGGTGAAAGCAACATCAATCCAAACACATTTAACAAGCAGTTTAAAGGCAAACAAATAAACAAAGCATAAAACGGAGATGTAAACAATCAATTGACATATACCATGCATATCACATGGAGGTGTACACAAGGCAATACAGTTATACAGTGTGCGTTCAAAATGACACAAGATTTAAGCAGGGCTGTAA
>CM065684.1:52673151-52675651 GCA_017654935.2 Phymorhynchus buccinoides
GGATAAGAATAGCATGAGCTGGCTATTCACTGAGATTTTTATTTCATGCTATATATATATATATATATATATCCCAATCCCCTCAATCCTCCCCTGGGCCGGTGGCTTAGGGATAGCCATCATCTGCTCCAGAGCAGCAGCAAAATGAAGAAGGCCACCCCTGACGCGCCCCTAGTCGGACACAGAAAATGCCGATCACTCAGGGACATGCTGATGCCCTCAGCTCTCCCTGCCCCATGCAGCGACCAGGAGCCGGGCTGCCGGAGGTGCAGCAAAATGTGTATTACCTGCAGGGAGCATCTGGTGGAGACAGCCCGCTTCCACAGCTCACACACACAGGAGATGTTCACAATCAGAGATGCTGTGTCCTGCGACACAGACAATGTGATTTATTTGCTATTCTGCAGCCAGTGCCCCCATTCGCAATATGTAGGACAAACAAAAAACAGTCTAAAAGTGAGACTAGCGTTACATCGATCACACATAGGGAAAAACATAGGAACGCTGGTCACCAGGCACTTCAACCAGCCTGGACACAGCCTGTCCAATGTGAGGTGCCTGGTGATCGAAAAAGTCCATAAGAATGACCTCAACCACAGAATCAGGCGGGAGAAAATGTGGATCGAGAAACTAAAAACCCTCGCCTCCCTGGGCTTGAACACCCTTGATGGCTGAGAGGGTGATGCACTGCCATGCTAACTCTACTGCTTCTTCTTCTTCTTCTTCTTCTTCTTCTTCTTCTTCTTCTTCCTCCTACTCCTCCTCCTCCTTCTTCTCCTCCTCCTCCTCCTCCTCCTCGTCTTCTTCTTCTCCTTCTTCTTCTTCCTCTTCTTCTTCCTCTTCTGCTGAGAGCGTGGCTGTGTTTGTGTGTGGTTGTGGGCGTATATACATGCACACACACTTGTGTGCGTATGCGGGTGTGGGCGCTTGTGTGTGTGTATGTGTGTGTGTGCGTGCGCGCGCGCGTGTGTGTGTGTGTGTGTGTGTGTGTGTGTGTGTGTGTGTGTGTGTTCGTGCGTGTGTGTGTGTGGTGTGTGTGTGTGTGTGTGTGGGGGGGGGGGGGGGTATGTGTGTGTGTGTGAGTGAATGTGAGTGTGTGTGGTTCAGGTGAACGATGATGTCCACTAAGAAAGGTGCGACAAGGTGTGGGCATATGAACTGTTTTCAGGTTTTACTTTTTACCTTGAGCTGTGAATGTGGTATGAAAGAGGGGAATTTTAAGCGTGCTCAACCTGTCCATTGAAAAAGTGTTAAAATAAACACGAAACGTTTGGCCACATACAACGGTGTGTGGTTTTTTCTATCCATATGCAAGACTATTTTACTACTTGATGGAAGAAGAAGCATCGACTCGTTCGATCCAAACACCGGACTTCCGCACCAACATCATCAGAAGCCTGCTGCTGTTTATCTCTTTTGCTGTGATCTCCTTCTCCGCATCCGTCATTGGATCCAGCGGTATGGCTTCGGGTCTTCACGGTTATATCAAAGAACTGAGGAGGTCCATGGAATTACTTGTGCGCTTCGAATCCCACCGTGACTTTCTTACCACCACCATTCATCATCAGACAGCTCCCTCAGGTATGAAAGTGAGATTTGGAATGAGTGCGCTGCCTAAGAATGAATTTCTGGCGAACACAGTGAACCACATCGTGAACAGAGCAAGTATGGACATCGCGTGTGCAGTTAGAGATACGTATTCCACCTTAGCAAATGAAGCAAAAAGCAATGTAGACAAAACTTTGTACAAGATCCAGCAAAGTACGGACTTTTTTGAATTCGAGAACATCAACAAATCCCATCTACACTCCCTGAGATCCTCTAAACAGAAAATCACGACAAAAAAACATAAGAAACTCAAGAAACTGCTGAAATCAGCAAGTAGCGTCAACAACGTGAAGCCTAAGCGGAAATGCCGCCGCTTCAAGAGGAGGGCTACCAGTTCCAAGAAGGACCCCACACCCCAGATCACCACCAAGTCAAACAAACTTATTACAGAACTCCACAATAGGGGGGACATCGACGACAACACATTCAAATGGGCAAAACTGGACCCAGCAAAAGTCAGGCCCCACTCCCTTTACCATGTGCCCAAGATCCACAAAACCTTGAACGACCCCCCAGGACGCCCCATCGTTTCGGGTATAGGGGGACCCACGGAAACCCTGTCCAAGCTGGTTGATCATTGGCTACGGGACTACGTTAACCAGCTTCCCAGCCACATCCAAGACTCCACTCACATGCTTCAAATTATCCAGGAGTGGAACTCCCATCTCGGCCCATTCGACGAACACTGCATGCTGGTCACCATCGACGTCACCAGTCTATATACAAACATTCCACATGAGGACATAAAAACAGCCATCAAACACTTCATCAACAACGTCAGCAGAAAAGACCGACCAACGTGTCAAACCATCCTTAACATAGTCGACCACGTGCTAACCAACAACTACTTCCTATTCGAAGATAAATGTTACCACCAAACTACTGGAACCGC
>CM065684.1:52680651-52686117 GCA_017654935.2 Phymorhynchus buccinoides
CCCACAAAGACGGGTTAGGGCAGTGTGTCAAGAATGATGACGGTGGAATCCAGACTGAAATGGGAAGAACAGATTGTGGGTCTCCATAATTATAATCCATTAAGTATTTTTTGACATGTTTTTCAAGAGGTTTTGACACAATTGAAAGTAAAGAAATTGGTCTGAAATTATTTAAATATGTAAGGTCTTTAGATTTGGGAAGCGGGATGACCTTTGCTTCTCTTAGCGCCGTTGGAAAAACTTTTTTTTTCTTCTCTAATACACAAATGTAAGTGAGTGACTCTCTGACGTATGGTAAGGCAAGTTTCAGAACAGAAGCATTTAGATTGTCTGGTCCCATACTTTTCTTATTCTTTAGTTTAGATATTAGAATTCCAACTTCATGGATTGTAAGGAACGGAATAGTGAATGGATCTGTTGTTTTTAAGTGATTCCTACAGAAAGATTGGAGAGCAGTTGGTGTAACATAATTTTCAGCAGGTGGAAAGTTAGCTGATTGTTGAACTGATTCCGTAATTTTTATAAAATGATTGTTGAAATCGTCAGATGTCCACATTGTCGCCATATTGTCCGATTTATGTTTATTTTTATCAGTGATTTCATTGATAGCTCTCCGTAGCGAAGCGGTGTCTCTATTTGTATTGATTAATGTTTTAAAGTATTTTGATTTTGATTGGTTTACTAAGTCCGAAACCTTTTTTTAAAAATACTGTTTCATTTGAGCTGCTCTCAATGGGGGTAACCCAAAAGGACGCATTTTGGCAAATGACGATTTGGGCGCATAGCCCAATTGTGCGCGGGTGGTCGTATCAAATATGAGCGCGTATCTATCCTACAAGGCCGATATACGTATGTCCCAAAAGAGCGCATATCAATCATAATTCTTTAATTTCAAAAAATAAAAATAAAATCATTTCATGCAATCAACACACATATTTTCATATCATGCACTCTCTCTAATGTGTAAAACAATAGGCCTAACCTAAGATTGGTATACATACCCTAACCCTAACCCTACGGCAACGCTCCCCCATCCATCACGTGTGCTTTTTCTTGAGTGTTTGCATTGACGTGAATCTGTTATTTCCCTAACGTGGTGATGTGTTGGATCGTGGACACGCGCGCTTATGGGATACAATAATATGCTACTATCTGCTAATTGACTAGAAAACACGCGCTCACATGGGTCATCAAAAACGCTCCTATATGGGCTTTAAAACGCGCTCATATGGGCGCGCTCATATGGGCTATGCGCTGTTTTGGGAATCTCCGCTCTCAATGCATCTCGTAGTGCCATTGCAATAATAATATCCCGTGTTAGCCATTTGGGTAATGCTTTGTGCTTAACCCTTTTTTTCCTTTTCTTAGAGGGGTGTGCTTATTAAGAGTCGAAATAAAGATATTATACACATAATTATTGTAAGCGTCATGAGGATCTGTATGGTTATAGACATTTGAGAAGGAAGCTATTTGAAATGAACGGTATTGTGTGGTAGTGTGTCCTGCATTGGTTTGTTTGCAGAGGGTGTCACGCTCAACAGATTGATCCTGGGGATCAATCCGGAAAGCGAACGGCTCGTTTAGGATGAACACCAAAAATCACTGACATGCCCCCACTACAAACCAGACCAGACCAAATGAAGATGATTACAACACAAACATGTATTCTTCATTCGTCCAGTCACAAACATTTACAAATCCTAGAAGATGATGTTAGAAGGGATGGGGACAGAACAGGACTAACAATTTAGATAGAAGACAAATGGTAATGAATATCCAAACTAACCTCCCTAAAGATACCCAAGCTAACCCCTCCCCACAAGCCTAACAAAAGTAACCATAAATGGACATCGTGGGAAATAATGAAAAAACGGGGAATGGGCTTGATGAAACAAAGATGATTGAACTAGTATAAACAAGAGAAAATACCTATGCAACACCTACATATATGTCACGGGAAAATTTGGAATCCGGGAAAATTCCGATTTGTCCCGAGTTTGGGAAAATTCGGGATCTTCCCAGCAAAATTTTGAATTCTGATTTTTCCCGGATTGGTGTCGGTAAAATTCCGAATTCTGATTTTCTCCGGGAAAATTCCGAATTTTCCCAAGCTTGCATCGCAGTTACAAGAATTGTGTGTGACAGAGAAAAGCTTAAACTTAAAATGTTGAATGTGGATCAACTGAACAAGCATTACATCATCGAGAATGACGACAGGAATATTAACAAACAAAAGTAATAATCATATGATAATAATTATAATAATTATAATAAACAATAGTAATCAAATGATTCATAATGCTGTATATACTGTAACAATCAAATATAACAAGATCCAAACAATATAAAACATAAATCATAACACATGTTATAAATATAAGCTTACACCCAACCATGCGCACTTACGCACATGCACACAGGCGCTCACACACGCACACACGTACACATGCACGCACTCACGCATGCGTGCACGCACACACGCGCGCGCGCGCGACCTATGACTAAAATAAGAGAGAGAACTCGATCGGAACTCGGAAATAGTTTAATGTATATCGGCCTTAGGCCACAATACATATCAAGGGAGTGGGATGGACAAGGGGGCAAACTGCTGTAATATCAAACATTTTTAGATTGTATAATAATAATACAATATAGCATATAAGATATCAATCATATGCTGACACAAGACATAGACATAACACTTCTGTTCCGATAATTCACATTTCCACATTTGCATAATAGAACAAACAGGGCCTTAGCATACAGTAAAAAACATAGTAAAGTGTAGGTAACTACAAAAAAATGCTGGATTCGTAAATTTAAAGCCTTTTTTCCTTTTGGTGACTGTATGAAATATGTATCTAGACAGACTACATGTAGTGGCATATTTACATAATTACATAATTGATTACAAAATTCTTAAATCGGTATACATATACGTTGGTTTTTTTATAATCTAAACTTTGTTGTTATGTAATTATGCTTGGGATATTATTCATTTTAATTTTGTTTGATGCATATTGTCCCATTATTACTTTATACAAATTGTTGGTTTAAGCTGCGTGTGTATGCGCGCGCGCGCGCGCGCGCGCGCGTGTGTGTGTGTGTGTGTGTGTGTGTGTGTGTGTGTGTGTGTGTGTGTGTGTGTGTGTGTGTGTGTGTGAGAGAGAGAGAGAGAGAGAGAGAGAGAGAGAGAGAGAGAGAGAGGGGAGAGAGAGAGTGGGGAGAGGGGGGGAGAGAGAGAGAGATTGGGGAGGGGGGAGAGAGAGAGAGGGGAGAGAGAGAGAGAGCCAGGGTGAATGTGTGTTGATTTTAGCATACATTATTTTACATTGTTCTAGTATTGAGCATTGGCTTTTATAATCTAAACCTTGTTTTTATGTACCCCTTTTTATAAATTCTGTTTGTTGTCCTATTATTACTTTTATACAAATTGTTTGTTTAGCTCTGTGTGTGTGTGCGCGCGCGCACGTGTGTGTGTGTGTGTGTGTGTGTGTGTGTGTGTGTGTGTGTGTGTGTGTGTGTGTGTGTGTGTGTGTGTGTGTGTGTGTGTGTGTGTGTGTGAGTGAGTGAGGCATGGTTGAAGGTGGATATTTTGAAAAATATGTTGTGGGGAAGGGGAGGTGGTGGTGTGTGTGTGTGTGTGTGTGTGTGTGTGTGTGTGTGTGTGTGTGTGTGTGTGTGTGTGTGTGTGTGTGTGTGTGTGTGCGTGTGCGTGTGTGTGTGTGTGTGTGTGTGTGTGTGTGTCTTATATTGCATTGTAATTTAATTCTTATGATGTATTTACTGTATATTGTTTTATTGTCTCTATTGTTATATGTGTATTATGTGCATGTCAGACAAAGAATGTCTTTATGTTTTAAAGACAATACATTTTTTGATTGACTGATGGATTGATTGATGCACGCTATTAACTTGCTGGGAAACCGAAAGTGACATATATATCACACAAGTTCAATAGTTTTTGCACGTCCCCCCAATAATCCTGAATATCGCAGGTTCTTTACTCATGACATCACCTGTTATTGTGACACAAAGAAATCATTAATAATAATAATAATAATAATAATTATAATAATAATAATTTCATTTATATAGCGCGATAAAAAATCATGCAAAAATCAAGCTCTCAGCGCTTTAAAACATTGATGAAACCATATAAGAAAAAAACAAATTGGCACACCATGCTTCATAGCAATGATATAGAATAAAAGTAACATTATTTAATGACAGAGAGAGAGAGAGAGAGAGAGAGAGAGAGAGAGAGAGAGAGAGAGAGAGAGAGAGAGAGAGAGAGAGAGAGGAGAGAGGGAGTTAGGGGGGGGGGGGGGGGAAGACGGAGACAAGTGGGCAGGGCAAACTTTGACATGAATAAGACGGAGAGAAAGAAAGAGAAAGGGGTGGGAATGAGATAGATAGACAGAGATGAATGGGGGGTGGGAGGGAGAGAGAGAGAGAGAGAGAGAGAGAGAGAGAGAGAGAGAGAGAGAGAGAGAGAGAGAGAGAGAGAGAGAGAGAGAGAGAGAGAGAGAGAGAGGACAGGCAGACAGAGCGTAAGGAAACAAAGAGAACATAATCAATAAGAAGTCATAAGATAAAAGCACTAAAAACATTAAGCAATATAAATTCACATTTCTAAGATAAAAGTACTAAAACTTTAACCACACTTAAGCAAAACTAATTCAATTCGACACAGGATCGTTTACTCTCTCTAAGAACAAGTCTGGCAGCGTGAGTTTGAATGCGTTGGAGTTTGGACATCAGCTTTTCTGGAAAATCAGCCAAGAGGGAGTTGCAATAGTCAAGTCTAGAGATAATTAAAGAAACTTAGTATGTTTGCAGAGTCAACTGAGAGATAAGAACGATTTTTGCCTATTCTTCTGAGCCGAAAGCACACAACTTTGCATAGATGGCTCACATGTACGTCCATAACACATTACTTCAGTCAATTATTGACTTAAATTGCTTAAACACCAAGCAAATTAAACCCCAATCACTGCGTAGTGACATCTAAAAGCACACAACTTCACTAGATATTTTAACTTTCCATGTATTAGTTAAAAAACAGACTTACACAAGTTCGTTATTCCTGATATCACCAACGATTGTGATATGGAAAACTTACTGACTCGTATTTCTGAGACACCAAGCACACTGAATACCAGTCAAAGGGATGCGTTGGGTGATCAGCTCATGCCATATATTATTGCTGCAGATAAGATCAGGGACATTGGCAGCATTACTGTGCTGACCTTTGGTATTATTGGGAACTTTATGGTGAGTCTGATCATGTTCCGTCTTCCTGCATCAACGACTAGTGTGTTCTTCCAAGCCCTGGCCTGGTCTGACCAGCTATTATTGTTCATAAATCCTCTACCCAGCTATCTCAGCAGAGAATTCAAAGTGCCATTCGTTGAAAATATCGGTTCCTGGCAGTGCAAACTTTTTAACATGATGATATACCTG
>CM065684.1:52686617-52696617 GCA_017654935.2 Phymorhynchus buccinoides
TAAAAGTAATAATAGGACAACAAACAAAATTTTATAAAAGGGGGTACATAAAAACAAGGTTTAGATTATAAAAGCCAATGCTGAATACTAGAACAATGTAAAATAATGTATGCTAAAGTCAACACACATTCACCCTGGCTCTCTCTCTCTCTCCCTCCCCCCTCCCCAATCTCTCTCCCTCTCCCCCCATCTCTCCCCACTCTCTCTCTCCCTCTCTCTCTCTCTCTCACACACACACACACACACACACACACACACACACACACACACACACACACACACACACACACACACACACGCGCGCGCGCGCGCGCGCGCGCAGCTTAAACCAACAATTTGTATAAAGTAATAATGGGACAATATGCATCAAACAAAATTAAAATGAATAATATCCCAAGCATAATACATAACAACAAAGTTTAGATTATAAAAAAACCAACGTATATGTATACCGATTTAAGAATTTTGTAATCAATTATGTAATTATGTAAATATGCCACTACATGTAGTCTGTCTAGATACATATTTCATGCAGTCACCAAAAGGAAAAAAGGCTTTAAATTTACGAATCCAGCATTTTTTTGTAGTTACCTACACTTTACTATGTTTTTTACTGTATGCTAAGGCCCTGTTTGTTCTATTATGCAAATGTGGAAATGTGAATTATCGGAACAGAAGTGTTATGTCTATGTCTTGTGTCAGCATATGATTGATATCTTATATGCTATATTGTATTATTATTATACAATCTAAAAATGTTTGATATTACAGCAGTTTGCCCCCTTGTCCATCCCACTCCCTTGATATGTATTGTGGCCTAAGGCCGATATACATTAAACTATTTCCGAGTTCCGATCGAGTTCTCTCTCTTATTTTAGTCATAGGTCGCGCGCGCGCGCGCGTGTGTGCGTGCACGCATGCGTGAGTGCGTGCATGTGTACGTGTGTGCGTGTGTGAGCGCCTGTGTACATGTGCGTAAGTGCGCATGGTTGGGTGTAAGCTTATATTTATAACATGTGTTGTGTTATGATTTATGTTTTATATTGTTTGGATCTTGTTATATTTGATTGTTACAGTATATACAGCATTATGAATCATTTGATTACTATTGTTTATTATAATTATTATAATTATTATCATATGATTATTACTTTTGTTTGTTAATATTCCTGTCGTCATTCTCGATGATGTAATGCTTGTTCAGTTGATCCACATTCAACATTTTAAGTTTAAGCTTTTCTCTGTCACACACAATTCTTGTAACTGCGATGCAAGCTTGGGAAAATTCGGAATTTTCCCGGAGAAAATCAGAATTCTGAATTTTACCGACACCAATCCGGGAAAAATCAGAATTCAAAATTTTGCTGGGAAGATCCCGAATTTTCCCAAACTCGGGACAAATCGGAATTTTCCCGGATTCCAAATTTTCCCGTGACATATATGTAGGTGTTGCATAGGTATTTTCTCTTGTTTATACTAGTTCAATCATCTTTGTTTCATCAAGCCCATTCCCCGTTTTTCCATTATTTCCCACGATGTCCATTTATGGTTACTTTTGTTAGGTTTGTGGGGAGGGGTTAGCTTGGGTATCTTTAGGGAGGTTAGTTTGGATATTCATCACCATTTGTCTTCTATCTAAATTGTTAGTCCTGTTCTGTCCCCATCCCTTCTAATATCATCTTCGAGGATTTGTAAATGGTTGTGACTGGACGAATGAAGAATAAATGTTTGTGTTGTAATCATCTTCATTTGGTCTGGTCTGGTTTGTAGTGGGGGCGTGTCAGTGATTTTTGGTGTTCATCCTAAACGAGCCGTTCGCTTTCCGGATTGATCCCCAGGATCAATCTGTTGAGCGTGACACCCTCTGCAAACAAACCAATGCAGGACACACTACCACACAATACCGTTCATTTCAAATAGCTTCCTTCTCAAATGTCTATAACCATACAGATCCTCATGACGCTTACAATAATTATGTGTATAATATCTTTATTTCGACTCTTAATAAGCACACCCCTCTAAGAAAGAAAAAAAAAGGGTTAAGCACAAAGCATTACCCAAATGGCTAACACGGGATATTATTATTGCAATGGCACTACGAGATGCATTGAGAGCGGAGATTCCCAAAACAGCGCATAGCCCATATGAGCGCGCCCATATGAGCGCGTTTTAAAGCCCATATAGGAGCGTTTTTGATGACCCATGTGAGCGCGTGTTTTCTAGTCAATTAGCAGATAGTAGCATATTATTGTATCCCATAAGCGCGCGTGTCCACGATCCAACACATCACCACGTTAGGGAAATAACAGATTCACGTCAATGCAAACTCAAGAAAAAGCACACGTGATGGATGGGGGAGCGTTGCCGTAGGGTTAGGGTTAGGGTATGTATACCAATCTTAGGTTAGGCCTATTGTTTTACACATTAGAGAGAGTGCATGATATGAAAATATGTGTGTTGATTGCATGAAATGATTTTTTTTTTTTTTTTTGAAATTAAAGAATTATGATTGATATGCGCTCTTTTGGGACATACGTATATCGGCCTTGTAGGATAGATACGCGCTCATATTTGATACGACCACCCGCGCACAATTGGGCTATGCGCCCAAATCGTCATTTGCCAAAATGCGTCCTTTTGGGTTACCCCCATTGAGAGCAGCTCAAATGAAACAGTATTTAAAAAAAAAAGGTTTCGGACTTAGTAAACCAATCAAAATCAAAATACTTTAAAACATTAATCAATACAAATAGAGACACCGCTTCGCTACGGAGAGCTATCAGTGAAATCACTGATAAAAATACACATAAATCGGACAATATGGCGACAATGTGGACATCTGACGATTTCAACAATCATTTTATAAAAATAACGGAATCAATTCAACAAACAGCTAACTTTCCACGTGCTGAAAATTATGTTACACCAACTGCTCTCCAATCTTTCTGTAGGAATCACTTAAAAACAACAGATCCATTCACTATTCCGTTCCTTACAATCCATGAAGTTGGAATTCTAATATCTAAACTAAAAAATAAGAAAAGTATGGGACCAGACAATCTAAATGCTTGTTCTGAAACTTGCCTTACCATGCGTCAGAGAGTCACTCACTTACATTTATAATTTGTGTATTAGAGAAGAAAAAAAAAGTTTTTCCAACGGCGCTAAGAGAAGCAAAGGTCATCCCGCTTCCCAAATCTAAAGACCTTACATATTTAAATAATTTCAGACCAATTTCTTTACTTTCAATTGTGTCAAAACCTCTTGAAAAACATGTTCAAAAATACTTCATAGATTATAATTACGGAGACCCACAATCTGTCCTTCCCATTTCAGTCTGGATTCCATCGTCATCATTCTTGACACACTGCCCTAACCCGTCTTTGTGGGTGCCCGCCGGTTCGCATAATGCGTTTCGCATAATCCTTTGATCAGAGCCGTGGGCGCAAGTCCAGTGTCTCTTCCAAAAAAACCTGGCAGTTCGCATAAACGGGTTTGCCATTTCGCATATTATGCACTCTTGCAGGTCCTAATGCACTCTACATGACTTTGTTACTTTCTTACTATCCCTAACCCTATCCCTAACCTATCCCTAACCCTATCCCTAACCTATCCCTAACCCTATCCCTAACCCTATCCCTAACCCTATCCCTAACCCTATCCCTAACTTTCTGAGTTTTATGCGAAATGCCATGTCCACAAAGCTTTGTATGCGAGGCGGCAATATGTGAATCGGCTTTATGCGAAGCGGCAGTATGCGAAACGGCATTATACGAACCGGGGCGCACCGGTCTTTGTGATACATGGTTATCCTCAGTCAAACATAGCAGGATCACTTTGATCACTTTGATCTAGTTAGTCACGACATATTGCTACAAAAACTCAGTGTTTACTTTTAAAACACAGCAGTTATAGCTTTTTTTCAATCATATATAATTAATAGACGTACGCCTGTTTATTTAAATGGCAGATTCACGTCAGTAGGAATAATTCAATGTGGAGTGCCCCAAGGCTCTATTCTTGGACCTCTCCTTAAAGCATTGTTATCAACGACCTGCCAATGCTTGTATCAAACGATGATGTTGATTGTGATCTATTTGCGAAAAGATTCATAAACTACAGCTTTATGTTTGGTAAGAAAGGCAAAAACGGAAAAATGGAATTAACCGAGAAATTTAGGGGGGGTGGCACATCTTTACCTTTACCCATCGTGTCTTAGGTGTTATGATTGGTAACCAGTTTAAATGGCAATCACACATCAACCATGTCTGCAAACAGGTCGCCCGCAATTTATTCCTCCTAAAAAAAACTTGGCCACTATGTTGACACGCATACTCGCAAGCTACTTTATGAAGCCTTCATCGTTATGTATGCCAATATTTGTTTGCCTTTTTGTTTTACTCTAATAGTCTCTCTCTCTCTCTCTCTCTCTCTCTCTCTCTCTCTCTCTCTCTCTCTCTCTCTCTCTCTCTCTCTCTCTCTCTTTTTTTTTTTCCTTCTCACTAGTTTTAATTTTTTGTTCTGAATCCTAATTTTGCATAGATTTTTCACACATGCGTGCATGCATCTTTTAGTCAATTTGTGCCCCCCCCCCCCGCCCAGTCTCTCTCTCTCTCTCTCTCTCTCTCTCTCTCTCTCTCTCTCTCTCTCTCTCTCAACTCATCTATCTCTACATATTGTGAATCTTATTTATCCTAGATTTCTCTTTTCTTCATTTTAATCACACTAGGGGTGCATCTTCCAGTTAATGCAGAGCGCACGCTCTCTCTCTCTCACTCTTCTCTCTCTCTCGCTCTCTCTTTCTCTCTTCTCTCTCTCTCTCTTTCACTCGTTTCTCTATCTCTCTCTCTCTCTCTCTCTCTCTCTCTCTCTCTCACACATACACATACACACACACACACACATACACACACGTTCTCTCTCTCTCTCTCTCTCTCTCTCTCTCTCTCTCTCTCTCTCTCTCTCTCTCTCTCTCCACCGTCCCACCCTCTCTCTCTCTCTCAACATTTAAAGGCGAAGCTCATCATTTTCCCTATATCGCTCCACGCGGGTCTCAGACTGATCTCTCTGATCAGGCGTGTAACTCAGGCGCCAGACGTGCACCGCCCCATACCTCGCTGCTCTGCACGACAGCTTTCACGGGACCTCGGCCAGAAAATATGGCTTACCTTTTCAGTTCTTGACTCCTTGTCTGTAAGAAAGGCTCTTTGTGTGTATGTGTGTGTGGTGAGTGGGTGGTGGTTGTGGTAGGATGGGGGTATGGGGAGGGAGAGTGGGATGGGGTGGCGTATACGTGTGTGTGTGTGTGTGTGTGCGCACACGCGCGCGCATATGTGTGTGTGTGTGTGTGTGTGTGTGTGTGTGTGTGTCAAGTCAAGTCTAAATGATCTTTAATGGGGGGGAAAAGGAATACGCATTACAGCTTTTTTACATCCTGTCCTCAAGAGAACAACATAGTGTGTTTATATGTGTGTGTGTGTGTGTGTGTGTGTGTGTGTGTGTGTGTGTGTGTGTGTGTGTGTGTGTGTGTGTGTGTGAGTGTGTGTGTGTGTGTATGCGTGTGTGTGCGCGTGTGTGTATGCACGTGTGTGTGTGTGTGTGTCAAGTCAAAATTATCTCTAACGAGGATGAAAGGATTAGGCATTACAGCTGGTTTACATCCTGTCCTCAAGAGAACAACATAACATGTTGTGTGTGCGTGTGCGTGTGTGTGTGTGTGTGTGTATGTGTGTGTGTGTGTGTGTGTGTGCGTGCGTGTGTAGGAGTATGTGTATGTGCGTGCGTGCGTCAGTGCGCGCGCGTGCGTCAGTGCGCGCGCGTGTGAGAGTGGTGGTGGTGAAGGTGGTATATATATATATATATATATATATATATATATATATATATATATATAAACGATCAGAAATTGAAGAAGAAAAAACAAACACACCATTAAATTTCCTCTTATGTATATATATATAATTTGCTTTGATAAAACTCTTTTGGTATCCAATGTATGTTTTGTGATATATATATATATATATTCTGTGTGTGTGTGTGTTTTCAAGAGCTATGAATGCGTTTTCGTCTATGACTGTTATTGCTCTCGTCTTCGGTGGTGCGGTGCTCTGCCTTCTAGAGTTGGGAGTGAATCATTTTTACTCTCTCTCTCTCTCTCTATATATATATATATAGTCTTGCATATGGATAGAAAGAAAAAAAACACCGTTGTATGTGGCCAAACGTTTCGTGTTTATTTTAACACTTTTTCAATGGACAGGTTGAGCACGCTTAAAATTCCCCTCTTTTATACCACATTCACAGCTCAAGGTAAAACCTGAAAACAGTTCATATGCCCACACCTTGTCGCACCTTTCTTAGCGGACATCATCGTTCACCTGAACCACACACACTCACATTCACTCACACACACACATACCACCACCACCCCACACACACCACGCACACACACACACACACACGCACGTACACACACACACACACACACACACACACACACACACAAGCGCCCACACCCGCATACGCACACAAGTGTGTGTGCAAGTATATACGCCCACAACCACACACAAACACAGCCATGCTCTCAGCAGAAGAGGAAGAAGAAGAGGAAGAAGAAGAAGAGAGAAGAAGACGAGGAGGAGGAGGAGGAGAAGGAGAAGGAGGAGGAGGAGGAGGAGGAGAAGGAGGAGGAGGAGGAGGAGGAAGTAAAAGAAGAAGAAGGAGAAGAAGACAGGAGGGGGAAGAGAAGAAAAAGGGAGAAGAAAAAGATAATGAATGTATATGCTAGTTTTCAATGGGTAAATATAAATGGCTGTAAAAGTAATACAAAATAGTATAACATGACTAGGTAAAACAGGTGATAATGATTACAAGGTGTTCTCTAAAGGGGGAGTACAATTGCACGCGTAGAAGGAGCGAGGACGGGGCGAGGAGAGAGAGAGAGAAAAAAAAGCGCGAAATCGCAATACTAGTTTGTGGCACACGGTCTATTGTTACCACTCCAATCATGAGTCACCTCCCCTGCCTTTTCAATAATTTTAATCTGTAAACCAGAATGTTATCTCTGCACCATTTCGTAACTTTTTATATCTTTTGGAAAACATTTAAAACTATGTATCCTACTTATACTCATCGAAAGAAGCACCGCATACTCGTCGTGTCTGTTGTAGTGTCTGTATTACGTATGTTTATTATTTTGCACGCTTTTAAAATACATCATTTTAAAGAGCGGCCTCAATTAATTGTGAAGTGTAGCCTCGATTTGAAGAGCGACATTTTGTCAAACTGTGCGACAATTTTGGACCGACAGACAGACCGACCGCCAAAGTGAGTTATAGGTTTGTGGCTTGAGCCACAAACAAAAAGGGGAGGGAGAGCAAGGGAGATAAAGAACGAGAAATAGAGGGGGTGAGAGAACCACAGGGGGTGGGGGGAGAAGGCCGGGGCGAGGTGGCTGCAGGGAGCCTAAGGAGTACTGTGGTATACCAGAGCAGTAAAGTTAGCATGGCAGTGCATCACCCTCTCAGCCATCAAGGGTGTTCAAGCCCAGGGGGGCGAGGGTTTTTAGTTTCTCGATCCACATTTTCTCCCGCCTGATTCTGTGGTTGAGGTCATTCTTATGGACTTTTTCGATCACCAGGCACCTCACATTGGACAGGCTGTGTCCAGGCTGGTTGAAGTGCCTGGTGACCAGCGTTCCTATGTTTTTCCCTATGTGTGATCGATGTAACGCTAGTCTCACTTTTAGACTGTTTTTTGTTTGTCCTACATATTGCGAATAGCAAATAAATCACATTGTCTGTGTCGCAGGACACAGCATCTCTGATTGTGAACATCTCCTGTGTGTGTGAGCTGTGGAAGCGGGCTGTCTCCACCAGGTGCTCCCTGCAGGTAATACACTCTTTGCTGCACCTCCGACAGCCCGGCTCCTGGTCGCTGCATGGGGCAGGGAGGGCTGAGGGCATCATAATGTCCCTGAGTGATCGGCATTTTCTGTGTCCGAGTAGGGGCGCGTCAGGGGTGGCCTTCTTCATTTTGCTGCTGCTCTGGAGCAGATGATGGCTATCCCTAAGCCACCGGCCCAGGAGACGGTTGAGGGGATTGTGAGTCAGGATAACGGGAACCCTGTCCGTAGTTTTCTGGGTTTTATAGCTCATCGTCTGGCTTCTCGGAGTCTGCAGGGCTCTTTGCCGTGCATCCTCGATCACTGACCTAGGGTAGCCACGATGCTGGAAGTGGCGCGCCATGTCGTGGCTGTGCTGGATGAATTTGTCCGTGTCTGAACAGAGTCTCCTCAGCCGGAGGAATTGGCTGAAGGGCACGTTGTTCACACAATGCCGTGGGTGGCAAGAGTTATATGGCAGTTACCTGTGAGCGTCAGTTGGTTTAGTGTAAATCTCACTGTGGATGAATCCGTTCTCAAATTTCAGGAGTATGTCCAGAAAGGGTATTTCTGTCCTGGAACTATTGACAACAAATTTGATCGTTGGGTGGAAGGAATTGATAAATTCCGCAAAGTTGTCAAGTTCCTCCTGACTGCCAGTCCAAAGCATCAGTATATCATCAATGAAGCGTTTCCACGTTTCTGGATCGATGGTGGCGGGGCTTTGTTGTAGCAGGGCTTCCTCGAGCCAACCCATAAATAGGTTGGCTATCGTGGGAGCCATTGGGGTTCCCATGGCGGTTCCAGTAGTTTGGTGGTAACATTTATCTTCGAATAGGAAGTAGTTGTTGGTTAGCACGTGGTCGACTATGTTAAGGATGGTTTGACACGTTGGTCGGTCTTTTCTGCTGACGTTGTTGATGAAGTGTTTGATGGCTGTTTTTATGTCCTCATGTGGAATGTTTGTATATAGACTGGTGACGTCGATGGTGACCAGCATGCAGTGTTCGTCGAATGGGCCGAGATGGGAGTTCCACTCCTGGATAATTTGAAGCATGTGAGTGGAGTCTTGGATGTGGCTGGGAAGCTGGTTAACGTAGTCCCGTAGCCAATGATCAACCAGCTTGGACAGGGTTTCCGTGGGTCCCCCTATACCCGAAACGATGGGGCGTCCTGGGGGGTCGTTCAAGGTTTTGTGGATCTTGGGCACATGGTAAAGGGAGTGGGGCCTGACTTTTGCTGGGTCCAGTTTTGCCCATTTGAATGTGTTGTCGTCGATGTCCCCCCTATTGTGGAGTTCTGTAATAAGTTTGTTTGACTTGGTGGTGATCTGGGGTGTGGGGTCCTTCTTCACCTCGCTGTAGTGGTCGGTGTTGTGCAGTTGCCTGTGGGCCTCCATCAGGTACTTGTCCACGTCCTGCACCACCACTGCTCCCCCTTTGTCCGCCGTGCTGATCCTAACTTCTCTCCGCTGGACGCGCTGGCGAAGTTGGTTAATGGCCTTCCTGTCGCTGACCGGCAGGTTCATGGTGGGCTTGGTGGTGGGCTGGTAGTCCTCCATTTGTTCCTCGATGGTTCTGCAGTATGCATCGAGGGCTGGGTCCCTCCCCCGTGGAGGGTTGAAGAAAGTCTTGGCGTAGAATCGTGGAGGGGGCTGTGCTTCTTCTTCTTCGTCGAAGTACATTTCTTTCAGGCGCAGTTTGTCCAGGGTCACAGGAGTGGGGCAAAATTTGGGGCCCAAGGACAAAACGTGGAGCTCGTTGGGGGTAAGCTGGGCCTGGGACAAATTGACCACAGGCGCTTTGGTGGGATCGGGAGAAGGGGTGGGGTCTGTGGGGAGCGGGGGGGGGGGGGGTGAGATTGGAACTGGTAGCCCTCCTCTTGAAGCGGCGGCATTTCCGCTTAGGCTTCACGTTGTTGACGCTACTTGCTGATTTCAGCAGTTTCTTTAGTTTCTTATGTTTTTTTGTCGTGATTTTCTGTTTAGAGGATCTCAGGGAGCGTAGATGGGATTTGTTGATGTTCTCGAATTAAAAAAAAGTCCGTACTTTGCTGGATCTTGTACAAAGTTTTGTCTACATTGCTTTTTGCTTCATTTGCTAAGGTGGAATACGTATC
>CM065684.1:52699117-52701665 GCA_017654935.2 Phymorhynchus buccinoides
TCTCTTTGCATCAAATCGAAAATCCATAATAAAAGCAAACCAGCACAAAGTTAAACCAGGAATAGTAAAAAATCTTATGAAAATCTTATGTAAAATGAACAAAATAATAATGTTCTGAAATTTTAATTTCAAAACCTAATAGACATGACTAGGGAGGGCTAACTACTGAGATGGTATCCAAATTAAGGATACAAATAGCATGAAAGAAAAATCTCAGTGAATAGCCAGCTCCGTACCCCTACTCTGAAGGACTGAAAAGTTAGTGCATTTGAAATGCAGAATAGTTTGCTTTGATAAAGCTTTTCTTTTTTCTTTTCTTTTTTTGAACACGGAACATTACTCAAAGTTAACGTTAACTGGTTTTGTTTCTGAGGTTCACAAATAAAGACATTGGACACAGAAAAGCTTTATCAAAGCAAACTATATATATATATATATAGTAAAATTTGATAAAACTTTTTTGTCCAAATGTCTTTTTAACAAAACAAATAACAAAAAAACAAAAACAAAAATTAATGTTTTTATAATCGAACATTAGAATCAATACCAGTTACAAGAACTTGGATTCTTGATCTATGTTCTAAAAAACAGAGTGCTAGTTTGGCTTTTCCTCCCTTTGTGGGGGAGGCAGACAGAGCCCAGTCCACGACAGCTGTTTCGATCCGATGAGGATCTCGTCAGGTGAACACGGCATTGGGATCTTACCCATGTCATGTGAAATTTTCACCTCAACACCAAGGTCCTTCCACAGTGGGAAGGGTTTCCCCTGTTGTATATTAGCAAAAATTCCAAAAAGCCAAACCAGCACTCAGATAAAACAATAGAAATAAGAATCTTATGTAAAAAGGTGAACATTACAATGTTCAAATATGAAAAGATAAACGACACGATCAGAGAGGGCCAGCAACTGAGATGGTGTTTTTTAGAACATAGATCAAGAATCCAAGTTCTTGTAACTGGTCTTGATTCTAATGTTCGATTATAAAAACATTATTATTATTATTTTATTTTTTTTGGTGGTGTTTTTTGGTTAAAAAGACATTTGGACAAAAAAGTTTATCAAATTTTACTACTTCTGCATTTCAAATGCTCCAACTTTCAAGTCCTTTAGATCAGAGGCATGGTGCACAGCAGTATACTGAGATTTTATTTTAAATCTATATATATATATATATAGTAAAATCATACTTTCACAACGTTTGGCACCACTCCTTGCAGACGAGCTTTGAGGTAGGACACAATACATTCAGGAAATAACAACAAAGTCGATGATGTCGTTTAAAACACTTGTATTAAAAGTTGACAATATTTCGCTGTAGTCTACAGCTTTAACGAGTCACAAAACTTCAACTCTCTCTCTCTATATATATATACAGTAAAATCATTCTTTCTTAAAGTTTGGCACCACACCTTGCAGACTAGTTTTGAGGTAAGATAAAAAGCAGTTGGGACCAGCTGTGGTCACTTAGCCAGTCTTTCTGTTCCCACCCCACCCCTCCCATACATACACCCACCCCCCGCCCTCTTTTTTTTCTCTGTCTCTATCTCACCCCTCCCTCTTTTTCTTCTCTAGTTCTCTTCCACTTTTTCCCTGACTTTTTGGTTGCTTTTTTTATTTTATCAAATCAATCAATCTGTTCCTCTCTCAAACGGGGATGTCGGGTATGAGAAAATTAATCTAATGACTATTTTTAATATACAAAAAACAAGAACAAAACCAGAAATGAAGCACAACGCAACTGTATTGGAAGATGGGTGACATAGATGTGAAGGGAGGGGTAGGGGGTGCGCAATGCGGGGCGGAAACATGGCATAGGTATGATACGTGATGATTTTGTAGAAACATAAGCAGATGAAGAGAATAAGATAAAATAAAATAAAACATATAGGTGAGAAAAAGCAACGCGTATACATCGTGCGATATAGATGCGTAACATATATGCACAACATATTTACGTTTTAATAATGTCAAGAGGGGGTTTACGTGGAAAGGAAAGGAAAGGGAGGTCACACAAAAACTACCCAAACAGACACATCTTACAACCTTTCAAACTTACATTCATTCACAAACAATAACCCCGCAATCTGACTCCATACTATACTGTTTACTTCAAACTAACGCAACACAATATTACTGTAAACACGCAAGCCTAATCACTTTACCATTCATACACATCTTGTTTTCATTTCTCTACAGTATAGTTATGCTCTGTGGCCCCTACTCAGTTTTACAAGTGGTCCCTGAAACAGAGATAAACAATTATTATTATAACACATATCTCACATAACTACAGTATCAGTAAATATCGAAGATTCCTCCACAATGTGATTAATCCCACACGTACCTGTAGCTGGCTACGTTCTGGACACAACATACAAACTTCTCCAACATGTATTTCTTCTTCTCTTCTTCTTCTTCTTCTTCTTCTTCTTCTTCTTCTTCTTCTTCTTCTTCGAGTTGCTTAACTTTTCTTGTCGGTTCTTCTTGTTATACTTTTCTGTCTGTACTCTTCCTCATTCAGTCTCTTCTCTCCAACTGATTCAAACC
>CM065684.1:52702165-52730736 GCA_017654935.2 Phymorhynchus buccinoides
ACAACATCCTCCATCATGGAATCAAAGCGATCGAACCAGTCAGATCGCTCCTCAGGGTTTCTATATAGCATTCCAATTAGAACGGGTTTGTTCTTTTTTAGACGAATTTCTAACCAAATACATTCAATGGCATGTCTATCAAATACGGTAATTTGTTTAAAATGGACTGACTGATGTATATATGCTACTAGCCCCGTTTCCAATTTACAACTAGGGGTCTCTACGCACTAAACTATAACCTGGAATTGCGATTATAGAGTCAGAAACTACGTCTGTTATTCTAGTTTCAGAAAAACCGAAAACATGTAATGGATCATCTACATCTAGAGAGAGAGAGAGAGTGTATGTGTGTGCATTCAGGGATTTTTGTTGTTTTCTTCAGGCTAGTGATAATGTGTTTGGGCGAGTACAATTTTTCAGTTGCTCGCCTAGACTGGCTAGAGAGCAAGTGAAATTGTTAATGTTTGGCCAGCCCTGATTTATTTATTTACTTATTTTGTAAGCGCTTGTTGTTCAATGAACGTTGCTTGCACTGACAAGTTAGTCTGCACTTCAAGAACTGAAGGAGGATTCACTGTCACCCCACCACCCCGCCCTATTTTGTTTTCATTTTAATGATTGTATCAGTATGGTAAATGTTGTTTATGTTTGTACTGTGCTTGTATGAAATAACACAGTAATTTGTCCAAACGGAAATTGTAATTTTGTAACCTTTTGTATTTTTTAAACTTTTGTCTTAAGTGATAAAGGTAAAGATAATGTATAAGTTTTCATTCTTGCTTGCTTGTGGGATGTTGGCATTTGGTTTCTGTGTATATATGAGTATCATGTGTGAGTGTGTGTTGTTTGGCTTTCACTTCAATTTATTTTTCATTTTTTAATGTATTTCTTTGTCTCCCCCCCCCTTTAGTTTCAGTTGCTGGACATGTGAGACGCCATGCAGACGTGGATATTCAAGTTCCAACAGCTACTTCAGTGAGCATGTGGAGGGATAGGCAGCAAAACGGGAACACAGGTGTGGAGATAAACAAAAATGGATTTGATGAAGGGAAGCTGTCAATAGCTTAGTTTTAAAGAAAGTGTACATCATAGTTGGTTTCATTTTTAAGAAATATTTGGCATATGGATGTGACTTGAGACAGCTTAGCGAGGATCTTGGTACCTTTTAACTCTTGAGCATGAAACCTAGCAATCAAGAACCAGGGGTCGCGCTAGGGTTTTTGAAAACGCGTTTTGCTTACGCGACGTCGGCAAAAAAATGCGTAAGGGAAGCAAAAAATCGCGTCAAAGAACAAAATGATAAATCTAAGCTAAAAACAATGAAAACAAGACCTGCGACAAAAACATGCATTTTTATTCACTAACCAGTCATTTTTGGCGACCACGCTGATACAGTGATTTTCCCGCCACAGTGATTTTCTACTTTCCTCTGAAAGCAGTGGCACTTTTCTATGGTCTGTTCCAATGTTTGGTGTAGCGGAACCACTATACTTGTTGGGACCGTAGGACTTCTAATGTCTGATTCACCATCTAGACTCAGATGCAGCGGATGGAATACGCGCGCATTCGAAAACACATGCACTTATTTATCTGTCTTATACTTATTTGCGGATAAGTGCATGAGGTTTCCGTGTCTAATGTGTACACAGTTTTAGACTTTAAATTTTTTTGTTCCTTTTCCCCCATCCCTTTCCCCTTTTCAAGAAAAGTCTAGGTGATTGTAAATTTTCCGGGTTTGAGGATTTGACATAATTGTCTTCCAAAGATGACGTAAAAAGTGCCCCCTCCTCCCTTCCTGGTGAACATCAGATTAATTATTTGTGAATATTCTGGGTCCAAGGTTTTCAGTTAGCCACCACCTGACCTCTAGATAGCGGAAGATATTGTTGTTATTCTGGAAAGCTGGGGTGGAATTTATTATGGAGATGCCTTGCCCTTGGCACATCCCCACTCTGGAAGAGGACTTGTAGGATTGTAGATGCTGGAGAAAGATAATCTGGATCCTAAAATTGCAGCACTAATCCTCTTTGTAAGAACCGGCACAAATGTCCTTTTGTCCGTGAAAAGAAGAAAAACAACAAAAAGTACCGCACTCTCTATTTTCACCCTTTTTGGTTCTGTGCTGACTGAGACAGTTTTAATTTTGAGGTTGTTTGGGGTTAATCCTCCATATCTTTTGCCATAAAAAAAAATTCCGTTCTCTTTTTAATTTCAGCACAATTTCTGTGATTTTCTAGTCCTACAACTAACAGGAATACATTGAATCAAAATAAGGGCTTGTATGTTTTTTGCTACTTGTGCTTATGTCATATTTTTAAGGTTATTTACAAATGCTTGGCTGAAATGTTTCACTTGTATCATTCTGCAATATTTTCACTTGTGCTTGGTTAATCATATAAGAAATATATCTAAAGCAAAAATGTAAGGACATATTGATACAATGTGTGGGTGAATTGAAGGAACTGTTGAGTGGAGGGATGAAAGAGGGCATAAATAAAGTGTTAAAAAATAATTCTTGTCATGTCATCTATGTGTATGTATGTGTGTGTGTGTGTGTGTGAACTGACAGCTGAACTGCAGGCTGGCTGTCAGGTTAGCACCAAGCCAGTACCATGCTTACACCAAGCAGGCACACAAGCATGCACCAAGTAACCTCCAAGCATGCACCAAGTAGTCTCCAAGCATGCACCAAGTAGTCTCCAAGCATGCACCAAGTAGTCTCCAAGCATGCACCAAGTAGTCTCCAACCATGCACCAAGTAGTCTCCAACCATGCACCAAGTAGTCTCCAAGCATGCTCCAAGCAGGCACCAAGTAGTCTCCAAGCAGGCATCCAATCATTTACCAAGTAGTCTCCAAGCAGGCAACCAAGTTGGGCCAAAGCATTACCAAGCCTGTGCCAAGCTGGGCCCAATGATTACCAAGTCCATGCCGAGATAATCCAAGGATTGCCAAGCTGGGCCCAGTCATTACCAAGGTGGCATCCAAGGATTTACCTAGCTAACGCCAAGTTGGCATCCTGGCATGGGCCAAGGTTGGGGCCAACGACATTTCTAGCCAGGGGCAGCCTTAGCGTCCAACCTGTGCCCAAGCCCGGAGACAGTGGTGTGCTGACTGGGTAGGTATAAGCTTTCAACTGTTGGTCGGCGCTCTTTTGCTGTCTCATGACCGACATCTTGGAACAAACTTCCTCTTCCCCTCCGTCAGCGACCGACCCTCTTTGCTTTCAAATCTAACCTAAAAAGCCCACCTGTTCCCCCGTCATTAAGGTTCCACTCTCTTTCTCTTGTCTCCCTCTTGCCTTTAGGTATTTTTCTGCTGAATAGCATTTATGTCATACGTGTGTGTTTGCTTTGTGTATTCGTTATGAATGCTAACGTGTGTGTGCGCTTTGATTTGATGTCTATCAAGATTCAGCGCCGCATAAATACTGTATGTTGCTGTTGTCCTGTTGCGGCGCTGCATCTGACTACGACCTTCACCAACCGAACCAGACTGAGCATAATTATGGCCGGGCACATGGAAAAAGAAGAAGTTTGACAAATATTTGCTATGCTTTTAACCATCTCATAATTCATTATTTTTAGCAAATCTGTCTATGTGTCCAACATCTTTCAGAGATCTTTGTCCTCGTAATGGGCGAAATACACGATGTCATTATTTACTTTTTCCCCATGGCAACACGGCCATGCGCTTGTGACATCACTAGGCCTACAAGACTAGCAACAATGTACAGTGGCACAGAGGTAACGCGTTCGCCTCGTATAAAATAAACCCGAGTTCGAACCTGGGTACAGGGGATTTTTCCTCTCACTCTGCATTAGGTTATGGTCTGAACGTGGAGTCTTTGGGATGAGACAATAAATCGAGGTCCCATGTGCCCATGCACTTAGTACACGTCAAACCCAGTGGCAACGAAACAGTTGTCATTTGGTAAAACATTTTGGTTAGGTTTAGGCTCAGCTAAGTGTCAGTCTCATAGCACACCATCAATTTGTATTTTTGTATCTGGATTTTAGACGGTTTTGGGTTAGGGTTAGGAATAGGGTTTGGGATAGGGTTAGGAATAGGTATAGGGTCCGCTTAGTGTCAAATACACAAAACCAATAACAGTTGATGATTAAGCTGACCATAAGCCTATCCCTAACCATATCCCAAACCTTAGTCCTAACCCTAACCCTAACCTGATGCCGTCTGAAACGAATGGAAGGGGCAGAGGAGGGGGCTATTCTTAACGATCCACCAGATCACGTGTCAAAATCAGGATTTCACGTGTTTTCCCTCTTATAACTGGAAATAAATCTTGTTTTGACCAAGTCTGACTCCCATATAAATGGCCCCAAATTCGAACCGACACATCAGTTTAATGAGCAGCCTCAATTTGAATATGGAGAAATTCGTATGTGGGTCACAGCAACCCAGGAAAAAAACAGGTGATGCGTCACTGGGTCATTAACATTTGCCAGAAGAAGGGACCGTAAGTGACGTACGTAGGCTTACCTTTTTTAAAGCAAAACATTTACTTAATGCAGGGACTGTAAAGAAACTGAAACAAACTCTCACACACTTTGTCTCTCTCTCATCCACGCGCGTTCTTAACCAGAGTTTAACTTGGACTTTAACACACTAACACAACTTTCCGATTATCACCCCTTTATTCTTAAGCTAAACAAGAACAACTTTGGTCCCTTTGTATGAGTAAAAAGAATGTTCGTCTTGGGACAGGCACTGACAGGATAATTTTTACAAACACACCGTTCCACGAGACACCACTAAAAAAACTTATCTGTCTCCGCGAAGCACCGTCTTCTCCACCGAGGTCACAAACTTGGTTGCACCTCCTCCCCAAACGTTCTCCACCCAAACGTTACAGGTCCGTTGGTGTCCTTGGCACCAACACTCAACCAGCGGCTCCCTCAGAAGCGCGAGGCTGGTCTCCCTTCCTCTCTCCGGCTCCACAGGTCGGAGGTTCACCCAACAGGAAGGGGTTACAGGTCTCCCTTCCTCTCTCCGGCTCCACAGGTCGAAGGTCCACCCAACAGGAAGGGGTTACAGGGGGGACTAGGCCACACACCCTGCAAGGGAACTGAAAAGGCTGTCAATATTCTAGCCCTACTTGAATTAGCTTCGCGGACAGAATTTTCCGTGATTAGTTTCGGTGTGAGTGTGTTTAACCATGTACTGGCCTTTACAAAACTTAGAACTTTAGACAAACACACCAATTTGAAACTGTAACTTTCTCTCAAAAAGAGTATACAATTTTTAAGACACCATAATGTCTTCGCAAATGTAAATAAAGAAAACCTACAATTTTGAAAACCCTGCAAAATTTAGAAACCCAATTTAAACTTTATGAATAAAATACAACCTTGAAATAAGTACACTTCTTTAAATCCTAGCAATTTAGAAAACAACAACCCAAAATTTACTTTACCCGGACTTCCGAAAAAAACCCGGTTAAAAAAAACGACTGAATAAAGGGTGTAGCCTTCTAGCTTAACATCGCCAGATCACAGTGCCGTGCACAACCAGACAGTGTCCTATTTGGCCGCTGGCTGTGTGAGCAGTCGAGCGAGTTACCCAATAAGTTTACGAAATTCACGTGCTACACGTGTTATAAAGAAACAGCTCTACAAAACTTGGTTTTACCAAGGGTAAAGTATATCTCCGACAAGGAGTTACTTTTTAAATCTGCAACACGCATTTTAGTTTTACAACATAATATATTTACCAAATTTTATTCATTAATAAATTGACATATTATATCGTCAATTTCGGAATTATGCCTTTCCTGACAGGGACCAACTGCAGAACAATGTTCATGGGTTATACCAGTGGAGAAAACCCGTGAACAGAAGGTTAGGCATTTCAAAATGTGTGCTCTTTTGCTTCACTGATGAACAGCCGTTCCGTGATCAAAGAAACAAAAAGAAGAAGACAAAACAGCAAGCAATGATCTAGGCGTGTTATGATCATTAAGACAAATATACAGTTTTCTTCACGCCAGTACCATCTAATATCTATAAGCGAGCTATGTGTGTGTGTGTGTGTGTGTGTGTGTGTGTGTGCGTGCGTGCGTGTGCGTGCGTGCGTGTGTGTGTGTGTGTGTGTGTGTGTGTGTGTGTGTGTGTGTACTTTGTGTCCTATGCAACCGTATTTAGCATGGTTTTAGCGCCGCCAAACTTTCACAGTATCCTGAGGGATGACCCATGTTGAAGGTAGGGTACATTACATTTTGCAACACGCTCCGTAATTAGCGTAATTAGTCAAAGTCAATTTGAAAGCTGGCCAGTTGTTTCTGTTCTATTATTGGGTTGCATAGGTTACCAAAACATTATTTTCTAAATAATGGTAACAGATACAAACGTGATATTTTGGCAATAGGTACACAATATAGTACTAATAACATCAAAAGTTTCAAAGCGTCCGCTTTATTAATTTTGATTTAGATTTATTTTAAAATAAATGCATGTTTCGTCAAGCCCAGACCTTTTAAAACTCGATCCCGCTGGATCCCTTCATAGACTTCATAGTGTTAACACACTTGGTTATATACGATTGTGGCGGTACCATAGCCGATGAGGTTTAACCGAGGCGTGGCTACCGCTACACCTATCTGCATTGCTAAAAAAATCGGGACTTTACTGGAGTTGCACTGTCTCCGGGCATTGCCTCCAGTATTGTTCCCACCATGTTTGCATTTACAAATGTCCCACAAGTGTCCATACCGACAGGACGTAAAGCACCATTTTCATTCATTCCATAGTGTTAACACGTTCAGTAAAAAGAGCATTAGGCCTACAACACCAACTGCACAGCACTCCCCCCCCCCCCCCCCCCCCCTCGAATTTGCACTTCACCAGTGTATTCCTAATAGAGTCGACTACGCTTAAAAAGAACTTCTCCAGACATTCAAATTTTTTTTAACAATCAACCCAACAGGCAAATAATAATAATACAGTGGATTCTTAATACAGTTGACTAGGCTTTTATGCGCGAAGCGGGTAGCAACCGGCTAGTTCATTATCTATAAAGACTAAAAACGCATCTGACATATTGCAACTTTAATCAACAGCTTTATTTCTGTCCAATTAAATTGTGGAGCCTGAGCAGAGTGATGTCTTCTTTTTCTTCAGCCGTCAATTCAGTTGGCAAAAACCGTCAGACTTACAAACCAGCTGCAGGACGAAGTTCGCAGTCTTCTCCAGGTCGTGGCGGCTGCCGCAGAACAGTACCCCCCAAAAAACACACACACACACACACACACACGCACGCACGCACACGCACGCACACACACACACACACACACACACACACACACACACACACACACACACACACACACACACACACACACACACACACGCACACGCACAAACACGCACACACACACGCACGCACGGCCAGTTCTGGCGTCGTAGAATATCGTGGCCTGGGCAGAGTTGTAAGGTGTGTTCTGGGGTCTGGGTTCCTGACCCAACCGGATAAACAGTCGTCTGTATGGGCGAGTTTGAGTCGGTTGAGGTCCTGAGTGATAGGCGTAGGCTACAGCTGAAACGAACAGCAGCTACTGTTCATTGCCTGAGAGGTTAAAGACAATAATACTTATTTAGCACAAAACAATAACAATTTAAACCAAAAAAAGAAAGAATACTTCTTATAATTTCAGACGTAAAAGAGGAAAACGTGTTTATAGCCATGATCCCATGATCCCTTGATCTTTGTTTAGTAGGCCAATTATTTTGCTCCTTCTTTAAAACAATCATACATTAATTTGTATATTTTTGTGTGTGGCATTTATATTTAATTACATTGCTTATATTCTGGCTATATGAAGAGACATTGTGCAATGACTTGAGAGAAAACAGTCCTCAGAGAATCATGTCAAGCTCGATGGGCTCGTTGATAAGTTTCCGTGGTAAGAAGACAACATAATGCATGACTTTGTCGATGTAGAACTAACGGTTTGATTTGATTGTCTTATTGTTTACCCTCTCATTTGAGTACTGGCTTAGTGGTGTGGTCCTGACCACAGCGTGCAGTTTGAATACAACTTTAAGGAAGCCTGAGTCAATGAGAGTGGCGTGTGCATTACCACAATTGTTATTAAAGAAAACACGTGCATGGTGTAGTCTAACGGGTTTTTGTAGGCTATGTACAATATTTGTAAATGGCAGGTCTATACTTCTCTTATTCTTTCCTTTGCTGAGTTCACTGTACAACTAACAAAAAGGGTTATCTTCTCATTTTGGTTTTCGCACTGCTCGCAGAGCCGACTTTACACTATAGAATAGACCACAAATCTGACATAGTATCTTGATAAATTCTGCCCTGAATTTAGACCCTGTTAGACAATACAGATAGAAGTTGACAGCGCTATTGTAGTACCACAACATTTTGCTTATTGCTAGGAAGACTCGAAAATGCCCATTCTTAATGGGATCATCCAAATCAATATACGGGTTCGTGATGATAGTAATTGTTAGCGGTGTTGTTAGGAGGAAAAAAGAAACGCTTGTAACAATCAGTGTGACTGTCAATGAGGACATTCTCTGTTGTCTGGAATCCTGGGTCTCTTGCCGTGCAGAGAGATGCTTGCTAGTTCTCACAGACCTGACAACCGTCCAGCTGAGAGCGCTGTTGCTGACCACCAGTAACGTGAATGGTACTAAAGAACACTCGGCAAAGTCAACCCAAGACCAAATCGTTCCGAAAAACCAGCTGTATGTTTTGGATACAGCACTATAACTGCATTCCCGACGACTGGATATACTAAATCCATACAAGAAATGACAATGAATTAGAAGCATGACAACAATTATAACAACAGCAGTGATTCTTGACTTCCTGATGGTCCACACACTATTCACTCGCAGTGGCCACATCACAGAAGCCGCTCTGAGTGAGACGAGCGCCACAAGCATCCATGGAGAGAGAGCCGCTGTCAGGTATATCATCATCATAATAAGTTTGCACTGCCAGGAACCGAGTTCTTCAACGAATGGCACTTTGAATGTTCTGCTGAGAAAGCTGTTCAGGGGATTTATGAACAACATTAGCTGGTCAGACCAGGCCAGGGCTTGGAAGAACACACTAGTCGTTGATGCAGGAAGTCGGAGCATGATCAGAATCACCATAAAGTTCCCAATAATACCAAAGATCAGCACAGTAATGTCGCCAATTTCCACAATCTTATCTGCAGCAATAACATATGGCCTGATCTGATCACCCCACGCATCCCTTTGACTGAGTTTCAGTGTGCTTGGTGTTTCAGAAATATGAGTCAGTAAGTTTTCCATATCACAATAGTTGGTGATATCAGGAACAATAAACTTATGTAAGTCTGGTTTTACTAATACATGGAAAGTTACAATATCTACTGAAGTTGTTGTGTGATTGGGGTTTAATTTGCTTGGTGTTTAAGCAATTTAAGTCAATACTCGACTGAAGCAATGTGCTATGGAAGTACATGTGAACCACCTCTGCAAAGTTTTGTACTTTCGGCTCAGAAGAATAGGCAAAATTTGTTCTTATCTCTCAGTTGACTCTGCAAACAAACTATGTGTTTCTTTAATTATTTCTAGACTTGACTATTGCAACTCCTTCTTGAATGATCTTCCAGAAAAGCTGACCTCCAAACTCCAACGCATTCAAAATCATGTTGTCAGACTTGTTCTTAGAGAGAGTAAAATATCATGTGTCGAATTGAATTAGTTTTGCTTAAGTGTGGTTAAAGTCTTAGTACTTTTATCTTGGAGATGTGAATTTATATTGCTTAATGTTTTTAGTGTTTTTATCTTATGACTTCTTATTGATTATGTTCTCTTTGTTTCCTTACGCTCTGTCTGCCTGTCCTCTCTCTCTCTCTCTCTCTCTCTCTCTCTCTCTCTCTCTCTCTCTCTCTCTCTCTCTCTCTCTCTCTCTCTCTCTCTCTCTCTCTCTCTCTCTCTCTCTCTCTCTCTCTCTCTCTCTCTCTCTCTCTCTCTCTCTCTCTCTCTCTCCCTCCTCCCCCACCCTTCCTCTCTGTCTCTCTCTCTCATTATTTCTCTTTCTCTTCGTCTTATTCATGTCAAAGTTTGCCCTGCCCACTTGTCTCCGTCTTTTTGTCTGCCCCCCCCCCCCTAACTCCCTGCCTCCCCCCTCTCTCTCTCTCTCTCTCTCTCTCTCTCTCTCTCTCCTCTCTCTCTCTCTCTCTCTCATTAATTAATGTTACTTTCATTCTATATCATTGCTATGAAACATGGTGTGCCAAATTGTTGTTTTCTTATATGGTTTCATCAATGTTTGTAAAGCGCTGAGAGCTTGATTTTAGCATGATTTTTATCGCGCTATGTAAATGAAATAATTATTATTATTATTATTGTTATTATTATTATTATTATTATTATTATTATTATTATTATAATATAATATATAATAATAATAATAATAATAATAATAATAATGATAATTTATTTGTGTAACAATAACAGGTGATGTCAGGAGTAAAGAACCTGCGCAATCCAGGATTATTGGGGGGACATGGAAAAACTATTGAACTTGTGTGATATATATGACACTTTCGGTTTCCCAACAAGTTAATAGCGTGCATGAAAGTAAGTGTACAAATTGTAAGCCTACATGAAGACCAACTGATCAAAAATAGAAATGATAATGTGTCTCTCTTTCTCTTACTAAAGTCACTGAAAGTTGAAAGTTGAAAGATGCTGATGTGATATGTGGTTGCCACAAAAACAAGTGTACAATGTTTTACATAAAAGTGGTTGATCCATTTCTAAGCCTACATCATGAAGACCTGAGTTATTTTAAAATAAAGAATAAGATTTGTCCTTCTCTTTCCCTTCTGAAAGCTCATAACGCTGAAAGGTAAACCGAAATTGCTGCGTATAATACTTTGGCTGACAATAAGTTATTATTATATCTTTAACGTGTAAAAACAAAAACAAAAAACAATGGTCCATTTCTGAGCCCTTACGACGATCACCTAATCAAAAGAACTAGTAAAAATTTAACTCTCTCTCTCTCTCTCTCTCTCTCTCTCTCTCTCTCTCTCTCTCTCTCTCTCTCTCTCTCTCTCTCTCTCTCTCTCTCTCTCTCTCTCTCTCTCTCTCTCTCTCTCTCTCGTGTGTTTGTGTGCGCGTGCGGTTAACCTAACATCTCGTGCGCTTGATTTATGGGCTGACTGTTTCAGTGAATCATCTATCTGTGTTGTTTACACGGCGCCGTCCACAGATTCAAGGCGCTTGATTTATAGGCTGACTGTTTCAGTGAATCATCTATCTGTGTTGTAGTTTACACGGCGCCGTCCACAGATTCAAGGCGCTTGATTGATATGTTTCAGTCAGGTGGTACTGAGCAAGAACAAATCTTGATGCCCTCATACCGCATTAATTAACCCTTACACCGCCAGCCATATTTCAGCCAACATTTTCCATTAAATGTAAGCTACTTGGGTAGAGAACAAAATCCATCTGTATTGGGGATTCTTCCGTGACGTAGGCCTAGGGCCTATATAAAATAAGGTATATCCTTACTTCCCAAACTTATAACAAAAGGGTCTTTGGATAATATACCCCAATTTGATGCCTTTTATTGACATATAAGCTAAATCATTGTGGTGCTAAAAAGCGACTTTGGCGGTGAAAGGGTTAAAGGAAACTTTAAACAAGTGGTTCAATAATGTGCCATCTCAGATACAGCCAACCAAAAGAATGGCTTGAGAAATAAGCACCGATGTCTGTCTGTCTGCCTGCTCTGTTTTTTGTTGTTTGTTTTTTCTCTCTCTGCATCTGTTAGAGAGTTTTACCTACACACACACGCGCGCGCGCGCGCGCGCGCGCGCACGCACGCACACGCACGCACGCACACACACGCACGCACACACACACACACACACACACACACACACACACACACACACACACACACACACACACACACACACACACACACACACAATTCACACATACACACATATGCATACAGACGCGTGCACGCACAGACAGAGAGAGGGATAACGTTCTTGTGAGCAGTGTAAATAATGTTGGTTACGACATGGAGTCATTGTAGTTGTTTGCTTCTTCATTTTCAAGGAATGCATTATGTTGCTCTTACACAGGCATAACATATGTATACGTAGGAAACCAGCTTCCGAAGCTTGGAAGACAGAGCGCAGTGTCGTGCTTCAGAAAGGTAAACACTTGCCACAAAGTTAAGCAGCTGCCCCTCTTAGAAATCCACAACAAAACGTTCGACAACTCATCAAACGAAAGTGAACTCAAAGAATAATTTCATTCTTTCTCAGTTACACTAAGACGAGTCTCGGTTATGTGCTGCATACAAAAAGTACCCAAAGTGTCAAATCAAAGTAACCAATTTCGTTCTGCAAAGAGGGTGAGTCATTTTCACCATTTCACTTCTTCTGTAAAAGTTTGACTTTGGAAGCCCACAGACAACATAATAGAGATGTATCGCCGAATGTTTTTTCCCACTGAGAATAAATAAAACAATTTCTTCTCTTTCAGTTTTGCGCAGATTGTGTCACTTATGTTGCGTTATGTGCTGTCAGTAACGAACGTAACTTTCCCATACCTAAATCGCCTTTTGGCGCCATTTTAACTGCAGCAAATAGGCTTTTAATGCTCCTAATTGTTCCATCCTTCTAGTACAGCATTTGTGAGCTAAATACTTCTTCTTCTTCTTCTTCTTCTTCTTCTTCGATCGCTCAGACCGTTTCCTGTCAATTATGAGCGTATATGCGTCATGCTGCCGTTACGCGCCTAACTAAGAAATAGTTAGGCCCAACAAGTCCGACTTCGGCTGAAGACAGTGTTTGAAAGTGTTTCGTCAAAAAAGGCAGGAGAATGGACCGGTAAGGCAGAAAGACAGTAGATGACAGTAAGCAAAGGGAAAAGGCAGGAGAATGGACCGGTAAGGCAGAAAGATAGTAGATGACAGTAAGCAAAGGGAAAAGGCAGAGTCAAAGAGAGGGACAGATTAGAGGAAATTACAAGCACAGGACTTCCAGAAGGTGGGGGAACTATTTGTACAAAAGCCCCCCGGTGTCCTCAAGGATAAAGATTTTAGGCAACGCCTAGTCTTCCAATCTGTCCTTGGTACATATACGAACATAGAATACAAACATGTCAAGGCATAATAACATGGCAAGGCATAATATTACACATACAGATTTGAACATAAAGGTAGCAAAGCAGGTGATATGTCACCAGCGAAATACGTAAAAAGCATGTATCGGCACAAGCAACTGGGAGCATCCTGACACAATCCGTGCATTCGTCCATGATAGTTAAGAGATTAATTGGAATGGATATAAATATACGCAAGCATGCAATTTTAAAAAATTCAAAAATTTTACAAAATAATTAACCTTATATTACCTCAAAGTAACAGCAGTATAAATATAATGATACACTCCAACAATGAAGACAAATACACCTATAGTTAAAACCAATCACATTATTATATAAAGGGTGTACAAAAGGCACTACCTGATAATAGCAGTGCAAGCAGAAATAATTAATCTTTCATGTCATGCAATTATCTAAGAGCAGGTCTCTAAACGGGAGAGAGAGAGAGAGTGTGTGTGTGTGTGTGTGTGTGTGTGTGTGTGTGTGTCCGTGTCCGTGTGTTACCAACATGTGTTCCAATGCATAGCGCCTCAGTAGTTTATACTCGGTAACTCCTTAACGTTTGACCGACTTTTTACCCTCCCCTTCCCTCCCCTATGGTTCCCAAAGTAGGTCAGAAGGTCACTGACGTCATAAGGTCATTGATCTTTAAGATCTTGCATGTAAGAGGAGTTCCCCTCAATGATAAGTGATACGTAATACGTGATACGTTGACCTTTGGAAGAAAGGAGGGTTTTGTATAGGACACCCAGGGTTTTATTACTGCTGAGTGTTTTTATATTTGTTTTTTGTGTGTGTGTGTGTGTTGTTGTTTTTTTAGCTTGTGCCACTGTTAAAAGAATGTAGATAGAAGATTGGGTGATTGACCTTTTACCGCCACCTGTAGTAAAGAAAGGTTGAGTACATTAAAGGGGGAGACTTGGAAGGGAAAGACAGACAGACGAAAAGTAAGATGGTATCAATATTTATTACATGCATACAAACACTGACACACGCATGTGGACACAGTCTTTCACATAGGCCCGCATGCACACACATTCTATCAAGAGAGAAGAGACAGAAAGACAGTCAAAGAGTAAAAAGTAGACAGTCAGTGGAGTGAAGGAAAAGAACGAAGAACATTCTGGTTTAAACTCAAACAAATGTTGTTTGATTCTTTATCCGCGTTCATTTGACTTTGTAGCGGCCATTAAATAGATTTCTGCCAGCATGATGATGATGATAAGGATGATACTGAGGAGGGGAAGGAGGATAATGAGAAAGAGGATTGCTTGTAGTTACAAACACATTTTGTTTGTTTGCTAAATACACTTTGAGGGTGACTTTGTTAAAAAAAATCTTTGTTAAATTATATATGAGAATAGCGATGAAGATGTTGATTGTTGTTGCTGCTGCTTTAATTTACACGTTTTTAAAATGTTGGTTGATAGCAAACAAGTTATGATGATAGACACGGACACACCAGGGTCTGTTTAAGCAACATTGAAGGTGTCAGTATTGTTAACCTCTCTTCCTACTAATAAGCTGACGGCTGTCAACGCGTCCGCATTTTCTACATCAGGCTCCTTATGCTTTATTGATTGTTTGGGAGAAGAAGAAGAACACTGTGTGCAGTAACCTTTGAGTAGTAGTAGTAGCATTTTAGTTTATATAGTCTAAACTCCTGAATGGTTGATGATGATGATGATGCTCTTGGTAATGTTATCTTTACATAGCCTAAACTACTGAATGGATGATGATGATGATGATGCGCAGCAGCCTTTGAGTAGTAGTCGTGTTTTAGTTTAGATAACCTAAACTACTGAACGGATTATGATAAAGTGCTGCAACATTTGATTGTTAGTGTTTTAGATTACATAGCCTAAACTACTGTACAGATAATAATAATATAATAATAATAATAAATAAAGCTTCTATAGCGCTCTTCGATGATAAAAAATCATCCTCAGAGCGCTTTACAGTATTACGAGAGGGAAAAAAAACAAAAAAACAAAAAAAACTCACGCCGTTCATCCCATTCACCCCTTTCACATACACATTATTGACAGAATTTTAAAAAAATTTATAAAAAAAAATCAAGGCATGGACAAACAGACCCCCACACACCTCACCCTTTCAACACGCACGCCATTTATGCACTCACAAATTCTCTTGGGGGGTGTCATACGAGCTCACAAATTCCCAAAACAATATGTGAATGTAAAACAATATTACGAGAAAGGCAGAGAGAGCGAAGGAGAGACGGGGGAGAGGGGGGGGGGGGGGGGGGGGGGGGGGGACAGGGGGGGGGGGGGGGGGGGGGGGGGTGGAGGGGGGAGGGGGACAGGGGGGGGGATGAAAGGGGGGGGGGGGGGGGGGGGGAGGGGGGGGGGAGGGGGCTGGAAAGAAAGAGATGGAGAAAGAGAGAGGGAGAAACAGAGAGAAAGAACACACACACACACACACACACACACACACACACACACACACACACACACACACACACACACACACACACACACACATATATATATATATATATATTCCTCCTCACCGGGAGTATGTTGGTGTTTACTACGATTTCTATGACCTCCCTAATTGAATCCTTCACTGGATCCACCAACATGGCACCCCATCTCTTCTACTCTCTTCGAGGGATTGTAATTTTAGAACATTATTTATTTTTGTTATTTTACACAAGATTTTTACCATTTCTTTTGAATTAAGTGCTGGTTTGCTTTTATTGTGGACTTTCAATCTGGTGCAAAGAGGACAACCTTTCTCTTGTAGAAAGTCTTCTAGCTCAGTTTGAATGTTCACTGTGGACATTATTTGCAGGCCGATATGCAGACTGAAGAGTCTTTCTCAAAGACGAAACGGCTGTCTTTGCATAGGCATTGTCTATCTCCCCCATTGGGAGAAAAAGTAAATCAGCACATTATTTTCTTTTATTCTTTTCAGAACACAGAATAAATTGTAAAGTTAAAATTAAAGTTATTCAGTGTCTTTCTTAGGTTCACAAACTTAAATATTGGACACAAAAAAAGTTTTATTCAAGCAAACTATATATATAAGAGGAAAGTTTAATGGTGTGGTTGTTTTTTCTTCTTCAATTCTTGTACGTTTATATTATACTTGGAAGAAGGAAAGCGCATCAGTCTACCTGATCCAGGCACACCTCTCTACATTCCTCCTCACCGGGAGTATGTTGGTGTTTACTACGATTTCTATGACCTCCCTTATTGAATCCTTCACTGGATCCACCAACATGGCATCCCATCTCTTCTACTCTCTTCGAGGGATTGTAATTTTACAACATTATTATTTTTGTTATTTTACACAAGATTTTTACCATTTCTTTTGAATTAAGTGCTGGTTTGCTTTTATTGTGGACTTTCAATCTGGTGCAAAGAGGACAACCTTTCTCTTGTAGAAAGTCTTCTAGCTCAGTTTGAATGTTCACTGTGGACATTCTTTGCAGGCCGATATGCAGACTGAAGAGTCTTTCTCAAAGACGAAACGGCTGTCTTTGCATAGGCATTGTCTATCTCCCCCATTGGGAGAAAAAGTAAATCAGCACATTATTTTCTTTTCAGAACACAGAATAAATTGTAAAGTTGAAATTAAAGTTATTCAGTGTCTTTCTTAGGTTCACAAACTTAAATATTGGACACACAAAAAAAGTTTTATTCAAGCAAACTATATATATAAGAGGAAAGTTTAATGGTGTGGTTGTTTTTTCTTCTTCAATTCTTGTACGTTTATATTATACTTGGAAGAAGGAAAGCGCATCAGTCTACCTGATCCAGGCACACCTCTCTACATTCCTCCTCACCGGGAGTATGTTGGTGTTTACTACGATTTCTATGACCTCCCTTATTGAATCCTTCACTGGATCCACCAACATGGCATCCCATCTCTTCTACTCTCTTCGAGGGATTGTAACTTTAGAACATTATTATTTTTGTTATTTTACACAAGATTTTTACCATTTCTTTTTAATTAAGTGCTGGTTTGCTTTTATTGTGGACTTTCAATCTGGTGCAAAGAGGACAACCTTTCTCTTGTAGAAAGTCTTCTAGCTCAGTTTGAATGTTCACTGTGGACATACTTTGCAGGCCGATATGCAGACTGAAGAGTCTTTCTCAAAGACGAAACAGCTGTCTTTGCATAGGCATTGTCTATCTCCCCCATTGGGAGAAAAAGTAAATCAGCACATTATTTTCTTTTATTCTTTTCAGAACACAGAATAAATTGTAAAGTTAAAATTAAAGTTATTCAGTTTCTTTCTTAGGCTCACAAACTTAAATATTGGACACAAAAAAAGTTTTTTTCAAGCAAACTATATATATAAGAGGAAAGTTTAATGGTGTGGTTGTTTTTTCTTCTTCAATTCTTGTACGTTTATATATATATATATATATATATATATATATATATATACATGCACACGCACGCGCACACACACAGAGGCACACTTTACACGGGGTTTGTGTGTGAGATTGAAATTGAAATTATGAAGGGGAAAGGAACTTTTTGAACAGATGAGTCTTAAGGCCAGACTTGAATGCAGACAGGGACAAAGCGGACGATATTGACGTGCAGCAATCTTTGAGTGGTAGTAATGTTTTCGTTTACATAGCCTAAACTACTGAATGGCTGCTGCTGCTGATTACTCTTGGTAATGTCATTTTGATATAACCTAAACTACTAAATGGATGATGACGATGTGCAGCAGCCTTTGAGTAGCAGTGGTGTTTTTTGTGGGTTTTTGTTTTAGCAGTGGTGTTTTAGTTTTCATGGCCTAAGCAACTGAACGGATGATGATGATGGTTCTTTTGATATTGTCATCTTGACAAAGCCTAAGCTACTGAACAGATGATGATGATGGTTCTTTTGGTATTGTCATCTTGACAAAGCCTAAACTACTGAACGGATTATGATGATGTGCAGCAACCTTTGAGCATTAGTGTTTAGTTTACATAGCCTAAAGTACTAAATGACTGATGAGGGTGATGATGTTTTTGATGATGTCACCCAGACATAGCCTAATCTACCCAACGGATCATGATTAGCAGCCTTTGAGTAGCAGCAGTTTTTAGTTTACATAGCCTAATCTAGTGAAAGGATGATGACGATGATGATGTGCAGCAGTCTTTGAGTGGTAGTAGTGTTTTCATATACATAGCTTAAACTAGTGAACGACTGCTGCTGCTGCTGCTGATGATCTTGGTGATGTTAGCTTTACAAAACCGCAACTAGTGAATGGATGATGATTATGCACAGCAACCTTTGTGTAGTGACATTTTCGTTTGCATAGCCTAAAGTACTAAATGACTGATGGCAGTGATGATGATGTCACCTAGACATAGCCTAAACTACTGAATGGATGATGATTATCAGCCTTTGAGTAGCAGTAATATTTTAGTTTACATAGCCTAAGCTAGTGAAAGGATAATGATGATGATGCGCAGCAGCCTTTGAGGGGTAGTAGTGTTTTCGTTTACATAGACTAAGCTAGTGATCGACTGCTGGTGCTGGTGCTGACGAGCTTGATGATGTTATCTTTACAAAACCTAGTTTTTACATAATCTAAACTAATGAAAGGATGGTGATGATGATGCGCAGCAGCCTTTGAGTGATAGTAGTGTTTTCGTTTACATAGCCTAAACTTGTGAACGACTGCTGCTGCTGCTGATGCTCTTGGTGATGTTACCTTTACAAAACCTAGTTTTTGCATAGCCTAAACTAGTGAAATGATGATGATGATGATGCGCAGCCGCCTTTGAGTAGTAGTAGTGTTTTCGTTTACATAGACTAATCTAGTGAACGACTGCTGCTGCTGGTGCTGATGATCTTGGTGATGTTACCTTTACTAAACCTAGTTTGTACATAGCCTAAGCTAATGAAAGGATGATGATGATGATGCGCAGCAGCCTTTGGCTGGTAGTCATGTTTTCGTTTACATGGCCTAAACTTGTGAACGACTGATGATGATGATGGTCTTGATGATTTTACCTTTGCAAAACCTAGCTTTTGCATAGCCTAAACTAGTGAAATGATGATGATGATGATGATGTGCAGCAGCCTTTGAGTGGTAGTAGTGTTTTTGTTTACATGGCCTAAACTTGTGAGAGACTGCTGTTTCAGGAATTTTGTAACACAAAACAGACACAATGGCCCAATTAATGATACAAAACAATTAACTCCCTTGACAAGGGAGATAATGCACTCTACACAACCTTTCACCCCTCCAAGCTTTAGACTGACCAGAGATATTTATTTATACATCTCTGGACTGACCCGTGCAGTACGGCCACTATTCCTCTGTCTGTCTGTCTGTCTCTATGTAAGGGTGGGATGGGGGTCGTGATGGGTGGGTGGGTGGGTTACGCTGGTTGAGAACTGTTGCGTCAATAGTATATATAGGCAGATTGATAGGGCCGCATCAAGGGGTGGGGGTGGGGGTGGAAATAGGAGTGGGGGATTGTATTCCCAGCTGCTCAGTTCTTCTTCTTCTTCTTCTGCGTTCTCAGGCCATATGGCCATAATGGATAAGGTACATACAAAAAAAAATTGTGTTCAGTTTTGAGTGTTCACTGGTCTCCCAGCTGCGTACAGCCGATATATTCTGAGTTCGGAGGAGCTTAAAGGAGAACAATTATTTGGAAGATTTTTTTTTTTAAAGGCAGGGGAATGAGCCAATAAGTCAGAAAGATAGTAGATGATAGAAACCAAAGGGAAAAGGCAGAGTCAAAGAGATTGGCAGATTAGAGGAAGTTACAAGCACAGAACTTCCAGAAGGTGGAGGAACTAATTTTACGAAAGACACCCCTGTATTCCCACGGGGAGAGCTGCTCAGCTAAGGCTTAGTTTTTGAAAGGGTCAATAACAAAGTGAGAGCCAGAAAAGACTGAACTGGGAGTACGGTTGTTAGGCGTTTGCCTCCTTGTTTCAATTGTGTTCATTGCTAATTACACCCTGTGTATTTGGACCCTGATTGACTGGTTCTGATTATCTATGTGATCAGTGTTGGACATTTCCTGACAAATTGTGTTATTTGCTTAGACGGGGTTTTTTCATTGTGTTATACATACGGGATTTTTTCCCCTTCAGACTATGCGTGATGAAACTGAAACTGCGGTCACCAAATGATTTTAGATTTGTTTTTGGAACTTTCAGAAGTTTTGTGTTTGACGACCTGAGTGAGCGGGGAGGAGTGTAGGTGTGAAGAACACTGGAGAGGTAAGGCGGAAGGGTCTGTTCAAAGTGACGGAAAGGATAGGACAGCCAGCTTATACTGAAGGCGGGACTGCACAGGGAGCCAAATAATAATGGAGTTCCTTCAGAAGTGGCGTGACGTGATCACACTTGCGCTTACGCAGTATGAGGCGAGCTGCACTGTTTTGAACTCGCTGTAGGCGAGTGATTCCTTCTGTAGGAAGGCCAAAGTATCAGTGTTGAACTTTTTCTGATTTTCTTTGTAATCAATAGTGGACTTTTTCTTATTTTCCGTGCGATCAATGTTGTACATTTTCTGATTTCCTGGGTGATCAATATTTGACTTTTTATTTTCTTTAGAATCAATGTTGGACTTTTTCTAGCTACGTGTGATGCATGTTAGATTGTTTCTGGTTATTTGCGTGATTCATGTTGGGCAATTTTTGATTTTCTGTTTCATCAATGTTTGACTTTTTAAAAATCTTCCATGTGATCAATATTGAACTTTTTCTGATTTTCTCTGAGATCCATGCTGGGCTATTCTTTATTGTCTGTGTGATCTATGTTGACTCTTCCTTATTATATGTGTGCTCCACGTTGGACTATTCCATGGTATATGTATGTTGGACTATTCCTGATTACCTGTGTGATCCATGTTGGACTATTCCATGGTATATGTATGTTGGACTATTCCTGATTACCTGTGTGATCCATGTTGGACTATTCCTGATTATCTGTGTGATCCATGTTGGACTATTCCTGATTATCTGTGTGATCTATGTTGGACTATTCCTGTTTATCTGTGTGATCCATGTTGGACTATTCCTGATTATCTGTGTGATACGGATCAACTCAGTGTCGGCTGTCATAAATGGCATCAGCAAGCTGATCACGGACCGACGGCTTTTCCTTGTTTGTTTGTTTGTTGTTTTCTGTCTGTCTGTCAGTCTGTCTGTCTGTCTGTCTGTTGCTTTCTCTTCTTTCTTTCTTCCTTTCATTTTGTCACTATCTCATTAATGTCTGTTTGGAACGACGATGTAGGGTTGACTGCATGCCTGTCTGTGGACTATCTGTGCATTAAGCATAATAAAAACGTCCCCAATGCCATTTTCCCAAACGTCCTCATGGGAAAGATAGTGTGTAATGCATTTCCACTATACAAAATAATCATCATAGCTTTTCTAGACTAGCAGCTGACTGCCTTTTCTGCTATCAGGGAGTTATTTCAGACACGAATGACTAGCGCAGATCTGAAGCATACTGTAGCAGCAGTCTTTATTGTTTTAAAACAGGTGGGTTTTGAGGTTAGATTTGAAAGCAGAGAGGGTCGGTCGCTGACGGAGGGAAAGAGGAAGCTTGTTCTAAAATGTCGGTTCTGAGACAGCAAAAGAGCGCCGACCAACAGTTGAAAGCTTATACCTTTTACTTTTTGTTTTCTTTTTTGTTTGTTTGGAATCAGCTTTCTCCCTTTACTCCATCAATTAAACACAGTAACTAGGTGGTACGAATTCGCAACAGGTCTTTTCTTTCTCTCTCTCTCTCTCTCTCTCTCTCTCTCTCTCTCTCTCTCTCTCTCTCTCTCTCTCTCTCTCTCTCTCTCTCTCTCTCTCATTTACCTTTACTTACAATAACACAATACTACAATGATAGCAATGTCCTCATTCACCCTTACTTACAATAACACAGTACTACAATGATAACAAAGCACAACAAGGGAGACCAGAGGGACTCCGAGAGAAGAGATAGAAAATACTGTGACAAACAACTCGTGCGCGCTCGCCCGCGCGCGCGCGCGTGTGTGTGTGTGTGTGTGTGTGTGTGTGTGTGTGTGTGTGTGTGTGTGTGTGTGTGTGTGTGTGTGTGTGTGTGTGTGTGTGTGTGTGTGTGTGTGTGTGTGTGTGTGTGTGTGTGTGTGTGTGTGTGTGTGTGTGTGTGTGTGTGTGTGTGTGTGTGTGTGTGTGTGTGTGTGTGTGTGTGTGTGTGTGTGTGTGTGTGTGTGTGTGTGTGTATGTGTGTGTGTGTGTGTGTGTGCTAATCTGATAAAAATATATTTGATTTTTTCCGAATTTCTATATTGAATTCAAATATAATTGTAATACAAATATTTTTCCTGTTTTCTTTGCTATGCTAATGCTCATGTTCCCAATAAGTATCATGTGATTTATCGAATCCCTCTTTAATTTGGTTAGATCATCTCTATTCATTCCAAAAAGTACTTCAGCTACGGCTGGTCTAATGTGTTTTCCAATAATACTATAAACTAACGCACCCACATCTGTCCAGAACTTGTTTATCGTTGGACAATGGAAGAAAAAGTGTTCCACGTGGTCAACTTCATCTGAACAAACATCACACTTATTGCTTTCTACTAATTTCATTTTATGTAAGAGAATGTTGGCTGGGTAAATGTTATGAAGGAGTTTCCATTGCAGTTCGTGCAGTCTGACCTCCTTAGTGCATGATCGTGCAGTTAACCAAATACTGTCATCGATTTTAATGTTAAGTTTTCTGTTCCAGAAGTTGGCACCACTAGCGATTGTATTGTCTGGTTTTCTATTATCAAGTATTTTCTTTATGACTTTTGGAGCTGCTTTGAAAATGCGGGCGTCGCATTCTGGGGTATTTGTGTTATCTGTTCTGTTTTCGATATTTGTGATCCACTGCAGCCAAAGAGCCGGAATTGCATTTCTTAATGCGTTAAATTCAAAAACTGTGCTTGCACTTATGTATCCTAACTTTATTTCCAATTCTTTCAAATTCAGTAATCTTCTTTCGTTTAAGTTTACTATATCGTTTATATGAATTATGCCGTTATCAGTCCAATTCTTTAAAACATAATATGGTGCCTTTGTATTTGATTAAATGATTGTAGAATAATAGTTGTTCCATAACGTTATTTTGAGTTACATCTTCCATATTTGCATGGCATTTAATATTTAAATATATTGCTATTACTTCCTTCCAAAAATCGTTTTCAATATCAATCATATTTATGATATCGCGTGCCCTGCAGTGTATTGCAAAAATGTAGTTATCTGGATATATTTTATTTAAATGTATTTTGGGGACGATGCTCCAATTTTCATCAGTCGCGTGGAACAATCTTCCTGCCCATTGCAAGTAAATATATTTTTGTAGATCAACTACGTTCGTCATCCTTATCCCCCCTGCATTGTAGTCTGATTCCATAACCCTCCGTTTTACCTTTTCAAATGCTTTTCTGTTGCTGCATTTTCTTTGCCATATGAATTTATACAATAATCTATTTATGTTAATTAGAACATGTTCAGGGATTCCGATTGCCTGCATTACATAAATTAGCTTATGCCTATCTGCAGAGAAGGAGGGTCAGCAACTGAACGTAATGTGCGAGCTGGCGTATAAATGGAAATATTGTCGCAGAGGTAAGATGGAGCAGCTTTATGGATAGATTTATAGCAAAGGGGACCCCCACAGCTTGTCCCGGAGTGCCACGGGCCTGGGTCAGATTTCACGCCTCAGGGTGCCGAAAGTAGGGCAGTCCTGCAGGATGTGATCTGGTGTCTGAAACCACGTGTCACAAGGACATACATCCGTGTGGGAAATCTTCAGGCGGTAGAGATGGGAGATGGTTTGACAATACCCAGTTCTCAATCTGAAGATGGTGGATGCTGTCCTCTACAGTGTCAAGCGTCAGATGCTCCCTCCAATTTGTTCTGCCCATTTGTCAAACAATACTGGAAAGGCGCATAACAGCTTGCTTCAGATATACACATACATTATCACGTGGTTTATAGAAACGTGATCGTCTTATATGTTAGGTAAAAACTAAAACCACAATATTAAAGCCAGCGCTGTTGTGACTCTTGCAACATATCAGAATCACCCCCAATAAAACATCCAGCGCTGTTGTGACTCTTGCAACATATCAGAATCACCCCCAATAAAACATCCAGCGCTGTTGTGACTCTTGCAACATATCAGAATCACCCCCAATAAAACATCCAGTGCTGTTGTGACTCTTGCAACATATCAGAATCACCCCCAATAAAACATCCAGTGCTGTTGTGACTCTTGTAACATATCAGAATCACCCCCAATAAAACATCCAGCGCTGTTGTGACTCTTGCAACATATCAGAATCACCCCCCAAAAGCCAGCCGCTACCTTGTACTTTGGTCACCCCACCCCCCTCAACGTGTTGCATTGAAAACAATTCACTGAGAAGCAACGTGGTGCTATTTGGGGGAAAGAGACAGGGACAGGATCAGTCTAGGATTATAACACCCCCCTCCCCTGAAAAAACAGGCTTTGAGTGTCGTAAACATGGGGGGGGGGGGGGGGGGGGTTAACTAAATTGCAAGATTGTCCAGCCAGCATCAGAAACGTGCTGCATAGTCCGTAGACTAAGATTGTTTTAATGTGGGATTAAAGATAGCCTAAATTTCAAAGCTGGCACTGTTGTATACATTATTTGTATTTGTGTTGTCGTGTTTATGTGCGGGGACATGATTGATGGCGTTGCTGTTTTATAACTTTGAAAAGCCCCCAGGGATGGAAGTTATGAATAATCAAAATTGAAACTTGAAACGTGCGACTGCTGATACATACAGTATGCTACAGGTCTGAGCTAGTCATTCATGTCTGAAATAACTCCCTGATAGCAGAAAAGGCAGTCAGCTGCTAGTCTGAAAAAGCTATGCTGATTATTTTCCATGGTGAAAATACATTACACATAAAATATGCACACTCTCCTTCCCATGAGGACGTTTAGAAAGTTGGCATTGGGGACATGCACCCCCCCCCCCCCCCCTGCCCCCATCGGGATCCCCTCCACCCCACCCCCCTACCAAGGGCGTACGTAGGCTTACCTGTTACAAAACAACGTTGATTTTTATCCTTAAAGCAAAACATTAATTACTTAATGCAGGGACCAACTGCAGAACTATGATCATGGGTTATACCAATAAAGAAAACCCGTCAACAGTTGTAAACCAGATCAGTCAACTGTTCAAGTCTGCTTTATTACTGTCTCGAAGTGTTCAAGAAGGTTAGGCATTTCAGAAAGGTGTGCTCTTTTGTTTCACTGATGAATGGCTATCATGTTCCGTGAGCAAATAAAAGAAAGAAGAAGATTAAACAACAAACAATGATCTAGGCGTGGCATGATTATTCAGACAAATATACAGTTTTCATACAGTTGAGAGAACAAGTTTAAAGTTTCGTCATTATAATAACAATTTAAGAAAAGAAAGAAGAAGAATACTTCTTATAATTTGTAAAAGAGGAAAACGTGTTTACAGCCATGATCCCGCGATCCCTTGATCTTTGTTTAGTAGGCCAATTATTTTGCTCCTTCTTTAAAACAATCCTTAATTAATTTTTATATTTCTTTTTGGAGGCATTTATATATAATTAAATTACTTATATTCTGGCTATATGAAGAGACATCGTGCAATGCCTTGAGAGAAAACAGACCTCAGAGAATCATGTCAAGCTCGATGGGCTCGTTGATAAGTTTCCGTGGTCAGAAGACAAATAATGCATGACTTTGTCGATGTAGAACTAATGGTTTGATTTGATTGTCTTATGGCTTATCCACCCATTGGAGTACTGGCTTAGTGGTGTGGTCCTGCCCACAGCGCGCAGTTTGAATACAACTTTAAGGAAACGCGTGTCAAATTTCGATGGCTTGGAGTCAAAACGGACTATCTTTACTGAGATAGTCCATTGACGTATTATTGGATTTATTACAAAAACTAATAACTTGTATCAAACAATGATTGCAGACATATAAAAAGGGGGGTTTGCTTTTTTATATTTCAGCAGTCTTTTTTTTATACAAGTTATTAGTGTTTGTAATAAATTCAATAATATGTCAATGGACTATCTAAAGATAGTCTGGTTTGTCTCCAAGCCATCGCAATGAAAGTGGTGTGTGCATTGCCACAATAATAAATTATTGTTATAACATAAAATATGTGCATGGTGTAGTCTAACAGGTTTTAGTAGGCTATGTACAAATGGCAGGCCTATACTTCTCATTCTTTCCTTTGCTGAGTTCACTGTACAACTAACAAAAAGGGTTACCTTCTCATTTTGGTTTTCGCACTGCTCGCAGAGCCGACTTTACGTTATAGAATAGGCCACAAATCTGACATAGTATCTTCATAAATTCTGCCCTGAATTTAGACCCTGTTAGACAATACAGATAGAAGTTGACAGCGCTATTGTAGTACCACAACATTTTGCTTATTGCTAGGAAGACCTGAAAATGCTCATTCTTAATGGGATCATCCAAATCAATATACGGGTACGTGATGAAAACAATTGTTAGCGGTGTTGTTAGGAGGAAAAAAGAAACGCTTGTAGCAATCAGTGTGACTGTCAATGAGGACATTTTCTGTTGTCTGGAATCCTGGGTCTCTTGCCGTGCAGAGAGATGCTTGCTAGTTCTGACAGACCTGACAACCGTCCAGATGAGAGCGCTGTTGCTGACCACCAGTAACGTGAATGGTACAAAAGAACACTCGGCAAAGTCAACCCAAGACCAAATCATTCTGAAAAACCACCTGTATGTTTTGGATACAGCCTTATGACTGCATACCCGACGACTGGATATACCAAATCCATACAAGATATGACAATGGATTAGAAGCATAACAAGCATTATAACACCAGCGGTGATTCTTGACTTCCTGATGGTCCACACACCATTCACCCGCAGTGGCCACAGCACAGAAGCGGCTCTGAGTGAGACGAGCGCCACAAGCATCCATGGAGAGAGAGCCGCTGTCAGGTATATCATCATGTTAAAAAGTTTGCACTGCCAGGAACCGATATTTTCAACGAATGGCACTTTGAATTCTCTGCTGAGATAGCTGGGTAGAGGATTTATGAACAACAATAGCTGGTCAGACCAGGCCAGGGCTTGGAAGAACACACTAGTCGTTGATGCAGGAAGACGGAACATGATCAGACTCACCATAAAGTTCCCAATAATACCAAAGGGCAGCACAGTAATGTCGCCAATTTTCCTGATCTTCTGTACAGCAATAATATATGGCATGAGCTGATCACCCAACGCATCCCTTTGACTGGGATTCAGTGTGCTTGGTGTCTCAGAAATACGAGTCAGTAAGGTTTCCATATCACAATCGTTGGTGATATCAGGAATAACGAACTTGTGTAAGTCTGTTTTTTAACTAATACATGGAAAGTTAAAATATCTAGTGAAGTTGTGTGCTTTTAGATGTCACTACGCAGTGATTGGGGTTTAATTTGCTTGGTGTTTAAGCAATTTAAGTCAATAATTGACTGAAGTAATGTGTTATGGACGTACATGTGAGCCATCTATGCAAAGTTGTGTGCTTTCGGCTCAGAAGAATAGGCAAAAATCGTTCTTATCTCTCAGTTGACTCTGCAAACATACTATGTTTCTTTAATTATCTCTAGACTTGACTATTGCAACTCCCTCTTGGCTGATCTTCCAGAAAAGCTGATGTCTAAACTCCAACGCATTCAAAATCACGCTGCCAGACTTGTTCTTAGAGAGAGTAAAAGATCCTGTGTCGAATTGAATTAGTTTTGTTTAAGTGTGGTTAAAGTCTTAGTACTTTTATCTTAGAAATGTGAATTTATATTGCTTAATGTTTTTAGTGCTTTTATCTTATGACTTCTTATTGATTATGTTCTCTTTGTTTCCTTACGCTCCGTCTGCCTGTCCTCTCTCTCTCTCTCTCTCTCTCTCTCTCTCTCTCTCCCTCCCACCCCCCATTCATCTCTGTCTATCTATCTCATTCCCACCCCTTTCTCTTTCTTTCTCTCCGTCTTATTCATGTCAAAGTTTGCCCTGCCCACTTGTCTCCGTCTTCCCCCCCCCCCCCTAACTCTCTCTCCTCTCTCTCTCTCTCTCTCTCTCTCTCTCTCTCTCTCTCTCTCTGTCATTAAATAATGTTACTTTTATTCTATATCATTGCTATGAAGCATGGTGTGCCAATTTGTTTTTTTCTTATATGGTTTCATCAATGTTTTAAAGCTTGATTTTTGCATGATTTTTTATCGCGCTATATAAATGAAATTATTATTATTATAATTATTATTATTATTATTATTATTAATGATTTCTTTGTGTCACAATAACAGGTGATGTCATGAGTAAAGAACCTGCGATATTCAGGATTATTGGGGGGACGTGCAAAAACTATTGAACTTGTGTGATATATATGTCACTTTCGGTTTCCCA
>CM065684.1:52733736-52738736 GCA_017654935.2 Phymorhynchus buccinoides
AGAGAACATAATCAATAAGAAGTCATAAGATAAAAGCACTAAAAACATTAAGCAATATAAATTCACATTTCTAAAATAAAAATACTAAAACTTTAACCACACGTAAGCAAAACTAATTCAATTCGACACAGGATAGTTTACTCTCTCTAAGAACAAGTCTGGCAGCGTGAGTTTGAATGCGTTGGAGTTTGGACATCAGCGTTTCTGGAAAATCAGCCAAGAGGGAGTTGCAATAGTCAAGTCTAGAGATAATTAAAGAAACATAGTATGTTTGCAGAGTCAACTGAGAGATAAGAACGAATTTTGCCTATTCTTCTGAGCCGAAAGCACACAACTTTGCAGAGGTGGCTCACATGTACGTCCATAACACATTGCTTCAGTCAATTATTGAATTAAATTGCTTAAACACCAAGCAAATTAAACCCCAATCACTACGTAGTGACATCTAAAAGCACACAACTTCACTAGATATTTTAACTTTCCATGTATTAGTTACAAAAACAGACTTACACAAGTTCGTTATTCCTGATATCACCAACGATTGTGATATGGAAACCTTACTGACTCGTATTTCTGAGACACCAAGCACACTGAAACCCAGTCAAAGGGATGCGTTGGGTGTTCAGCTCATGCCATATATTATTGCTGCAGATAATATCAGGGACATTGGCAGCATTACTGTGCTGACCTTTGGTATTATTGGGAACTTTATGGTGAGTCTGATCATGTTCCGTCTTCCTGCATCAACGACTAGTGTGTTCTTCCAAGCCCTGGCCTGGTCTGACCAGCTATTGTTGTTCTTAAATCCCCTGAACAGCTTTCTCAGCAGAGAATTCAAAGTGCCACTCGTTGAAAATATCGGTTCCTGGCAGTGCAAACTTTTTAACATGATGATATACCTGACAGCGGCTCTCTCTCCATGGATGCTTGTGGCGCTCGTCTCACTCAGAGCGGCTTCTGTGCTGTGGCCACTGCGAGTGAATAGTGTGTGGACCATCAGGAAATCAAGAATCACCGCTGGTGTTATAATGCTTGTTATGCTTCTAATCCATTGTCATTTCTTTTATGGATTTGGTATAATCAGTCGTCGGGTATGCAGTCATAGTGCTGTATCCAAAACATACAGGTGGTTTTTCAGAATGATCTGGTCTTGGGTTGACTTTGCCGAGTGTTCTTTTGTACCATTCACGTTACTGGTGGTCAGCAATAGCGCTCTCAGCTGGACGGTTGTCAGGTCTGTGAGAACTAGCAAGCATATCTCTGCACGGCAAGAGACCAAGGATTCCAGACAACAGAAAATGTCCTCATTGACAGTCACACTGATTGCTACAAGCGTTTCTTTTTGCCTCCTAACAACACCGGTAACAATTGTTTTCATCACGTACCCGTATATTGATTTGGATGATCCCATTAAGAATGAGCATTTTGAGGTCTTCCTAGCAATAAGCAAAATGTTGTGGTACTACAATAGCGCTGTCAACTTCTATCTGTATTGTCTAACAGGGTCTAAATTCAGGGCAGAATTTATGAAGATACTATGTCAGATTTGTGGCCTATTCTATAACGTAACGTCGGCTCTGCGAGCAGTGCGAAAACCAAAATGAGAAGGTAACCCTTTGTGTTAGTTGTACAGTGAACTCAGCAAAGGAAAGAATGAGAAGTATAGGCCTGCCATTTGTACATAGCCTAATAAAAACCTGTTAGACTACACCATGCACATATTTTATTTTATAACAATTGTGGCAATGCACACACCACTTTCATTGCGAGAGCTTGGAGACAAACCAGACTATCTTTAGACAGTCCATTGACATATTATTGAATTTATTACAAAAACTAATAACTTGTATAAAAAAAGACTGATGAAATATAAAAAAGCAAAACCCCTTTTTACATTTCTGCAGTCATTGTTTGATACAAGTTATTAGTTTTTGTAATAAATCCAATAATACGTCAATGGACTATCTCAGTAAAGATAGTCCGTTTTGACTCCAAGCCATCGGAATTTGACTCGCGCTTCCTTAAAGTTGTATTCAAACTGCGCGCTGTGGGCAGGACCACACCACTAAGCCAGTACTCCAATGGGTGGGTAAACAATAAGACAATCAAATCAAACCGTTAGTTCTACATCGACAAAGTCATGCATTATTTTGTCTTCTTACCAGGACATTTATCAACGAGCCCATCGAGCTTGACATGATTCTCTGAGGTCTGTTTTCTCTCAAGGCATTGCACGATGTCTCTTCATATAGCCAGAATATAAGTAATTTAATTATATATAAATGCCTCCAAAAAGAAATATAAAAATTAATTAAGGATTGTTTTAAAGAAGGAGCAAAATAATTGGCCTACTAAACAAAGATCAAGGGATCGCGGGATCATGGCTGTAAACACGTTTTCCTCTTTTACGTCTGAAATTATAAGAAGTATTCTTCTTCTTTCTTTTCTTAAATTGTTATTATAATGACGACACTTTAAACTTGTTCTCTCAACTGTATGAAATCTGTATATTTGTCTGAATAATCATGCCACGCCTAGATCATTGTTTGTTGTTTAATCTTCTTCTTTCTTTTATTTGCTAACGGAACATGATAGCCATTCATCAGTGAAACAAAAGAGCACACATTTCTGAAATGCCTAACCTTCTTGAACACTTCGAGACATTAATAAAGCAGACTTCAACAGTTGACTGATCTGGTTTACAACTGTTGACGGGTTTTCTCTATTGGTATAACCCATGATCATAGTTCTGCAGTTGGTCCCTGCATTAAGTAATTAATGTTTTGCTTTAAGGATAAAAATCAACGTTGTTTTGTAACAGGTAAGCCTACGTACGCCCTTGGTAGGGGGGTGGGGTGGAGGGGATCCCGATGGGGGCAGGGGGGGGGGGGGGGGGTGTGCACGTCCCCAATGCCAACTTTCTAAACGTCCTCATGGGAAGGAGAGTGTGCATATTTTATGTGTAATGTATTTTCACCATGCAAAATAATCAGCATAGCTTTTTCAGACTAGCAGCTGACTGCCTTTTCTGCTATCAGGGAGTTATTTCAGACATGAATGACTAGCTCAGACCTGTAGCATACTGTAGCAGCAGTCGCACGTTTCAAGTTTCAATTTTGATTATTCATAACTTCCATCCCTGGGGGCTTTTCAAAGTTATAAAACAGCAACGCCATCAATCATGTCCCCGCACATAAACACGACAACACAAATACAAATAATGTATACAACAGTGCCAGCTTTCAAATTTAGGCTATGTTTAATCCCACATTAAAACAATCTTAGTCTACGGACTATGCAGCACGTTTCTGATGCTGGCTGGACAATCTTGCAATTTAGTTAACCCCCCCCCCATGTTTACGACACTCAAAGCCTGTTTTTTCAGGGGAGGGGGGTGTTATAATCCTAGACTGATCCTGTCCCTGTCTCTTTCCCCCAAATAGCACCACGTTGCTTCTCAGTGAATTGTTTTCAATGCAACACGTTGAGGGGGGTGGGGTGACCAAAGTACAAGGTAGCGGCTGGCTTTTGGGGGGTGGGGGGGGGATTCTAATATGTTACAAGAGTCACAACAGCGCTGGCTTTAATATTGTGGTTTTAGCTTTTACCCAACATATAAACCTATATATAAACCACGTGATAATGCATGTGTATATCTGAAGCAAGCTGTTATGCGCCTTTCCAGTATTGTTTGACAAATGGGCAGAACAAACTGGAGGGAGTGTCTGACGCTTGACACTGGAGAGGACAGCATCCACCAGCTGGACCGTGCCCAGCAGGTCGCCATCTTCAGATTGAGAAATGGGTATAATATATTGTCAAATCATCTCCCATCTCTACCGCCTGAAGATTTCCCACACGGATGAATGTCCTTGTGATACGGGGTTAGAGACACCAGATCACATCCTGCGGGACTGCCTTACTTTCGGCACCCTGAGGCGTGAAATCTGGCCCAGGCCCGTGACACTCCGGGACAAGCTGTGGGGGTCCCCTTTGCTATACATCTATCCGTAAAGCTGCTCCATCTTACTTCTGCGACAATATTTCCATTGATACGCCAGCTCGCACATTACGTTCAGTTTCTGACCCTCCTTCTCTGCAGATCCCTAGGCATAAGCTTTCAACTGTTGGTCGGCGCTCTTTTGCTGTCTCAGAACTGACATCTTGGAACAAACTTCCTATTTCCCTCCGTCAGCGACCGACCCTCTTTGCTTACAAATCTAACCTCAAAACCCACCTGTTTTAAAACAATAAAGACTGCTGCTACAGTATGCTTCAGATCTGCGCTAGTCATTCGTGTCTGAAATAACTCCACGATAGCAGAAAAGGCTGTCAGCTGCTAGTCGGGAAAAGCTATGCTGATTAGTTTGCATGGTGGAAATGCATTACACTTAAAATGCACTCTATCTTTCCCATGAGGACGTTTGGAAAGTTGGCATTGGGGACGTTTGTATGGTGCTTAATTCACAGATAGTCCACAGACAGACATGCAGGCAACCCTACATCGTCGTTCCAAAACATATATTAATGAGATAGTGACAAAATGAAAGGAAGAAATAAAGAAGAGAAAGCAACAGACAGACAGACAGACAGACAGACAGACAATAAACAACAACAAACAAACTAAACAAAACAAACAAACAAGGAACCAGCCGTCGGTCCGTAATCCGCTTGCTGTTGTCATTTATGACAGCCGACACTGAGTTGATCCGGATCACACAGATAATCATGAATAGTCCAACATGGATCACACAGATAATCAGGAATAGTCCAACATGGATCACACAGATAATCAGGAATAGTCCAACATGGATCACACAGATAATCAGGGATAGTCCAACATGGATCACACAGATAATCAGGAATAGTCCAACATGGATCACACAGATAATCAGGAATAGTCCAACATACACATACCATGTAATAGTCCAACGTGGAGCACACATGTAATAAGGAAGAGTCAACATAGATCACACAGACAATAAAGAATAGCCCAACAA
>CM065684.1:52746236-52753498 GCA_017654935.2 Phymorhynchus buccinoides
CTGCTCTGTTCTGACTTTGATCTTAAACTTGCCCAAGGTCACTAAGCTTCAAAATGTTCCCACTGGATGCCTTGGGTGTTACTGATTTGGAATATATAAGGTTGTATGTGTGTACTACGAATACTACAAAGACTACAGCCATAGGTCAAAGTTCAAGGTCAAGATCAACAAGATACAAAGTGACTCCAGGTACAATCCTTGGGTGGTACCTATTAAGAATTTATGTGATTATATAGATACATGACCTATGAGTCGCTGACTACAGCCACAAGGTCGAAGGTCGGGGTCATAGTGACCAATAATATATGTGGATATGTGGGTGTATGCCCAATGGTTTTGGGGCTATAGAATTTTTTTAAATGACGAGGTCAAAAGTCAAGTTCAGAGACCATCACGCATTACATTGAGTCAGTCTACTAATCTACCAAGCGTGACATTTTTGACTGCAAAAAATGTTAAAGATATGGAGTTTAAAAAAAAGAATAAATCTGAGGTCAAGGTCAAAGGTCAACAAGATAACCACTACCCAATATTATGAAGGCCCTTAAGCCAATATATCCACATACCAAGTTTCAAAACTGTATCTCCAACGACTTAAACATTATGGCCATCAGACCAAAAGAATCAAGTTTTCAAGGTCTAATTTCAAGGTCAAGGTCAGCGTGATTGTAAATTAGCCAATGAATGTCTTTTTGTCTTGGTAATACATCATTTCACAACATATGAAGCGACTTTGTTCAGCAGCATGCTTGGGACAGACAGACAAACACAGACAAGAAAAGAACAAAATCAAATAGACCGCAACAAACATACTCCTATCCCACAATAGTGGGGCAAAGGACAATACATCATCTTGCAAGACACTGTGGAGACGGTCAGCAGTTCTGGAGTACAAACATTCAAAAGATGTGTTGTTCTGGAGACAGGAAAACCGCTTGATGTTGGAATAGTGTATGGAACAAGGAACTGTGATGGTTGCAGTGGTACTAATCTAAGGTACTTTTTAGCACCAGGGCTAATATTAGTTGTGTGTGTGAGTTACAGTTTGTTTATTTTCCACAACTGTTAACGTTTTCTTATTCTTTAGTTCATGCTAAATCCCTGCATACCAGTTTTTTTGCTGTCGGTCCAGTAGTTTTAGAAATATTGTCATGTTAGTGTCAGTTGTTCTGAAATTTGCCTATTGGACAAAAGCGAAAATAGCGGTTTTTAGCCATTTTTGCACCTCTGTATATTCTAAACTGCACATTTTCATTACACAGAAAAAATTAAGCATGTCGTATATGTTGCCTACTATTACAAAATACAAGTTTCAACTTTTAAAAGTAATTAATCTTTGAGATATGCGACTTCAAAAACAGCCGTTTTTGCACTTTTCCAAAATAGCGCAAAATATTGGATATTTATAAGCAATTATTTTATAAACTATTGAAGAGATTTAACTGAAATTTTGCATGTGAGTTTCTATTACGGGTTTGTTTATAAATATGCATTTGGTTTTTGGCTACCTTGAATTTTGACCGTTTTTGTAGATATACCTACTAAAAGCAGCAGTGCGTCTCCCCCTGTCAGTAGCAAGACCCCACCACCCCCATGTTCCAACAGCATGTCTAAAAACTCAAACACTGAAGGGATCCCAAATGACAGTCAATCAATCAAAAATCTTTTTATTCTTGCAAGTTGATATATTCTTTTTGAAATGCGTTTGCCAAGATTAGATATATAGGATTGGACCATGGTAAATTATTGTCTATAACAACACCTAAGACTTTATGTGAAGATACTTCTTCTATCTTTTGATCTTGAATGAACAATGATGGGAACGAGGAGTTCATTTTCTGTCTTGTTTGTCTCGTGGTAACATACATGCATTTTGTTTTGGTAGCATTTAGAGACATATGATTTTCTTCAGTCCAGTTCGCTAATTTTTCAACATTTTTCTGGAGGTCATTTACCAATTCATTAGGGTTACTATTACAAGACTGTAAAGATGTGTCATCAGCAAACATTTCCGAGGAACATTGTAAACATAGCGGTAAGTCATTTACATAAAGAGAAAATAAAATGGGTCCTAATACTGAGCCCTGAGGAACTCCAAACTTAATTGGTAATAATGTTGATATTTTTTAGCTGATTTCAACGAGCTGTTGACAGTCGCAAAGAAAAGAGGAAATAAATGTAATGGCGTGACTGGACAAATTGTAGTACTTAAGTTTGCTTGTCAAAAGGGCATTATTAATAACATCAAATGCCTTAGCAAAGTCAATAAAAAGAATTCCAGTAAACTCGTTAATATTAATATTTGAAAGACATCTGTCAGTAAGATGTGTCAGAGATGTGTGACACGAGTGGTTTTCACGAAAACCTGATTGATTTTCATGAAGTAGATCGTAATGGTTCAGATGCTTACATAAATTCAATTGAATATGTTTTTCCAGTGGCTTTGACAGGAGCGAAAGTACTGATGTAGGGCGATAATTCGAGGGATTGGTACGATCACCTGATTTATAAAAGGGTATTACTTTTGCTTGCTTAAATTGGGCAGGAAATTGTCCTTTATCAATGCAAAGATTGTAAACATAAGTAAGCGTGTCTGCAATGGCAGGTGCAGCTAGTTTTAAAATCTTACTATTTAATCCATCTAAGTCCCTTGATCCTGACTGTTTTAAATGTAATAAGTAATGCATACACACAAACTTTTCTTTTCCCAGACCCCGTAATAATCTTTATAAATCTAGTTTATTGTACTCTGGCTGTACGGCGTGGAACAATTTATCTTTTAATTTAAAATCGTGTACATCAAGACAGACATTTATGAAAGCACTTAAATTTCATATGTTAGAAACCCTATGAATTAGTCTCTAACTTTAGAAATTTAGCACCTATTCCGTCGGAATATGTCCTTTTAATTGATACTTTACAATTTTTATACTTTGATTGTTCTTTGCTTTGTTCCATTGTGTCCGGGACATTTGTTAATATGGGTGATGGGGAGGAAATGAAATGGGGAAGGGACAACCTCATTCACTTCAATATCCCATTAATTTATTCTCTCTCTCTCTCTCTCTCTCTCTCTCTCTCTCTCTCTCTCTCTCTCTCTCTCTCTCTCTCTCTCTCTCTCTCTCTCTCTCTCTCTCTCTAGAGTTGTTTCAATGCGTTATATTGTTAGGCTAATGTTTAGTAGTTTGGAATGTTTTGCTTTGCATGTTGAGTTATTTTTCGAGTTGCTTTCGAATTACTTTTCATTCTGAGGACAGGATGAAAAAAAGCTGTCAAGCTTACTCCTTTATCCTCAATAAAGATCATTTTGACTTGACTTGACTTGACTTGGTGATATTGCTGTGGCATACCGCAATTTCATAAGCAATTGTACGTTACAGCTTACATCAAGACACCAATGACGTCATTGTCATTTTGCGTCACTGTATCACTGCTATGACATGCATACTCTAAATTAATAGCATTCTATGCATTTTGTTGAAGAGATTTTGAGTAAATACATTTGAAATTGTTTGTCCCTGCTTCCATTCGGCACTCCTGGCTCAGTTTAATATCGGATACTCCTTAATAAACAGTGAAAATATGAATGCATTCCGCGAAGCCGTTTTCGAGTTATTCAAGATTGACTATTGGCCGAATTTGGCCGTTTTTAGCCCATATTTCGGCCAAAATTTGGCCAATCGGCATAATATTGGATATTCAGCATGAGAATAGTGTCCGTCAATTATCCTGTACATTTAAGCGAAATCGGTTGAAAAGTAAAAAACAGTGAAAGTAGGTCAACCAAATTTACATATATTTGAATAACTTCCAAACTATTTAACATAATATCGCCAACAAAATCCTTTCTGCACTGGGCCAACATAAGGGCTACAATATCCAATAGTTAGTTTTGTGACGTCACTTCCGGTTTTGGCTATTCAGTGAACCAAATAAAAGCTGCCTGACCATAGCTGTGGCACTTCCGGTTCGGACTTCCGGTTGGGTTTTATAGCAAAAATGTTGCAAATCTATTTTGTAGTCAATTCCGAAAGTATGAACGAAATCCGAGAAGCCGTTCTTGTGATATAATATTGAAGATTTAAATTTCGCCCATTTTGCGGTTTTGGGCGGTTTTCGGGCCATATTTTGCCGACAATTCGGCAAAATCATTTAATATTTCACATTTCACATACCCATATGGTCCTGCAACTTTTCTGAAAATTTCAGCCGAATCAGACAAAAAAAGTGGAAGAAAAAGAAGAACTTTGACAAATGCAATAGTATTCTCCCTAAAGGGGAGAATCCTAAAAATAATAATAACAATTTCATTTATATAGCGCAATAACTATGATGCTAAAAGCAAGCTCTCAGCGCTTTACAAACTTCTGATGAAACCGTATAAAAATGTTTTTAACAAATTGGCACGTGTTTCATAGCAATGACATAGAATAAAAGTAACATTATTTAATGACACATGAGTGTGTGTGAGAGAGAGAGAGAGAGAGAGAGAGAAGAGAGAGAGAGAGAGAGAGAGAGAGAGAGAGAGAGAGAGAGAGAGAGAGAGAGAGAGAGAGAGAGAGAGAGAGAGAGAGAGAGAGAGAGAGAGAGAAGGGGGGAGGACACTGAACACTGAACACTGAACACTGAATGGTTTAACCCTTTCAACGTCGCATTTTAGAACCACAGTGGTTTAACACCCATGTCACTAAAGGCGGCGACAGACTATGTGACGCAATCACGTCGTGACGTAGATCAAATTTTGTTTCTCGCGCAGAAGACATCACAAGCCATCTGACTCGATCAGACTCGATCAGTGAAATTTAGAACCCGCCCTATTCGGCCCTGTCACCTGACTGGGCCCGACTGAGTCAGACTGATCGAGTTAGATGGTATGCAAATGAGGTGAAACGTCACGACCTGATCGAGTCACATGAGGCAGCCACATAGTCTGTCGCCGTCTTAAAAGGCATCAAATCAGGGCCTGTTATCCGAAGACCCTATTTTCTTAATTTTGGGAGGTAAGGATAGGCCTAATGTTATACATGTCACAGAGGAATTCACAATATTGCAGAAATGTTATTTTCTCTACCCAGTTAAGTTTAATGGTATTTTTTGGCTGAAAAATGGCTGGCGGCGAAAGGGTTAATGAATAGGCCTTTGGCCCATGTCATGGTGGGCGGTTACAAAAACAAACAAAAACTTTCAAGGGCATTGCAATGCATAAATAAATTCAAACACATGTAATTCACACACACACACGCTTGCACACACACGCACACAATCGCGCGCGCATGCATGCACACATACATACTCGCTCACACATATACATTAATACATAAGCACGCACGTTCTTTCACACGTATAATTGTTTATAAATATATACATATATATATAAAAATAAAAATTATAAAAAAAGTACAAATTATTTTTGAACAAATTAGCAATTTTGACAGGAAACATCTATCATGATCCATGATTAAATATGTCACGTAATTTAAGTGCCCCTGCAAATAGAACAGAATCAAGCACACAACAATAGATAGATTCATTTTAGCAAACATACGCTCACAATATACGCCCCCCTCCCCCCTCCCCCCGCTCCCACGCACACACATTATATTACACGCACTCGAGCGCATGTGAATTGAATTATAAAAGATGCATTCTTTGTAACAATGGTTTTAAACATAGAACATCTTTTGTAGTTCATTAATAAACATGTGACATAATTGATGTGTCTTTGCAAGAAACAAAGCAAAACACAATGAAATAGTATATAATCATTCAGTGTCAAATTACGTTCATTTCAGCACGCACACATACACGCACATACACACACACACACACACACACAGACACCACACACACACACACACATACACACACACTCTCTCTCTCTCTCTCTCTCTCTCTCTCCTCTCTCTCTCTCTCTCTCTCTCTCTCTCTCTCTCTCCTCTCTGTCACACACACGCGCGCGCGCGCGCACACCACACACGCGCGCTCACACACGCACACGCACACGCACACACATACACGCGAGCACACGCGCACGCACACGCACACGCACACAACGCACGCACACGCACACGCACACACACACACACACACACACACAGAGGCACTCACGCACACACTCGTGCGTATTGAAATACAAAATACAATTTCATTTTAACAAAATAGTAACAGAGACATATTTTATTAGTCTTTTGCGATAAATGAAGCAAAGCGCAACGTCAGTGACTTGTTTTCAGTGGCAAGCAACATAGTTAACTTGAACAATGAAGGGTTATTATAATACTTAGCAGGAATATACTGTTCTCTCAATTGGTGATACAAGGGACATTTCAAAACGAAATGGGTCTCTGTTTCAATTTGAGACTCACAAAGGGGACACAGTAAATGATTTTCGGATAAGTTTCTCTTGAATCGTTTTCTGTGCACATGTATTGGCGAGACGCCCAACCTTAATCTAGTCAAACTCATTTTAGCCTGTAAGTGACTTAGTAGCACTAAATAAGGGGATAACATCAGTTCACTCTTAAACGTTCGATATAACTCGAAACGTTCACTAACTGATATTTCGGTCGACCATTGAGCTTTATAGTCTTGAATTAACCTCATTCTCAATTCTTTAATGAAACCTCTAACATTTCCCACCCGTTGATTTTCCCAAACTTCTTGAAACCCGTACTTATGTAGAAAGAAACAAACAGAAGATGCCCAAGTGTTCTTACTTCTATTGTGATAGTGTAATAACATTTTGTATGCTTTAAAGGGAAGGCGATCGGGATTCATTTGTAAAATTCTCAACCAATATTTAATGCATTTTAAGTGTAAATTAACAGGCAATGTAAACCTGCCTAGTTCTCCATACGCCATTGCATTTGGCGTTCTAATACTTACATTCAAAAATCGTTTTAATGCAAAGAGATGTACACGTTCTACAATGTCAAGATTACCGATTATCCCCCAAAGTTCTGCCCCATAACCAAGAATTGGCTGAATTTGTGCGTCAAAAAGTTTAAAGAATACTGCTGGTGATTTCTCACCTATTGACCATAACAGCTTAAGAATATTAATAACTCCTCTTTTAGCTTTGCTAGACATATCATGCAGGCTGTGTGAAAAGGAAAGTCTGCTGGACATAATGACTCCCAAGTATTTGTACATGTTGACGACTGTCATCTTAGTCTGTCCAAAAAACATTGTTCTTGCTGAGCACATGGCCACCATTTCTAAAGACAGTGATGTTTGATTTATCCAAATTGACTATTAATCCA
>CM065684.1:52753998-52758998 GCA_017654935.2 Phymorhynchus buccinoides
GTATTCGTCGTAAGGGCTACGTTAAAGATATATTGGCAACCAAAGTATTATACGCAACAATTTCAGTTTATCTTTCAGCATTATGAGCTTTGAGAAGGGAACGAGAAGGTCAATTCTTATTCTTTATTTTAAAATAACTGGTATTTATGATGTAGGCTTAGAAATGGATCAAACACTTTTATGTAAAACATCGTAAACTTGTGGCAACCACTGATTATCACATCAGCATCTTTCAACCTTCAACTGTCAGTGACTTTAGTAAGAGAAAGAGAGAAACATTATCATTTCTATTTTTGATCGGCTGGTCTTCATGTAGGCTTACAATTTTTACACTTGCTTTCATGCACGCAATTAACTTGTTGGGAAACCGAAAGTGTCACATATCTCACACAAGTTCAATAGTTTTTGCATGTCCCCCCAATAATCCTGAATTGCGCAGGTTCTGTACTCCTGACATCACCTATTATCGTGACTTGTGTGTGTGAGTTACCCAAAGACTATACAGTATCTTTGCCCTACCTACTTTTAGGCACTGACTCTACCTCTGAGGTTTGAGTGTCTTTGGTGGCAACTACTGTTTGAGTTTTCAGATTTTTCATTTCAGAATGCATATTTCCAATTTTGGTTCTAAGTGAATGATTTTCTTTTGCTAATTTCTCGTGTTTTTCTTCAAGACAAGCAACGTTTGTTTTTAAGTAGTCAATCTCACCTTGCATCTGATTGACTAAAACCGCAAAACCGGCTACATTTAAATCTTGAATATCACAAAAACGGCTGCTCGGATTTCGTTCATACTTTCAGAATTGACTACAAAATAGATTTGCAACACTTTCGGCAATAAAACCCAACCGGAAGTCCGAACCGGAAGTGCCACAGCTATGGTCAGGCAGCTTTTATTTGGTTCACTGAATAGCCAAAACCGGAAGTGACGTCACAAAACTAACTATTGGATATTGTAGCCCTTATGTTGGCCCAGTGCAGAAAGAAGTTTGTTGACGATATGTTAAATAGTTTGGAAGTTATTCAAATATATGTAAATTTGGTTGACCTACTTTCACTATGTTTTTTACTTTTCAACCGATTTCGCTTAAATTTACAGGAAAATGGACGGACACTATTCTTATGCTGAATAGCCAATATTATGCCGATTGGCCACATTTTGGCCGAAATATGGGCTAAAAACGGCCAAATTCGGCGAATATTCAATGGTTATAGGAACGTTGGCTAAATGGTCACTGCTCTGTTCTGACTTTGATCTTAAACTTGCCCAAGGTCACTAAGCTTCAAAATGTTCCCACTGGATGCCTTGGGTGTTACTGATTTGGAATATATAAGGTTGTATGTGTGTACTACGAATACTACAAAGACTACAGCCATAGGTCAAAGTTCAAGGTCAAGATCAACAAGATACAAAGTGACTCCAGGTACAATCCTTGGGTGGTACCTATTAAGAATTTATGTGATTATATAGATACATGACCTATGAGTCGCTGACTACAGCCACAAGGTCGAAGGTCGGGGTCATAGTGACCAATAATATATGTGGATATGTGGGTGTATGCCCAATGGTTTTGGGGCTATAGAATTTTTTTAAATGACGAGGTCAAAAGTCTAGTTCAGAGACCATCACGCATTACATTGAGTCAGTCTACTAATCTACCAAGCGTGACATTTTTGACTGCAAAAAATGTTAAAGATATGGAGTTTTAAAAAAAAGAATAAATCTGAGGTCAAGGTCAAAGGTCAACAAGATAACCACTACCCAATATTATGAAGGCCCTTAAGCCAATATATCCACATACCAAGTTTCAAAACTGTATCTCCAACGACTTAAACATTATGGCCATCAGACCAAAAGAATCAAGTTTTCAAGGTCTAATTTCAAGGTCAAGGTCAGCGTGATTGTAAATTAGCCAATGAATGTCTTTTTGTCTTGGTAATACATCATTTCACAACATATGAAGCGACTTTGTTCAGCAGCATGCTTGGGACAGACAGACAAACACAGACAAGAAAAGAACAAAATCAAATAGACCGCAACAAACATACTCCTATCCCACAATAGTGGGGCAAAGGACAATACATCATCTTGCAAGACACTGTGGAGACGGTCAGCAGTTCTGGAGTACAAACATTCAAAAGATGTGTTGTTCTGGAGACAGGAAAACCGCTTGATGTTGGAATATTGTATGGAACAAGGAACTGTGATGGTTGCAGTGGTACTAATCTAAGGTACTTTTTAGCACCAGGGCTAATATTAGTTGTGTGTGTGAGTTACAGTTTGTTTATTTTCCACAACTGTTAACGTTTTCTTATTCTTTAGTTCATGCTAAATCCCTGCATACCAGTTTTTTTGCTGTCGGTCCAGTAGTTTTAGAAATATTGTCATGTTAGTGTCAGTTGTTCTGAAATTTGCCTATTGGACAAAAGCGAAAATAGCGGTTTTTAGCCATTTTTGCACCTCTGTATATTCTAAACTGCACATTTTCATTACACAGAAAAAAAATAAGCATGTCGTATATGTTGCCTACTATTACAAAATACAAGTTTCAACTTTTAAAAGTAATTAATCTTTGAGATATGCGACTTCAAAAACAGCCGTTTTTGCACTTTTCCAAAATAGCGCAAAATATTGGATATTTATAAGCAATTATTTTATAAACTATTGAAGAGATTTAACTGAAATTTTGCATGTGAGTTTCTATTACGGGTTTGTTTATAAATATGCATTTGGTTTTTGGCTACCTTGAATTTTGACCGTTTTTGTAGATATACCTACTAAAAGCAGCAGTGCGTCTCCCCCTGTCAGTAGCAAGACCCCACCACCCCCATGTTCCAACAGCATGTCTAAAAACTCAAACACTGAAGGGATCCCAAATGACAGTCAATCAATCAAAAATCTTTTTATTCTTGCAAGTTGATATATTCTTTTTGAAATGCGTTTGCCAAGATTAGATATATAGGATTGGACCATGGTAAATTATTGTCTATAACAACACCTAAGACTTTATGTGAATATACTTCTTCTATCTTTTGATCTTGAATGAACAATGATGGGAACGAGGAGTTCATTTTCTGTCTTTTTTGTCTCGTGGTAACATACATGCATTTTGTTTTGGTAGCATTTAGAGACATATGATTTTCTTCAGTCCAGTTCGCTAATTTTTCAACATTTTTCTGGAGGTCATTTACCAATTCATTAGGGTTACTATTACAAGACTGTAAAGATGTGTCATCAGCAAACATTTCCGAGGAACATTGTAAACATAGCGGTAAGTCATTTACATAAAGAGAAAATAAAATGGGTCCTAATACTGAGCCCTGAGGAACTCCAAACTTAATTGGTAATAATGTTGATATTTTTTAGCTGATTTCAACGAGCTGTTGACAGTCGCAAAGAAAAGAGGAAATAAATGTAATGGCGTGACTGGACAAATTGTAGTACTTAAGTTTGCTTGTCAAAAGGGCATTATTAATAACATCAAATGCCTTAGCAAAGTCAATAAAAAGAATTCCAGTAAACTCGTTAATATTAATATTTGAAAGACATCTGTCAGTAAGATGTGTCAGAGATGTGTGACACGAGTGGCTTTCACGAAAACCTGATTGATTTTCATGAAGTAGATCGTAATGGTTCAGATGCTTACATAAATTCAATTGAATATGTTTTTCCAGTGGCTTTGACAGGAGCGAAAGTACTGATGTAGGGCGATAATTCGAGGGATTGGTACGATCACCTGATTTATAAAAGGGTATTACTTTTGCTTGCTTAAATTGGGTAGGAAATTGTCCTTTATCAATGCAAAGATTGTAAACATAAGTAAGCGTGTCTGCAATGGCAGGTGCAGCTAGTTTTAAAATCTTACTATTTAATCCATCTAAGTCCCTTGATCCTGACTGTTTTAAATGTAATAAGTAATGCATACACACAAACTTTCTTTTCCCAGACCCCGGTAATAATCTTTATAAATCTAGTTTATTGTACTCTGGTTGTACGGCGTGGAACAATTTATCTTTTAATTTAAAATCGTGTACATCAAGACAGACATTTATGAAAGCACTTAAATTTCATATGTTAGAAACCCTATGAATTAGTTTCTAACTTTAGAAATTTAGCACCTATTCCGTCGGAATATGTCCTTTTAATTGATACTTTACAATTTTTATACTTTGATTGTTCTTTGCTTTGTTCCATTGTGTCCGGGACATTTGTTAATATGGGTGATGGGGAGGAAATGAAATGGGGAAGGGACAACCTCATTCACTTCAATATCCCATTAATTTATTCTCTCTCTCTCTCTCTCTCTCTCTCTCTCTCTCGTTCTCTCTCTCTCTCTCTCTCTCTCTCTCTCTCTCTCTCTCTCTCTCTCTCTCTCTCTCAATAGAGTTGTTTCAATGCGTTATATTGTTAGGCTAATGTTTAGTAGTTTGGAATGTTTTGTTTTGCATGTTGAGTTATTTTTCGAGTTGCTTTCGAATTACTTTTCATTCTGAGGACAGGATGAAAAAAAGCTGTCAAGCTTACTCCTTTATCCTCAATAAAGATCATTTTTTGACTTGACTTGACTTGACTTGGTGATATTGCTGTGGCATACCGCAATTTCATAAGCAATTGTACGTTACAGCTTACATCAAGACACCAATGACGTCATTGTCATTTTGCGTCACTGTATCACTGCTATGACATGCATACTCTAAATTAATAGCATTCTATGCATTTTGTTGAAGAGATTTTGAGTAAATACATTTGAAATTGTTTGTCCCTGCTTCCATTCGGCACTCCTGGCTCAGTTTAATATCGGATACTCCTTAATAAACAGTGAAAATATGAATGCATTCCGCGAAGCCGTTTTCGAGTTATTCAAGATTGAATATTGGCCGAATTTGGCCGTTTTTAGCCCATATTTCGGCCAAAATTTGGCCAATCGGCATAATATTGGATATTCAGCATGAGAATAGTGTCCGTCAATTATCCTGTACATTTAAGCGAAATCGGTTGA
>CM065684.1:52768998-52782479 GCA_017654935.2 Phymorhynchus buccinoides
TATAAATTCATATGGCAAAGAAAATGCAGCAACAGAAAAGCATTTGAAAAGGTAAAACGGAGGGTTATGGAATCAGACTACAATGCAGGGGGGATAAGGATGACGAACGTAGTTGATCTACAAAAATATATTTACTTGCAATGGGCAGGAAGATTGTTCCACGCGACTGATGAAAATTGGAGCATCGTCCCCAAAATACATTTAAATAAAATATATCCAGATAACTACATTTTTGCAATACACTGCAGGGCACGCGATATCATAAATATGATTGATATTGAAAACGATTTTTGGAAGGAAGTAATAGCAATATATTTAAATATTAAATGCCATGCAAATATGGAAGATGTAACTCAAAATAACGTTATGGAACAACTATTATTCTACAATCATTTAATCAAATACAAAGGCACCATATTATGTTTTAAAGAATTGGACTGATAACGGCATAATTCATATAAACGATATAGTAAACTTAAACGAAAGAAGATTACTGAATTTGAAAGAATTGGAAATAAAGTTAGGATACATAAGTGCAAGCACAGTTTTTGAATTTAACGCATTAAGAAATGCAATTCCGGCTCTTTGGCTGCAGTGGATCACAAATATCGAAAACAGAACAGATAACACAAATACCCCAGAATGCGACGCCCGCATTTTCAAAGCAGCTCCAAAAGTCATAAAGAAAATACTTGATAATAGAAAACCAGACAATACAATCGCTAGTGGTGCCAACTTCTGGAACAGAAAACTTAACATTAAAATCGATGACAGTATTTGGTTAACTGCACGATCATGCACTAAGGAGGTCAGACTGCACGAACTGCAATGGAAACTCCTTCATAACATTTACCCAGCCAACATTCTCTTACATAAAATGAAATTAGTAGAAAGCAATAAGTGTGATGTTTGTTCAGATGAAGTTGACCACGTGGAACACTTTTTCTTCCATTGTCCAACGATAAACAAGTTCTGGACAGATGTGGGTGCGTTAGTTTATAGTATTATTGGAAAACACATTAGACCAGCCGTAGCTGAAGTACTTTTTGGAATGAATAGAGATGATCTAACCAAATTAAAGAGGGATTCGATAAATCACATGATACTTATTGGGAACATGAGCATTAGCATAGCAAAGAAAACAGGAAAAATATTTGTATTACAATTATATTTGAACTCAATATAGAAATTCGGAAAAAATCAAATATATTTTTTATCAGATTAGCACACACACACACACACACACATACACACACACACACACACACACACACACACACAAACACACACACACACACACACACACACACACACACACACACACACACACACACACACACACACACACACACACACACACACACACACACACACACACACACTCACACACACACACACACACACACACACACACACACACACACACACACACACACACGCGCGCGCGCGGGCGAGCGCGCACGAGTTGTTTGTCACCTTATTGTTCTATCTCTTCTCTCGGAGTCCCTGTGGTCTCCCTTGGTGTTTGTGCTTTGTTATCATTGTAGTACTGTGTTATTGTAAGTAAGGGTGAATGAGGACATTGCTATCATTGTAGTATTGTGTTATTGTAAGTAAAGGTAAATGAGAGAGAGAGAGAGAGAGAGAGAGAGAGAGAGAGAGAGAGAGAGAGAGAGAGAGAGAGAGAGAGAGAGAGAGAGAAAAGACCTGTTGCGGAATTCGTACCACCTAGTTACTGTGTTTAATTGATGGAGTAAAGGGAGAAAGCTGATTCCAAACAAACAAAAAAGAAAACAAAAAGTAAAAGGTATAAGCTTTCAACTGTTGGTCGGCGCTCTTTTGCTGTCTCAGAACCGACATTTTAGAATAAGCTTCCTCTTTCCCTCCGTCAGCGACCGACCCCTTTGCTTTCAAATCTAACCTCAAAACCCACCTGTTTTAAAACAATAAAGACTGCTGCTACAGTATGCTTCAGATCTGCGCTAGTCATTCGTGTCTGAAATAACTCCCTGATAGCAGAAAAGGCAGTCAGCTGCTAGTCTGGAAAAGCTATGATGATTATTTTGTATAGTGGAAATGCATTACACACTATCTTTCCCATGAGGACGTTTGGGAAAATGGCATTGGGGACGTTTTTATTATGCTTAATGCACAGATAGTCCACAGACAGGCATGCAGTCAACCCTACATCGTCGTTCCAAACAGACATTAATGAGATAGTGACAAAATGAAAGGAAGAAAGAAAGAAGAGAAAGCAACAGACAGACAGACAGACAGACTGACAGACAGACAGAAAACAACAAACAAACAAACAAGGAAAAGCCGTCGGTCCGTGATCAGCTTGCTGATGTCATTTATGACAGCCGACACTGAGTTGATCCGTATCACACAGATAATCAGGAATAGTCCAACATGGATCATCAGGAATACATGGATAATCAGGAATAGTCCAACATGGATCACACAGATAATCAGGAATAGTCCAACATGGATCACACAGATAATCAGGAATAGTCCAACATGGAATATCCAACACACACAGATAATCAGGAATAGTCCAACATGGATCACACAGATACCATGGAATAGTCCAACATGGATCACACATAGTAATCAGGAATAGTCCAACATACATATACCATGGAATAGTCCAACGTGGAGCACACATATAATAAGGAAGAGTCAACATAGATCACACAGACAATAAAGAATAGCCCAGCATGGATCTCAGAGAAAATCAGAAAAAGTTCAATATTGATCACATGGAAGATTTTTAAAAAGTCAAACATTGATGAAACAGAAAATCAAAAATTGCCCAACATGAATCACGCAAATAACCAGAAACAATCTAACATGCATCACACGTAGCTAGAAAAAGTCCAACATTGATTCTAAAGAAAATAAAAAGTCAAATATTGATCACCCAGGAAATCAGAAAATGTACAACATTGATCGCACGGAAAATAAGAAAAAGTCCACTATTGATTACAAAGAAAATCAGAAAAAGTTCAACACTGATACTTTGGCCTTCCTACAGAAGGAATCACTCGCCTACAGCGAGTTCAAAACAGTGCAGCTCGCCTCATACTGCGTAAGCGCAAGTGTGACACGTCACGCCACTTCTGAAGGAACTCCATTATTATTTGGCTCCCTGTGCAGTCCCGCCTTCAGTATAAGCTGGCTGTCCTATCTTTCCGTCACTTTGAACAGACCCTTCCGCCTTACCTCTCCAGTGCTCTTCACACCTACACTCCTTCCCGCTCACTCAGGTCCTCAAACACAAAACTTCTGAAAGTTCCAAAAACAAATCTAAAATCATTTGGTGACCGCAGTTTCAGTTTCATCACGCATAGTCTGAAGGGAAAAAAATCCCGTATGTATAACACAATGAAGGGAAAAAAATCCCGTATGTAAGCAAATGAAAAAACACAATTTGTCAGGAAATGTCCAACACTGATCACATAGATAATCAGAACCAGTCAATCAGGGTCCAAATACACAGGGTGTAATTAGCAATGAACACAATTGAAACAAGGAGGCAAACGCCTAACAACCGTACTCCCAGTTCAGTCTTTTCTGGCTCTCACTTTGTTATTGACCCTTTCAAAAACTAAGCCTTAGCTGAGCAGCTCTCCCCGTGGGAATACAGGGGTGTCTTTCGTAAAATTAGTTCCTCCACCTTCTGGAAGTTCTGTGCTTGTAACTTCCTCTAATCTGCCATCTCTTTGACTCTGCCTTTTCCCTTTGCTTTCTATCATCTACTATCTTTCTGACTTATTGGCTCATTCTCCTGCCTTTAAAAAAAAAAATCTTCCAAATAATTGTTCTCCTTTAAGCTCCTCCGAAATCAGAATATGTCGGCTGTACGCAGCTGGGAGACCAGTGAACACTCAAAACTGAACACAATTTTTTTTTGTATGTACCTTATCCATTATGGCCATATGGCCTGAGAACGCAGAAGAAGAAGAAGAAGAACTGAGCAGCTGGGAATACAATCCCCCACTCCTATTTCCACCCCCACCCCCACCCCTTGATGCGGCCCTATCAATCTGCCTATATATACTATTGACGCAACAGTTCTCAACCAGCGTAACCCACCCACCCACCCATCACGACCCCCATCCCACCCTTACATAGAGACAGACAGACAGACAGAGGAATAGTGGCCGTACTGCACGGGTCAGTCCAGAGATGTAGAAATAAATATCTCTGGTCAGTCTAAAGCTTGGAGGGGTGAAAGGTTGTGTAGAGTGCATTATCTCCCTTGTCAAGGGAGTTAATTGTTTTGTATCATTAATTGGGCCATTGTGTCTGTTTTGTGTTACAAAATTCCTGAAACAGCAGTCTCTCACAAGTTTAGGCCATGTAAACAAAAACACTACTACCACTCAAAGGCTGCTGCACATCATCATCATCATCATCATTTCACTAGTTTAGGCTATGCAAAAGCTAGGTTTTGCAAAGGTAAAATCATCAAGACCATCATCATCATCAGTCGTTCACAAGTTTAGGCCATGTAAACGAAAACATGACTACCAGCCAAAGGCTGCTGCGCATCATCATCATCATCCTTTCATTAGCTTAGGCTATGTAAAAACTAGGTTTAGTAAAGGTAACATCACCAAGATCATCAGCACCAGCAGCAGCAGTCGTTCACTAGATTAGTCTATGTAAACGAAAACACTACTACTACTCAAAGGCGGCTGCGCATCATCATCATCATCATTTCACTAGTTTAGGCTATGCAAAAACTAGGTTTTGTAAAGATAACATCACCAAGAGCAGCAGCAGCAGCAGCAGTCGTTCACAAGTTTAGGCTATGTAAACGAAAACACTACTATCACTCAAAGGCTGCTGCGCATCATCATCACCATCCTTTCATTAGTTTAGATTATGTAAAAACTAGGTTTTGTAAAGATAACATCATCAAGATCGTCAGCACCAGCACCAGCAGTCGATCACTAGCTTAGTCTATGTAAACGAAAACACTACTACCCCTCAAAGGCTGCTGCGCATCATCATCATTATCCTTTCACTAGCTTAGGCTATGTAAACTAAAATATTACTGCTACTCAAAGGCTGATAATCATCATCCATTCAGTAGTTTAGGCTATGTCTAGGTGACATCATCATCACTGCCATCAGTCATTTAGTACTTTAGGCTATGCAAACGAAAATGTCACTACACAAAGGTTGCTGTGCATAATCATCATCCATTCACTAGTTGCGGTTTTGTAAAGCTAATATCACCAAGATCATCATCATCAGCAGCAGCAGTCGTTCACTAGTTTAAGCTATGTATATGAAAACACTACTACCACTCAAAGACTGCTGCACATCATCATCGTCATCATCCTTTCACTAGATTAGGCTATGTAAACTAAAAACTGCTGCTACTCAAAGGCTGCTAATCATGATCCGTTGGGTAGATTAGGCTATGTCTGGGTGACATCATCAAAAACATCATCACCCTCATCAGTCATTTAGTACTTTAGGCTATGTAAACTAAACACTAATGCTCAAAGGTTGCTGCACATCATCATAATCCGTTCAGTAGTTTAGGCTTTGTCAAGATGACAATACCAAAAGAACCATCATCATCATCTGTTCAGTAGCTTAGGCTCTGTCAAGATGACAATATCAAAAGAACCATCATCATCATCCGTTCAGTTGCTTAGGCCATGAAAACTAAAACACCACTGCTAAAAAAACAAACCACAAAAAACACCACTGCTACTCAAAGGCTGCTGCACATCGTCATCATCCATTTAGTAGTTTAGGTTATATCAAAATGACATTACCAAGAGTAATCAGCAGCAGCAGCCATTCAGTAGTTTAGGCTATGTAAACGAAAACATTACTACCACTCAAAGATTGCTGCACGTCAATATCGTCCGCTTTGTCCCTGTCTGCATTCAAGTCTGGCCTTAAGACTCATCTGTTCAAAAAGTTCCTTTCCCCTTCATAATTTCAATTTCAATCTCACACACAAACCCCGTGTAAAGTGTGCCTCTGTGTGTGTGCGCGTGCGTGTGCATGTATATATATATATATATATACAAAAAGAATAAAAACACGGCACTCTCTGTCCACTCCTTTCGATAAAAGTACCAATAAAAATTCCAATAAAAAGATTTATTGCCACCCGGCCAAATTTTCGCCTAATTCAGGCTTCATCATGGGCTGAAACAAATACAACATACACCCTTAGTTCCCACATAAAACCAGACGATCGAAACAACGCAGCAAAAATAAAAGAAACCATTAATAAGAGATAAAATATGTCTGTAAACGTTTGCTTGAAAAAAACTTATATATATATATAAACGTACAAGAATTGAAGAAGAAAAAACAACCACACCATTAAACTTTCCTCTTATATATATAGTTTGCTTGAACAAAAACTTTTTTGTGTCCAATATTTAAGTTTGTGAACCTAAGAAAGACACTGAATAACTTTAATTTCAACTTTACAATTTATTCTGTGTTCTGAAAAGAAAATAATGTGCTGATTTACTTTTTCTCCCAATGGGGGAGATAGACAATGCCTATGCAAAGACAGCCGTTTCGTCTTTGAGAAAGACTCTTCAGTCTGCATATCGGCCTGCAAATAATGTCCACAGTGAACATTCAAACTAAGCTAGAAGACTTTCTACAAGAGAAAGGTTGTCCTCTTTGCACCAGATTGAAAGTCCACAATAAAAGCAAACCAGCACTTAATTCAAAAGAAATGGTAAAAATCTTGTGTAAAATAACAAAAATAATAATGTTCTAAAATTACAATCCCTCGAAGAGAGTAGAAGAGATGGGATGCCATGTTGGTGGATCCAGTGAAGGATTCAATAAGGGAGGTCATAGAAATCGTAGTAAACACCAACATACTCCCGGTGAGGAGGAATGTAGAGAGGTGTGCCTGGATCAGGTAGACTGATGCGCTTTCCTTCTTCCAAGTATAATATAAACGTACAAGAATTGAAGAAGAAAAAACAACCACACCATTAAACTTTCCTCTTATATATATAGTTTGCTTGAATAAAACTTTTTTTGTGTCCAATATTTAAGTTTGTGAACCTAAGAAAGACACTGAATAACTTTAATTTCAACTTTACAATTTATTCTGTGTTCTGAAAAGAATAAAAGAAAATAATGTGCTGATTTACTTTTTCTCCCAATGGGGGAGATAGACAATGCCTATGCAAAGACAGCTGTTTCGTCTTTGAGAAAGACTCTTCAGTCTGCATATCGGCCTGCAAAGAATGTCCACAGTGAACATTCAAACTGAGCTAGAAGACTTTCTACAAGAGAAAGGTTGTCCTCTTTGCGCCAGATTGAAAGTCCACAATAAAAGCAAACCAGCACTTAATTCAAAAGAAATGGTAAAAATCTTGTGTAAAATAACAAAAATAATAATGTTCTAAAATTACAATCCCTCGAAGAGAGTAGAAGAGATGGGATGCCATGTTGGTGGATCCAGTGAAGGATTCAATAAGGGAGGTCATAGAAATCGTAGTAAACACCAACATACTCCCGGTGAGGAGGAATGTAGAGAGGTGTGCCTGGATCAGGTAGACTGATGCGCTTTCCTTCTTCCAAGTATAATATAAACGTACAAGAATTGAAGAAGAAAAAACAACCACACCATTAAACTTTCCTCTTATATATATAGTTTGCTTGAATAAAACTTTTTTTGTGTGTCCAATATTTAAGTTTGTGAACCTAAGAAAGACACTGAATAACTTTAATTTTAACTTTACAATTTATTCTGTGTTCTGAAAAGAATAAAAGAAAATAATGTGCTGATTTACTTTTTCTCCCAATGGGGGAGATAGACAATGCCTATGCAAAGACAGCCGTTTCGTCTTTGAGAAAGACTCTTCAGTCTGCATATCGGCCTGCAAAGAATGTCCACAGTGAACATTCAAACTGAGCTAGAAGACTTTCTACAAGAGAAAGGTTGTCCTCTTTGCACCAGATTGAAAGTCCACAATAAAAGCAAACCAGCACTTAATTCAAAAGAAATGGTAAAAATCTTGTGTAAAATAACAAAAATAATAATGTTCTAAAATTACAATCCCTCGAAGAGAGTAGAAGAGATGGGATGCCATGTTGGTGGATCCAGTGAAGGATTCAATAAGGGAGGTAATAGAAATCGTAGTAAACACCAACATACTCCCGGTGAGGAGGAATGTAGAGAGGTGTGCCTGGATCAGGTAGACTGATGCGCTTTCCTTCTTCCAAGTATAATATAAACGTACAAGAATTGAAGAAGAAAAAACAACCACACCATTAAACTTTCCTCTTATATATATAGTTTGCTTGAATAAAACTTTTTTTGTGTGTCCAATATTTAAGTTTGTGAACCTAAGAAAGACACTGAATAACTTTAATTTCAACTTTACAATTTATTCTGTGTTCTGAAAAGAATAAAAGAAAATAATGTGCTGATTTACTTTTTCTCCCAATGGGGGAGATAGACAATGCCTATGCAAAGACAGCCGTTTCGTCTTTGAGAAAGACTCTTCAGTCTGCATATCGGCCTGCAAAGAATGTCCACAGTGAACATTCAAACTGAGCTAGAAGACTTTCTACAAGAGAAAGGTTGTCCTCTTTGCACCAGATTGAAAGTCCACAATAAAAGCAAACCAGCACTTAATTCAAAAGAAATGGTAAAAAATCTTGTGTAAAATAACAAAAATAATAATGTTCTAAAATTACAATCCCTCGAAGAGAGTAGAAGAGATGGGATGCCATGTTGGTGGATCCAGTGAAGGATTCAATAAGGGAGGTCATAGAAATCGTAGTAAACACCAACATACTCCCGGTGAGGAGGAATGTAGAGAGGTGTGCCTGGATCAGGTAGACTGATGCGCTTTCCTTCTTCCAAGTATAATATAAACGTACAAGAATTGAAGAAAAAAAAACAACCACACCATTAAACTTTCCTCTTATATATATAGTTTGCTTGAATAAAACTTTTTTTGTGTCCAATATTTAAGTTTGTGAACCTAAGAAAGAAACTGAATAACTTTAATTTCAACTTTACAATTTATTCTGTGTTCTGAAAAGAATAAAAGAAAATAATGTGCTGATTTACTTTTTCTCCCAATGGGGGAGATAGACAATGCCTATGCAAAGACAGCTGTTTCGTCTTTGAGAAAGACTCTTCAGTCTGCATATCGGCCTGCAAAGAATGTCCACAGTGAACATTCAAACTGAGCTAGAAGACTCTCTACAAGAGAAAGGTTGTCCTCTTTGCACCAGATTGAAAGTCCACAATAAAAGCAAACCAGCACTTAATTCAAAAGAAATGGTAAAAATCTTGTGTAAAATAACAAAAATAATAATGTTCTAAAATTACAATCCCTCGAAGAGAGTAGAAGAGATGGGATGCCATGTTGGTGGATCCAGTGAAGGATTCAATTAGGGAGGTCATAGAAATCGTAGTAAACACCAACATACTCCCGGTGAGGAGGAATGTAGAGAGGTGTGCCTGGATCAGGTAGACTGATGCGCTTTCCTTCTTCCAAGTATAATATAAACGTACAAGAATTGAAGAAGAAAAAACAACCACACCATTAAACTTTCCTCTTATATATATCTAGTTTGCTTGAATAAAACTTTTTTTGTGTGTCCAATATTTAAGTTTGTGAACCTAAGAAAGAAACTGAATTACTTTAATTTCAACTTTACAATTTATTCTGTGTTCTGAAAAGAATAAAAGAAAATAATGTGCTGATTTACTTTTTCTCCCAATGGGGGAGATAGACAATGCCTATGCAAAGACAGCTGTTTCGTCTTTGAGAAAGACTCTTCAGTCTGCATATCGGCCTGCAAAGAATGTCCACAGTGAACATTCAAACTGAGCTAGAAGACTTTCTACAAGAGAAAGGTTGTCCTCTTTGCACCAGATTGAAAGTTCACAATAAAAGCAAACCAGCACTTAATTCAAAAGAAATGGTAAAAATCTTGTGTAAAATAACAAATATAATAATGTTCTAAAATTACAATCCCTCGAAGAGAGTAGAAGAGATGGGATGCCATGTTGGTGGATCCAGTGAAGGATTCAATAAGGGAGGTCATAGAAATCGTAGTAAACACCAACATACTCCCGGTGAGGAGGAATATATATATATATATATATGTGTGTGTGTGTGTGTGTGTGTGTGTGTGAGTGTGTGTGGTGTGTGTGTGTGTGTGTGTGTGTGTGTGTGTGTGTTCTTTCTCTCTGTTTCTCTCCCTCTCTCTTTCTCCATCTCTTTCTTTCAGCCCCCTCCCCCCCCCCTATGCCCTTTCATCCCCCCCCTCTGTACCCCCCCCTCTGTCCCCCCCCCCCTCTCCCCCCCCCCCCCCCCCCCCCCCCCCCCCTCTGTCTGTCCCCCGTCTCTCCTTCGCTCTCTCTGCCTTTCTCGTAATATTGTTTTACATTCACATATTGTTTTGGGAATTTGTGAGCTCGTATGACACCCCCCAAGAGAATTTGTGAGTGCATAAATGGCGTGCGTGTTGAAAGGGTGAGGTGTGTGGGGGTCTGTTTGTCCATGCCTTGATTTTTTTTTTTTGATTTTTTTAAAATTCTGTCAATAATGTGTATGTGAAAGGGGTGAATGGGATGAACGGCGTGAGTTTTTTTTGTTTTTTTGTTTTTTTTCCCTCTCGTAATACTGTAAAGCGCTCTGAGGATGATTTTTTATCATCGAAGAGCGCTATAGAAGCTTTATTTATTATTATTATTATTATTATTATCTGTACAGTAGTTTAGGCTATGTAAGCTAAAACACTAACACTCAAATGTTGCTGCACTTTATCATAATCCGTTCAGTAGTTTAGGTTATCTAAACTAAAACACGACTACTACTCAAAGGCTGCTGTGCATCATCATCATCATCATCCATTCAGTAGTTTAGGCTATGTAAAGATAACATTACCAAGAGCATCATCATCATCATCAACCATTCAGGAGTTTAGACTATATAAACTAAAATGCTACTACTACTACTCAAATGTTACTGCACACAGTGTTCTTCTTCTTCTCCCAAACAATCAATAAAGCATAAGGAGCCTGATGTAGAAAATGCGGACGCGTTGACAGCCGTCAGCTTATTAGTAGGAAGAGAGGTTAACAATACTGACACCTTCAATGTTGCTTAAACAGACCCTGGTGTGTCCGTGTCTATCATCATAACTTGTTTGCTATCAACCAACATTTTAAAAACGTGTAAATTAAAGCAGCAGCAACAACAATCAACATCTTCATCGCTATTCTCACATAATTTAACAAAGTCACCCTCAAAGTGTATTTAGCAAACAAACAAAATGTGTTTGTAACTACAAGCAATCCTCTTTCTCATTATCCTCCTCCCCCTCCTCAGTATCATCCTTATCATCATCATCATGCTGGCAGAAATCTATTTAATGGCCGCTACAAAGTCAAATGAACGCGGATAAAGAATCAAACAACATTTGTTTGAGTTTAAACCAGAATGTTCTTCGTTCTTTTCCTTCACTCCACTGACTGTCTACTTTTTACTCTTTGACTGTCTTTCTGTCTCTTCTCTCTTGATAGAATGTGTGTGCATGCGGGCCTATGTGAAAGACTGTGTCCACATGCGTGTGTCAGTGTTTGTATGCATGTAATAAATATTGATACCATCTTACTTTTCGTCTGTCTGTCTTTCCCTTCCAAGTCTCCCCCTTTAATGTACTCAACCTTTCTTTACTACAGGTGGTGGTAAAAGGTCAATCACCCAATCTTCTATCTACATTCTTTTAACAGTGGCACAAGCTAAAAAAAAACCAACACACACACACACAAAAACAAATATAAAAACACTCAGCAGTAATAAAACCCTGGGTGTCCTATACAAAACCCTCCTTTCTTCCAAAGGTCAACGTATCACGTATTACGTATCACTTATCATTGAGGGGAACTCCTCTTACATGCAAGATCTTAAAGATCAATGACCTTATGACGTCAGTGACCTTCTGACCTACTTTGGGAAGGATAGGGGAGGGAAGGGGAGGGTAAAAAGTCGGTCAAACGTTAAGGAATTACCGAGTATAAACTACTGAGGCGCTATGCATTGGAACACATGTTGGTAACACACGGACACGGACACACACACACACACACACACACACACACACACTCTCTCTCTCTCCCGTTTAGAGACCTGCTCTTAGATAATTGCATGACATGAAAGATTAATTATTTCTGCTTGCACTGCTATTATCAGGTAGTGCCTTTTGTACACCCTTTATATAATAATGTGATTGGTTTTAACTATAGGTGTATTTGTCTTCATTGTTGGAGTGTATCATTATATTTATACTGCTGTTACTTTGAGGTAATATAAGGTTAATTATTTTGTAAAATTTTTGAATTTTTTAAAATTGCATGCTTGCATATATTTATATCCATTCCAATTAATCTCTTAACTATCATGAACGAATGCACGGATTGTGTCAGGATGCTCCCAGTTGCTTGTGCCGATACATGCTTTTTACGTATTTCGCTGGTGACATATCACCTGCTTTGCTACCTTTATGTTCAAATCTGTATGTGTAATATTATGCCTTGCCATGTTATTATGCCTTGCCATGTTTGTATTCTATGTTCGTATATGTACCAAGGACAGATTGGAAGACTAGGCGTTGCCTAAAATCTTTATCCTTGAGGACACCGGGGGGCTTTTGTACAAATAGTTCCCCACCTTCTGGAAGTCCTGTGCTTGTAACTTCCTCTAATCTGTCCCTCTCTTTGACTCTGCCTTTTCCCTTTGCTTACTGTCATCTACTATCTTTCTGGCCTTACCGTCCATTCTCCTGCCTTTTTTCCTTTGCTTACTGTCATCTACTGTCTTTCTGCCTTACCGGTCCATTCTCCTGTCTTCAGCCGAAGTCGGACTTGTTGGGCCTAACTATTTCTTAGTTAGGCGCGTAACGGCAGCATGACGCATATACGCTCATAATTGACAGGAAACGGTCTGAGCGATCGAAGAAGAAGAAGAAGAAGAAGAAGTATTTAGCTCACAAATGCTGTACTAGAAGGATGGAACAATTAGGAGCATTAAAAGCCTATTTGCTGCAGTTAAAATGGCGCCAAAAGGCGATTTAGGTGTGGGGAAGTTACGTTCGTTACTGACAGCACATAACGCAACATAAGTGACACAATCTGCGCAAAACTGAAAGAGAAGAAATTGTTTTATTTATTCTCAGTGGGAAAAAACATTCGGCGATACATCTCTATTATGTTGTCTGTGGGCTTCCAAAGTCAAACTTTTACAGAAGAAGTGAAATGGTGAAAATGACTCCCCCTCTTTGCAGAACGAAATTGGTTACTTTGATTTGACACTTTGGGTACTTTTTGTATTCAGCACATAACCGAGACTCGTCTTAGTGTAACTGAGAAAGAATGAAATTATTCTTTGAGTTGACTTTCGTTTGATGAGTTGTCGAACGTTTTGTTGTGGATTTCTAAGAGG
>CM065684.1:52782979-52820479 GCA_017654935.2 Phymorhynchus buccinoides
GTTTTTTTTTTTCTTTTTTTTTTTTTTTTTCTTCAGGTTTTTGTTTTTTTCTTCTTCCTCCACCAATTGTTTTTTTTTTTTTTTTTTTTTGTTTTTTTTTTTTTTTTTTTTTTTTTTTCATTGATTAATATTTTTTTACTTTGTCTCCCTTTTTTTTTGTGTTGTGGTTTTGTTTTTTTTTTTTTTTTCCTTTCTTTTTTTTTTTGTTTTTTTTTTTCTCCTTTTTTCCTCTTTACAATTAAAAAGTAATTCTTCTTCTTTCTTTCTTAAATTGTTATTATAATTGACGAAACTTTAAACTTGTTTTCTTCACTGTATGAAACTGTGTAATTTTCTGAATATCATGCCGACGACCTAGATCTTGTTTGTTGTTTAATCTCTTTCTTTCTTTATTTGCTACTGACATGATAGCCTTCTCAGTGAAACAACAAAGCACACCTTTCTGAATGCTAAACCTTCTTTAAACACTTCGAGCAGAATAAGCGGACCTTGAACAGTTTGGGTGGGGTGCACGTCCCCAATGCCAACTTTCTAAACGTCCTCATGGGAAGGAGAGTGTGCATATTTTATGTGTAATGTATTTTCACCATGGAAAATAATCAGCATAGCTTTTTCAGACTAGCAGCTGACTGCCTTTTCTGCTATCAGGGAGTTATTTCAGACATGAATGACTAGCTCAGACCTGTAGCATACTGTATGTATCAGCAGTCGCACGTTTCAAGTTTCAATTTTGATTATTCATAACTTCCATCCCTGGGGGCTTTTCAAAGTTATAAAACAGCAACGCCATCAATCATGTCCCCGCACATAAACACGACAACAAAAATACAAATAATGTATACAACAGTGCCAGCTTTGAAATTTAGGCTATCTTTAATCCCACATTAAAACAATCTTAGTCTACGGACTATGCAGCACGTTTCTGATGCTGGCTGGACAATCTTGCAATTTAGTTACCCCCCCCCCCCCCCCCCCCCCCCCCCCCATGTTTACGACACTCAAAGCCTGTTTTTTTTCAGGGGAGGGGGGTGTTATAATCCTAGACTGATCCTGTCCCTGTCTCTTTCCCCCAAATAGCACCACGTTGCTTCTCAGTGAATTGTTTTCAATGCAACACGTTGAGGGGGGTGGGGTGACCAAAGTACAAGGTAGCGGCTGGCTTTTGGGGGGTGATTCTGATATGTTGCAAGAGTCACAACAGCGCTGGATGTTTTATTGGGGGTGATTCTGATATGTTGCAAGAGTCACAACAGCGCTGGATGTTTTATTGGGGGTGATTCTGATATGTTACAAGAGTCACAACAGCACTGGATGTTTTATTGGGGGTGATTCTGATATGTTGCAAGAGTCACAACAGCACTGGATGTTTTATTGGGGGTGATTCTGATATGTTGCAAGAGTCACAACAGCGCTGGATGTTTTATTGGGGGTGATTCTGATATGTTGCAAGAGTCACAACAGCGCTGGATGTTTTATTGGGGGTGATTCTGATATGTTGCAAGAGTCACAACAGCGCTGGCTTTAATATTGTGGTTTTAGTTTTTACCTAACATATAAGACGATCACGTTTCTATAAACCACGTGATAATGTATGTGTATATCTGAAGCAAGCTGTTATGCGCCTTTCCAGTATTGTTTGACAAATGGGCAGAACAAATTGGAGGGAGCATCTGACGCTTGACACTGTAGAGGACAGCATCCACCATCTTCAGATTGAGAACTGGGTATTGTCAAACCATCTCCCATCTCTACCGCCTGAAGATTTCCCACACGGATGTATGTCCTTGTGACACGTGGTTTCAGACACCAGATCACATCCTGCAGGACTGCCCTACTTTCGGCACCCTGAGGCGTGAAATCTGACCCAGGCCCGTGGCACTCCGGGACAAGCTGTGGGGGTCCCCTTTGCTATAAATCTATCCATAAAGCTGCTCCATCTTACTTCTGCGACAATATTTGCATTTATACGCCAGCTCGCACATTACGTTCAGTTGCTGACCCTCCTTCTCTGCAGATAGGCATAAGCTAATTTATGTAATGCAGGCAATCGGAATCCCTGAACATGTTCTAATTAACATAAATAGATTATTGTATAAATTCATATGGCAAAGAAAATGCAGCAACAGAAAAGCATTTGAAAAGGTAAAACGGAGGGTTATGGAATCAGACTACAATGCAGGGTGGATAAGGATGACGAACGTAGTTGATCTACAAAAATATATTTACTTGCAATGGGCAGGAAGATTGTTCCACGCGACTAATGAAAATTGAGAGCATCGTCCCCAAAATACATTTAAATAAAATATATCCAGATAACTACATTTTTTCAATACACTGCAGGGCACGCGATATCATAAATATGATTGATATTGAAAACGATTTTTGGAAGGAAGTAATAGCAATATATTTAAATATTAAATGCCATGCAAATATGGAAGATGTAACTCAAAATAACGTTATGGAACAACTATTATTCTACAATCATTTAATCAAATACAAAGGCACCATATTATGTTTTAAAGAATTGGACTGATAACGGCATAATTCATATAAAAGATATAGTAAACTTAAACGAAAGAAGATTACTGAATTTGAAAGAATTGGAAATAAAGTTAGGATACATAAGTGCAAGCACAGTTTTTGAATTTAACGCATTAAGAAATGCAATTCCGGCTCTTTGGCTGCAGTGGATCACAAATATCGAAAACAGAACAGATAACACAAATACCCCAGAATGCGACGCCCGCATTTTCAAAGCAGCTCCAAAAGTAATAAAGAAAATACTTGATAATAGAAAACCAGACAATACAATCGCTAGTGGTGCCAACTTCTGGAACAGAAAACTTAACATTAAAATCGATGACAGTATTTGGTTAACTGCACGATCATGCACTAAGGAGGTCAGACTGCACGAACTGCAATGGAAACTCCTTCATAACATTTACCCAGCCAACATTCTCTTACATAAAATGAAATTAGTAGAAAGCAATAAGTGTGATGTTTGTTCAGATGAAGTTGACCACGTGGAACACTTTTTCTTCCATTGTCCAACGATAAACAAGTTCTGGACAGATGTGGGTGCGTTAGTTTATAGTATTATTGGAAAACACATTAGACCAGCCGTAGCTGAAGTACTTTTTGGAATGAATAGAGATGATCTAACCAAATTAGAGAGGGATTCGATAAATCACATGATACTTATTGGGAACATGAGCATTAGCATAGCAAAGAAAACAGGAAAAATATTTGTATTACAATTATATTTGAACTCAATATAGAAATTCGGAAAAAATCAAATATATTTTTTATCAGATTAGCACACACACACACACACACACACACACACACACACACACAACACACACACACACACACACACACACATTCACACACACAACACACACACACACACACACACACACACACACACACACACACACACACACACACACACACACACACACACACACACACACACACACACACACACACACACACACACACACACACACACACACACACACGCGCGCGCGGGCGAGCGCGCACGAGTTGTTTGTCACAGTATTTTCTATCTCTTCTCTCGGAGTCCCTCTGGTCTCCCTTGTTGTGCTTTGTTATCATTGTAGTACTGTGTTATTGTAAGTAAGGGTGAATGAGGACATTGCTATCATTGTAGTATTGTGTTATTGTAAGTAAAGGTAAATGAGAGAGAGAGAGAGAGAGAGAGAGAGAGAGAGAGAGAGAGAGAGAGAGAGAGAGAGAGAGAGAGAGAGAGAGAGAGAGAGAGAGAGAGAGAGAGAGAAAAGACCTGTTGCGGAATTCGTACCACCTAGTTACTGTGTTTAATTGATGGAGTAAAGGGAGAAAGCTGATTCCAAACAAACAAAAAAGAAAACAAAAAGTAAAAGGTATAAGCTTTCAACTGTTGGTCGGCGCTCTTTTGCTGTCTCAGAACCGACATTTTAGAATAAGCTTCCTCTTTCCCTCCGTCAGCGACCGACCCTCTTTGCTTTCAAATCTAACCTCAAAACCCACCTGTTTTAAAACAATAAAGACTGCTGCTACAGTATGCTTCAGATCTGCGCTAGTCATTCGTGTCTGAAATAACTCCCTGATAGCAGAAAAGGCAGTCAGCTGCTAGTCTAGAAAAGCTATGATGATTATTTTGTATAGTGGAAATGCATTACACACTATCTTTCCCATGAGGACGTTTGGGAAAATGGCATTGGGGACGTTTTTATTATGCTTAATGCACAGATAGTCCACAGACAGGCATGCAGTCAACCCTACATCGTCGTTCCAAACAGACATTAATGAGATAGTGACAAAATGAAAGGAAGAAAGAAAGAAGAGAAAGCAACAGACAGACAGACAGACAGACTGACAGACAGACAGAAAACAACAAACAAACAAACAAGGAAAAGCCGTCGGTCCGTGATCAGCTTGCTGATGCCATTTATGACAGCCGACACTGAGTTGATCCGTATCACACAGATAATCAGGAATAGTCCAACATGGATAACACAGATAATCAGGAATAGTCCAACATCAGGATCACACAGATAATCAGGAATAGTCCAACATGGATCACACAGATAATCAGGAATAGTCCAACATGGATCACACAGATAATCAGGAATAGTCCAACATACATATAGTCCAACATGGATACATATACCATGGAATAACATGGATCACACATGGAATAGTCCAACATGGATCACACAGGTAATCAGGAATAGTCCAACATACATATACCATGGAATAGTCCAACGTGGAGCACACATATAATAAGGAAGAGTCAACATAGATCACACAGACAATAAAGAATAGCCCAGCATGGATCTCAGAGAAAATCAGAAAAAGTTCAATATTGATCACATGGAAGATTTTTAAAAAGTCAAACATTGATGAAACAGAAAATCAAAAATTGCCCAACATGAATCACGCAAATAACCAGAAACAATCTAACATGCATCACACGTAGCTAGAAAAAGTCCAACATTGATTCTAAAGAAAATAAAAAGTCAAATATTGATCACCCAGGAAATCAGAAAATGTACAACATTGATCGCACGGAAAATAAGAAAAAGTCCACTATTGATTACAAAGAAAATCAGAAAAAGTTCAACACTGATACTTTGGCCTTCCTACAGAAGGAATCACTCGCCTACAGCGAGTTCAAAACAGTGCAGCTCGCCTCATTCTGCGTAAGCGCAAGTGTGACACGTCACGCCACTTCTGAAGGAACTCCATTATTATTTGGCTCCCTGTGCAGTCCCGCCTTCAGTATAAGCTGGCTGTCCTATCTTTCCGTCACTTTAAACAGACCCTTCCGCCTTACCTCTCCAGTGTTCTTCACACCTACACTCCTCCCCGCTCACTCAGGTCGTCAAACACAAAACTTCTGAAAGTTCCAAAAACAAATCTAAAATCATTTGGTGACCGCAGTTTCAGTTTCATCACGCATAGTCTGAAGGGGAAAAAATCCCGTATGTATAACACAATGAAAAAACCCCGTCTAAGCAAATAACACAATTTGTCAGGAAATGTCCAACACTGATCACATAGATAATCAGAACCAGTCAATCAGGGTCCAAATACACAGGGTGTAATTAGCAATGAACACAATTGAAACAAGGAGGCAAACGCCTAACAACCGTACTCCCAGTTCAGTCTTTTCTGGCTCTCACTTTGTTATTGACCCTTTCAAAAACTAAGCCTTAGCTGAGCAGCTCTCCCCGTGGGAATACAGGGGTGTCTTTCGTAAAATTAGTTCCTCCACCTTCTGGAAGTTCTGTGCTTGTAACTTCCTCTAATCTGCCAATCTCTTTGACTCTGCCTTTTCCCTTTGGTTTCTATCATCTACTATCTTTCTGACTTATTGGCTCATTCCCCTGCCTTTAAAAAAAAATCTTCCAAATAATTGTTCTCCTTTAAGCTCCTCCGAACTCAGAATATATCGGCTGTACGCAGCTGGGAGACCAGTGAACACTCAAAACTGAACACAATTTTTTTTTGTATGTACCTTATCCATTATGGCCATATGGCCTGAGAACGCAGAAGAAGAAGAAGAAGAAGAACTGAGCAGCTGGGAATACAATCCCCCACTCCTATTTCCACCCCACACCCCCACCCCTTGATGCGGCCCTATCAATCTGCCTATATATACTATTGACGCAACAGTTCTCAACCAGCGTAACCCACCCACCCACCCATCACGACCCCCATCCCACCCTTACATAGAGACAGACAGACAGACAGAGGAATAGTGGCCGTACTGCACGGGTCAGTCCAGAGATGTATAAATAAATATCTCTGGTCAGTCTAAAGCTTGGAGGGGTGAAAGGTTGTGTAGAGTGCATTATCTCCCTTGTCAAGGGAGTTAATTGTTTTGTATCATTAATTGGGCCATTGTGTCTGTTTTGTGTTACAAAATTCCTGAAACAGCAGTCTCTCACAAGTTTAGGCCATGTAAACAAAAACACTACTACCACTCAAAGGCTGCTGCACATCATCATCATCATCATCATTTCACTAGTTTAGGCTATGCAAAAGCTAGGTTTTGCAAAGGTAAAATCATCAAGACCATCATCATCATCAGTCGTTCACAAGTTTAGGCCATGTAAACGAAAACATGACTACCAGCCAAAGGCTGCTGCGCATCATCATCATCATCCTTTCATTAGCTTAGGCTATGTAAAAACTAGGTTTAGTAAAGGTAACATCACCAAGATCATCAGCACCAGCAGCAGCAGTCGTTCACTAGATTAGTCTATGTAAACGAAAACACTACTACTACTCAAAGGCGGCTGCGCATCATCATCATCATCATTTCACTAGTTTAGGCTATGCAAAAACTAGGTTTTGTAAAGATAACATCACCAAGAGCAGCAGCAGCAGCAGCAGTCGTTCACAAGTTTAGGCTATGTAAACGAAAACACTACTATCACTCAAAGGCTGCTGCGCATCATCATCACCATCCTTTCATTAGTTTAGATTATGTAAAAACTAGGTTTTGTAAAGATAACATCATCAAGATCGTCAGCACCAGCACCAGCAGTCGATCACTAGCTTAGTCTATGTAAACGAAAACACTACTACCCCTCAAAGGCTGCTGCGCATCATCATCATTATCCTTTCACTAGCTTAGGCTATGTAAACTAAAATATTACTGCTACTCAAAGGCTGATAATCATCATCCATTCAGTAGTTTAGGCTATGTCTAGGTGACATCATCATCACTGCCATCAGTCATTTAGTACTTTAGGCTATGCAAACGAAAATGTCACTACACAAAGGTTGCTGTGCATAATCATCATCCATTCACTAGTTGCGGTTTTGTAAAGCTAACATCACCAAGATCATCAGCAGCAGCAGCAGCAGTCGTTCACTAGTTTAAGCTATGTATATGAAAACACTACTACCACTCAAAGACTGCTGCACATCATCATCGTCATCATCCTTTCACTAGATTAGGCTATGTAAACTAAAAACTGCTGCTACTCAAAGGCTGCTAATCATGATCCGTTGGGTAGATTAGGCTATGTCTGGGTGACATCATCAAAAACATCATCACCCTCATCAGTCATTTAGTACTTTAGGCTATGTAAACTAAACACTAATGCTCAAAGGTTGCTGCACATCATCATAATCCGTTCAGTAGTTTAGGCTTTGTCAAGATGACAATACCAAAAGAACCATCATCATCATCTGTTCAGTAGCTTAGGCTTTGTCAAGATGACAATATCAAAAGAACCATCATCATCATCCGTTCAGTTGCTTAGGCCATGAAAACTAAAACACCACTGCTAAAAAAAAAACCCACAAAAAACACCACTGCTACTCAAAGGCTGCTGCACATCGTCATCATCCATTTAGTAGTTTAGGTTATATCAAAATGACATTACCAAGAGTAATCAGCAGCAGCAGCCATTCAGTAGTTTAGGCTATGTAAACGAAAACATTACTACCACTCAAAGATTGCTGCACGTCAATATCGTCCACTTTGTCCCTGTCTGCATTCAAGTCTGGCCTTAAAACTCATCTGTTCAAAAAGTTCCTTTCCCCTTCATAATTTCAATTTCAATCTCACACACAAACCCCGTGTAAAGTGTGCCTCTGTGTGTGTGCGCGTGCGTGTGCATGTAATAGAATGTATATCCATATATTATATATATATTATTATTTTCGCCTAATTAGGCTTCATCATGGGCTGAAACAAATACAACATAACCCTTAGTTCCCACAAGAATTGAAGAAACCATTAATAAAACGTACAAGAATTGAAGAAGAAAAAAACAACCACACCATTAAACTTTCCTCTTATATATATAGTTTGCTTGAATAAAACTTTTTTTGTGTCCAATATTTAAGTTTGTGAACCTAAGAAAGAAACTGAATAACTTTAATTTTAACTTTACAATTTATTCTGTGTTCTGAAAAGAATAAAAGAAAATAATGTGCTGATTTACTTTTTCTCCCAATGGGGGAGATAGACAATGCCTATGCAAAGACAGCTGTTTCGTCTTTGAGAAAGACTCTTCAGTCTGCATATCGGCCTGCAAATAATGTCCACAGTGAACATTCAAACTAAGCTAGAAGACTTTCTACAAGAGAAAGGTTGTCCTCTTTGCACCAGATTGAAAGTCCACAATAAAAGCAAACCAGCACTTAATTCAAAAGAAATGGTAAAAATCTTGTGTAAAATAACAAAAATAATAATGTTCTAAAATTACAATCCCTCGAAGAGAGTAGAAGAGATGGGATGCCATGTTGGTGGATCCAGTGAAGGATTCAATAAGGGAGGTCATAGAAATCGTAGTAAACACCAACATACTCCCGGTGAGGAGGAATGTAGAGAGGTGTGCCTGGATCAGGTAGACTGATGCGCTTTCCTTCTTCCAAGTATAATATAAACGTACAAGAATTGAAGAAGAAAAAACAACCACACCATTAAACTTTCCTCTTATATATATAGTTTGCTTGAATAAAACTTTTTTTTGTGTCCAATATTTAAGTTTGTGAACCTAAGAAAGAAACTGAATAACTTTAATTTTAACTTTACAATTTATTCTGTGTTCTGAAAAGAATAAAAGAAAATAATGTGCTGATTTACTTTTTCTCCCAATGGGGGAGATAGACAATGCCTATGCAAAGACAGCTGTTTCGTCTTTGAGAAAGACTCTTCAGTCTGCATATCGGCCTGCAAAGAATGTCCACAGTGAACATTCAAACTAAGCTAGAAGACTTTCTACAAGAGAAAGGTTGTCCTCTTTGCACCAGATTGAAAGTCCACAATAAAAGCAAACCAGCACTTAATTCAAAAGAAATGGTAAAAATCTTGTGTAAAATAACAAAAATAATAATGTTCTAAAATTACAATCCCTCGAAGAGAGTAGAAGAGATGGGATGCCATGTTGGTGGATCCAGTGAAGGATTCAATAAGGGAGGTCATAGAAATCGTAGTAAACACCAACATACTCCCGGTGAGGAGGAATGTAGAGAGGTGTGCCTGGATCAGGTAGACTGATGCGCTTTCCTTCTTCCAAGTATAATATAAACGTACAAGAATTGAAGAAGAAAAAACAACCACACCATTAAACTTTCCTCTTATATATATAGTTTGCTTGAATAAAACTTTTTTTGTGTGTCCAATATTTAAGTTTGTGAACCTAAGAAAGACACTGAATAACTTTAATTTCAACTTTACAATTTATTCTGTGTTCTGAAAAGAATAAAAGAAAATAATGTGCTGATTTACTTTTTCTCCCAATGGGGGAGATAGACAATGCCTATGCAAAGACAGCCGTTTCGTCTTTGAGAAAGACTCTTCAGTCTGCATATCGGCCTGCAAAGAATGTCCACAGTGAACATTCAAACTGAGCTAGAAGACTTTCTACAAGAGAAAGGTTGTCCTCTTTGCACCAGATTGAAAGTCCACAATAAAAGCAAACCAGCACTTAATTCAAAAGAAATGGTAAAAATCTTGTGTAAAATAACAAAAATAATAATGTTCTAAAATTACAATCCCTCGAAGAGAGTAGAAGAGATGGGATGCCATGTTGGTGGATCCAGTGAAGGATTCAATAAGGGAGGTCATAGAAATCGTAGTAAACACCAACATACTCCCGGTGAGGAGGAATATATATATATATATATATATGTGTGTGTGTGTGTGTGTGTGTGTGTGTGTGTGTGTGTGTGTGTGTGTGTGTGTGTGTGTGTGTGTGTGTGTGTGTGTGTCTGTTCTTTCTCTCTGTTTCTCCCTCTCTCTTTCTCCATCTCTTTCTTTCTCCCCCCCCTCCCCCCCCCCCTATGCCCTTTCATCCCCCCCTTTCTCTGTCCCCCCCCCCCTCTGTCCCCCCCCCCCTCCCCCCCCCCCCCCTCTGTCCCCCCCCCCCCCCCTCTGTCCCCCGTCTCTCCTTCGCTCTCTCTGCCTTTCTCGTAATATTGTTTTACATTCACATATTGTTTTGGGAATTTGTGAGCTCGTATGACACCCCCCAAGAGAATTTGTGAGTGCATAAATGGCGTGCGTGTTGAAAGGGTGAGGTGTGTGGGGGTCTGTTTGTCCATGCCTTGATTTTTTTTTTTTAATTTTTTTTTAAAATTCTGTCAATAATGTGTATGTGAAAGGGGTGAATGGGATGAACGGCGTGAGTTTTTTTTTTTTTTTTTTTTTTTTTTTTTTTCCCTCTCGTAATACTGTAAAGCGCTCTGAGGATGATTTTTTATCATCGAAGAGCGCTATAGAAGCTTTATTTATTATTATTATTATTATTATTATCTGTACAGTAGTTTAGGCTATGTAAGCTAAAACACTAACACTCAAATGTTGCTGCACTTTATCATAATCCGTTCAGTAGTTTAGGTTATCTAAACTAAAACACGACTACTACTCAAAGGCTGCTGTGCATCATCATCATCATCATCCATTCAGTAGTTTAGGCTATGTAAAGATAACATTACCAAGAGCATCATCATCATCATCAACCATTCAGGAGTTTAGACTATATAAACTAAAATGCTACTACTACTACTCAAAGGTTACTGCACACAGTGTTCTTCTTCTTCTCCCAAACAATCAATAAAGCATAAGGAGCCTGATGTAGAAAATGCGGACGCGTTGACAGCCGTCAGCTTATTAGTAGGAAGAGAGGTTAACAATACTGACACCTTCAATGTTGCTTAAACAGACCCTGGTGTGTCCGTGTCTATCATCATAACTTGTTTGCTATCAACCAACATTTTAAAAACGTGTAAATTAAAGCAGCAGCAACAACAATCAACATCTTCATCGCTATTCTCACATAATTTAACAAAGATTTTTTTTAACAAAGTCACCCTCAAAGTGTATTTAGCAAACAAACAAAATGTGTTTGTAACTACAAGCAATCCTCTTTCTCATTATCCTCCTCCCCCTCCTCAGTATCATCCTTATCATCATCATCATGCTGGCAGAAATCTATTTTATGGCCGCTACAAAGTCAAATGAACGCGGATAAAGAATCAAACAACATTTGTTTGAGTTTAAACCAGAATGTTCTTCGTTCTTTTCCTTCACTCCACTGACTGTCTACTTTTTACTCTTTGACTGTCTTTCTGTCTCTTCTCTCTTGATAGAATGTGTGTGCATGCGGGCCTATGTGAAAGACTGTGTCCACATGCGTGTGTCAGTGTTTGTATGCATGTAATAAATATTGATACCATCTTACTTTTCGTCTGTCTGTCTTTCCCTTCCAAGTCTCCCCCTTTAATGTACTCAACCTTTCTTTACTACAGGTGGCGGTAAAAGGTCAATCACCCAATCTTCTATCTACATTCTTTTAACAGTGGCACAAGCTAAAAAAAAACCACACACACACACACACACAAAAACAAATATAAAAACACTCAGCAGTAATAAAACCCTGGGTGTCCTATACAAAACCCTCCTTTCTTCCAAAGGTCAACGTATCACGTATTACGTATCACTTATCATTGAGGGGAACTCCTCTTACATGCAAGATCTTAAAGATCAATGACCTTATGACGTCAGTGACCTTCTGACCTACTTTGGGAAGGATAGGGGAGGGAAGGGGAGGGTAAAAAGTCGGTCAAACGTTAAGGAGTTACCGAGTATAAACTACTGAGGCGCTATGCATTGGAACACATGTTGGTAACACACGGACACGGACACACACACACACACACACACACACACACACACTCTCTCTCTCTCTCCCGTTTAGAGACCTGCTCTTAGATAATTGCATGACATGAAAGATTAATTATTTCTGCTTGCACTGCTATTATCAGGTAGTGCCTTTTGTACACCCTTTATATAATAATGTGATTGGTTTTAACTATAGGTGTATTTGTCTTCATTGTTGGAGTGTATCATTATATTTATACTGCTGTTACTTTGAGGTAATATAAGGTTAATTATTTTGTAAAATTTTTGAATTTTTTAAAATTGCATGCTTGCGTATATTTATATCCATTCCAATTAATCTCTTAACTATCATGAACGAATGCACGGATTGTGTCAGGATGCTCCCAGTTGCTTGTGCCGATACATGCTTTTTACGTATTTCGCTGGTGACATATCACCTGCTTTGCTACCTTTATGTTCAAATCTGTATGTGTAATATTATGCCTTGCCATGTTATTATGCCTTGACATGTTTGTATTCTATGTTCGTATATGTACCAAGGACAGATTGGAAGACTAGGCGTTGCCTAAAATCTTTATCCTTGAGGACACCGGGGGGCTTTTGTACAAATAGTTTCCCCACCTTCTGGAAGTCCTGTGCTTGTAACTTCCTCTAATCTGTCCCTCTCTTTGACTCTGCCTTTTCCCTTTGCTTACTGTCATCTACTATCTTTCTGCCTTACCGGTCCATTCTCCTGCCTTTTTCCTTTGCTTACTGTCATCTACTGTCTTTCTGCCTTACCGGTCCATTCTCCTGCCTTTTTTGACGAAACACTTTCAAACACTGTCTTCAGCCGAAGTCGGACTTGTTGGGCCTAACTATTTCTTAGTTAGGCGCGTAACGGCAGCATGACGCATATACGCTCATAATTGACAGGAAACGGTCTGAGCGATCGAAGAAGAAGAAGAAGAAGAAGAAGAAGTATTTAGCTCACAAATGCTGTACTAGAAGGATGGAACAATTAGGAGCATTAAAAGCCTATTTGCTGCAGTTAAAATGGCGCCAAAAGGCGATTTAGGTATGGGGAAGTTACGTTCGTTACTGACAGCACATAACGCAACATAAGTGACACAATCTGCGCAAAACTGAAAGAGAAGAAATTGTTTTATTTATTCTCAGTGGGAAAAAACATTCGGCGATACATCTCTATTATGTTGTCTGTGGGCTTCCAAAGTCAAACTTTTACAGAAGAAGTGAAATGGTGAAAATCAGTCACCCTCTTTGCAGAACGAAATTGGTTACTTTGATTTGACACTTTGGGTACTTTTTGTATTCAGCACATAACCGAGACTCGTCTTAGTGTAACTGAGAAAGAATGAAATTATTCTTTGAGTTGACTTTCGTTTGATGAGTTGTCGAACGTTTTGTTGTGGATTTCTAAGAGGGGCAGCTGCTTAACTATGTGGCAAGTGTTTACCTTTCTGAAACACGACACTGCGCTCTGTCTTCCAAGCTTCGGAAGCTAGTTTCTTACGTATACATATGTTATGCCTGTGTAAGAGTAACATAATGCATTCCTTGAAAATGAAGAAGCAAACAACTACAATGACTCCATGTCGTAACCAACATTATTTACACTGCTCACAAGAACGTTGTCCCTCTCTCTGTCTGTGCGTGCACGCGTCTGTATGCATATGTGTGTATGTGTGAATTTGTGTGTGTGTGTGTGTGTGTGTGTGTGTGTGTGTGTGTGTGTGTGTGTGTGTGTGTGTGTGTGTGTGTGTGTGTGTGCGTGCGTGCGTGCGTGCGTGGTGCGTGCGTGCGTGTGCGTGCGTGCGTGCGTGCGCTCGCGCGCGCGCGCGCGTGTGTGTGTAGGTAAAACTCTCTAACAGATGCAGAGAGAGAAAAAACAAACAACAAAAAACAGAGCAGGCAGACAGACAGACATCGGTGCTTATTTCTCAAGCCATTCTTTTGGTTGGCTGTATCTGAGATGGCACATTATTGAACCACTTGTTTAAAGTTTCCTTTAACCCTTTCACCGCCAAAGTCGCTTTTTAGCACCACAGTGATTTAGCTTATATGTTAATAAAAGGCATCAAATTGGGGTATATTATCCAAAGACCCTATTGTCTTAGTTTTGGGAAGTAAGGATATACCTTATTTTATATAGGCCCTAGGCCTACGTCACGGAAGAATCCCCAATACAGATGGATTTTGTTCTCTACCCAAGTAGCTTACATTTAATGGAAAATGTTGGCTGAAATATGGCTGGCGGTGTAAGGGTTAATTAATGCGGTATGAGGGCATCAAGATTTGTTCTTGCTCAGTACCACCTGACTGAAACATATCAATCAAGCGCCTTGAATCTGTGGACGGCGCCGTGTAAACTACAACACAGATAGATGATTCACTGAAACAGTCAGCCTATAAATCAAGCGCCTTGAATCTGTGGACGGCGCCGTGTAAACAACACAGATAGATGATTCACTGAAACAGTCAGCCCATAAATCAAGCGCACGAGATGTTAGGTTAACCGCACGCGCACACAAACACAGAGAGAGAGAGAGAGAGAGAGAGAGAGAGAGAGAGAGAGAGAGAGAGAGAGAGAGAGAGAGAGAGAGAGAGAGAGAGAGAGAGAGAGAGAGAGAGAGAGAGTTAAATTTTACTAGTTCTTTTGATTAGGTGATCGTCGTAAGGGCTCAGAAATGGACCATTGTTTTTTGTTTTTGTTTTTACACGTTAAAGATATAATAATAACTTATTGTCAGCCAAAGTATTATACGCAGCCATTTCGGTTTACCTTTCAGCGTTATGAGCTTTCAGAAGGGAAAGAGAAGGACAAATCTTATTCTTTATTTTAAAATAACTCAGGTCTTCATGATGTAGGCTTAGAAATGGATCAACCACTTTTATGTAAAACATTGTACACTTGTTTTTTGTGGCAACCACATATCACATCAGCATCTTTCAACTTTCAACTTTCAGTGAATTTAGTAAGAGAAAGAGAGACACATTATCATTTCTATTTTTGATCAGTTGGTCTTCATGTAGGCTTACAATTTGTACACTTACTTTCATGCACGCTATTAACTTGTTGGGAAACCGAAAGTGTCATATATATCACACAAGTTCAATAGTTTTTCCATGTCCCCCCAATAATCCTGGATTGCGCAGGTTCTTTACTCCTGACATCACCTGTTATTGTGACACAAATAAATTATCATTATTATTATTATTATTATTATTATTATAATAATAATAATAATAATAATAATAATAATAATAATAATAACAATAACAATAATAATAATAATATTTCATTTACATAGCGCGATAAAAAATCATGCTAAAATCAAGCTCTCAGCGCTTTACAAACATTGATGAAACCATATAAGAAAACAACAATTTGGCACACCATGTTTCATAGCAATGATATAGAATGAAAGTAACATTAATTAATGAGAGAGAGAGAGAGAGAGAGAGAGAGAGAGAGAGAGAGAGAGAGAGAGAGGGGGGAGGCAGGGAGTTAGGGGGGGGGGGGGGGCAGACAAAAAGACGGAGACAAGTGGGCAGGGCAAACTTTGACATGAATAAGACGAAGAGAAAGAGAAATAATGAGAGAGATAGACAGAGAGGAAGGTGGGGGAGGAAGGAGAGAGAGAGAGAGAGAGAGAGAGAGAGAGAGAGAGAGAGAGAGAGAGAGAGAGAGAGAGAGAGAGAGAGAGAGAGAGAGAGAGAGAGAGAGAGAGAGAGAGAGAGAGAGAGAGAGAGAGAGAGAGAGAAGAGAGAGAGAGGACAGGCAGACAGAGCGTAAGGAAACAAAGAGAACATAATCAATAAGAAGTCATAAGATAAAAACACTAAAAACATTAAGCAATATAAATTCACATCTCCAAGATAAAAGTACTAAGACTTTAACCACACTTAAGCAAAACTAATTCAATTCGACACATGATATTTTACTCTCTCTAAGAACAAGTCTGACAACATGATTTTGAATGCGTTGGAGTTTGGAGGTCAGCTTTTCTGGAAGATCATTCAAGAAGGAGTTGCAATAGTCAAGTCTAGAAATAATTAAAGAAACACATAGTTTGTTTGCAGAGTCAACTGAGAGATAAGAACAAATTTTGCCTATTCTTCTGAGCCGAAAGTACAAAACTTTGCAGAGGTGGTTCACATGTACTTCCATAGCACATTGCTTCAGTCGAGTATTGACTTAAATTGCTTAAACACCAAGCAAATTAAACCCCAATCACACAACAACTTCAGTAGATATTGTAACTTTCCATGTATTAGTAAAACCAGACTTACATAAGTTTATTGTTCCTGATATCACCAACTATTGTAATATGGAAAACTTACTGACTCATATTTCTGAAACACCAAGCACACTGAAACTCAGTCAAAGGGATGCGTGGGGTGATCAGATCAGGCCATATGTTATTGCTGCAGATAAGATTGTGGAAATTGGCGACATTACTGTGCTGATCTTTGGTATTATTGGGAACTTTATGGTGATTCTGATCATGCTCCGACTTCCTGCATCAACGACTAGTGTGTTCTTCCAAGCCCTGGCCTGGTCTGACCAGCTAATGTTGTTCATAAATCCCCTGAACAGCTTTCTCAGCAGAACATTCAAAGTGCCATTCGTTGAAGAACTCGGTTCCTGGCAGTGCAAACTTATTAACATGATGATATACCTGACAGCGGCTCTCTCTCCATGGATGCTTGTGGCGCTCGTCTCACTCAGAGCGGCTTCTGTGATGTGGCCACTGCGAGTGAATAGTGTGTGGACCATCAGGAAGTCAAGAATCACTGCTGTTGTTATAATTGTTGTCATGCTTCTAATCCATTGTCATTTCTTGTATGGATTTAGTATATCCAGTCGTCGGGAATGCAGTTATAGTGCTGTATCCAAAACATACAGCTGGTTTTTCGGAACGATTTGGTCTTGGGTTGACTTTGCCGAGTGTTCTTTAGTACCATTCACGTTACTGGTGGTCAGCAACAGCGCTCTCAGCTGGACGGTTGTCAGGTCTGTGAGAACTAGCAAGCATCTCTCTGCACGGCAAGAGACCCAGGATTCCAGACAACAGAGAATGTCCTCATTGACAGTCACACTGATTGTTACAAGCGTTTCTTTTTTCCTCCTAACAACACCGCTAACAATTACTATCATCACGAACCCGTATATTGATTTGGATGATCCCATTAAGAATGGGCATTTTCGAGTCTTCCTAGCAATAAGCAAAATTTTGTGGTTCTACAATAGCGCTGTCAACTTCTATTTGTATTGTCTAACAGGGTCTAAATTCAGGGCAGAATTTATCAAGATACTATGTCAGATTTGTGGTCTATTCTATAGTGTAAAGTCGGCTCTGCGAGCAGTGCGAAAACCAAAATGAGAAGATAACCCTTTTTGTTAGTTGTACAGTGAACTCAGCAAAGGAAAGAATAAGAGAAGTATAGACCTGCCATTTACAAATATTGTACATAGCCTACAAAAACCCGTTACACTACACCATGCACGTATTTTCTTTAATAACAATTGTGGTAATGCACACGCCACTCTCATTGACTCACGCTTCCTTAAAGTTGTATTCAAACTGCACGCGGTGGGCAGGACCACACCACCAAGCCAGTACTCAAATGAGAGGGTAAACAATAAGACAATCAAATCAAACCATCGACAAAGTCATGCATTATTTTATCTTCTTACCACGGAAACTTACCAACGAGCCCATCAAGCTTGACATGATTCTCTGAGGACTGTTTTCTCTCAAGTCATTGCACAATGTCTCTTCATATAGCCAGAATATAAGCAATGTAATTAAATATAAATGCCACACACAAAAATATAAAAATTAATGTATGATTGTTTTAAAGAAGGAGCAAAATAATTGGCCACCTAAACAAAGATCAAGGGATCGCGGGATCATGGCTGTAAACACGTTTTCCTCTTTTACGTCTGAAATTATAAGAAGTATTCTTTCTTTTTTTGGTTTAAATTGTTATTGTTTTGTGCTAAATAAGTATTATTGTCTTTAACCTCTCAGGCAATGAACAGTAGCTGCTGTTCGTTTCAGCTGTAGCCTACGCCTATCACTCAGGACCTCAACCGACTCAAACTCGCCCATACAGACGACTGTTTATCCGGTTGGGTCAGGAACCCAGACCCCAGAACACACCTTACAACTCTGCCCAGGCCACGATATTCTACGACGCCAGAACTGGCCGTGCGTGCGTGTGTGTGTGCGTGTTTGTGCGTGTGCGTGTGTGTGTGTGCGTGTGTGTGTGTGTGTGTGTGTGTGTGTGTGTGTGTGTGTGTGTGTGTGTGTGTGTGCGTGCGTGCGTGCGTGTGCGTGTGCGTGCGTGCGTGCGTGTGTGTGTGTGTGTGTGTGTGTTTTTTGGGGGGTACTGTTCTGCGGCAGCCGCCACGACCTGGAGAAGACTGCGAACTTCGTCCTGCAGCTGGTTTGTAAGTCTGACGGTTTTTGCCAACTGAATTGACGGCTGAAGAAAAAGAAGACATCACTCTGCTCAGGCTCCACAATTTAATTGGACAGAAATAAAGCTGTTGATTAAAGTTGCAATATGTCAGATGCGTTTTTAGTCTTTATAGATAATGAACTAGCCGGTTGCTACCCGCTTCGCGCATAAAAGCCTAGTCAACTGTATTAAGAATCCACTGTATTATTATTATTTGCCTGTTGGGTTGATTGTTAAAAAAAAATTGAATGTCTGGAGAAGTTCTTTTTAAGCGTTTTAGTGAATGTGTTAACACTATGGAATGAATGAAAATGGTGCTTTACGTCCTGTCGGTATGGACACTTGTGGGACATTTGTAAATGCAAACATGGTGGGAACAATACTGGAGGCAATGCCCGGAGACAGTGCAACTCCAGTAAAGTCCCGATTTTTTTAGCAATGCAGATAGGTGTAGCGGTAGCCACGCCTCGGTTAAACCTCATCAGCTATGGTACCGCCACAATCGTATATAACCAAGTGTGTTAACATTATGAAGTCTATGAAGGGATCCAGCGGGATCGAGTTTTAAAAGGTCTGGGCTTGACGAAACATGCATTTATTTTAAAATAAATCTAAATCAAAATTAATAAAGCGGACGCTTTGAAACTTTTGATGTTATTAGTACTATATTGTGTACCTATTGCCAAAATATCACGTTTGTATCTGTTACCATTATTTAGAAAATAATGTTTTGGTAACCTATGCAACCCAATAATAGAACAGAAACAACTGGCCAGCTTTCAAATTGACTTTGACTAATTACGCTAATTACGGAGCGTGTTGCAAAATGTAATGTACCCTACCTTCAACATGGGTCATCCCTCAGGATACTGTGAAAGTTTGGCGGCGCTAAAACCACGCTAAATACGGTTGCATAGGACACAAAGTACACACACACACACACACACACACACACACACACACACACACACATAGCTCGCTTATAGATATTAGATGGTACTGGCGTGACGAAAACTGTATATTTGTCTTAATGATCATAACACGCCTAGATAATTGTTTGCTGCTTTGTCTTCTTCTTTTTGTTTCTTTGATCATGGAACGGCTGTTCATCAGTGAAACAAAACAGCACACATTTCTGAAATGCCTAACCTTCTGGAACACTTCGAGACATTAATAGAGCAGACTGTCTTCAGTAGTTGACTGATCTGGTTTGCAACTGTTCACGGGTTTTCTCTATTGGTATAACCCATGAACATTGTTCTGCAGTTGGTCCCTGCATTAAGTAAATGTTTTGCTTTAAAAAAGGTAAGCCTACGTACGTCACTTACGGTCCCTTCTTCTGGCAAATATTAAAGACACAGTGACGCATCACCTGGTTTTTCCTGGGTTGCTGTGACCCACATACGAATGTCCCCATATTCAAATTGAGGCTGCTCATTAAACTGATGTGTCGGTTCGAATTTGGGGTCATTTATATGGGAGTCAGACTTGGTCAAAACAAGATTTCTTTCCAGTTATAAGAGGGAAAACACGTGAAAAACATGATTTTGGTGTGTGTGTAAAAAACACTCTATCTGTGTTGGTGGTAAAATTGGGACTTTGCTGGTTTCGTGCTGCCTCCGGGCATTGCCTCCAGTATTGTTCTAACCATATTTGTATTTACAAATGTCCCATATGTGTCTGATTCAGACCAAGAGGACGTAAAACTCCATTTTGAGTGAGAGACCCATGATTTTGACACGTGATCTGGTGGATTGCTAAGAATAGCCCCCTCCTCTGCCCTTTCCATTAGTTTCAGACGGTATCAGGTTAGGGCTAGGGTTAGGACTAAGGTTTGGGATATGGTTAGGGATAGGCTTAGGGTCAGCTTAATCATCAACTGTTATTGGTTTTGTGTATTTGACTCTAAGCAGACCCTAGACCTATTCCTAACCCTATCCCAAACCCTATTCCTAACCCTAACCCAAAACCGTCTAATCCAGACACAAAAATAAAAATTGATGGTGTGCTATGAGACTGACACTTAGCTGACCCTAAACCTAACCAAAATGTTTTACCAAATGACAACTTTTTCGTTGCCACTGGGTTTGACGAGTACTAAGTGCATGGGCACATGGGACCTCGATTTATTGTCTCATCCCAAAGACTCCACGTTCAGACCATAAGGCCTAATGCAGAGTGAGATGAAAAATCCCCTGTACCCAGGTTCGAATTCGGGTTTCTGGTATATGAGGCGAACGCGTTACCTCTGTGCCACTCTACATTGTTGCTAGTCTAGTAGGCCTAGTGATATCACAAGTGCATGGCCGTGTTGCCATGGGGAAAAATTAAATAATGACATCGTGTATTTCGCCCATTACGAGGACAAAGATCTCTGAAAGTTGTTGGACACATAGACCAGATTTGCTAAGCAAATAATTAATTATGAGAGAGTTAAAAGCATAGCAAATATTTGTCAAACTTCTTCTTTTTCAATGTGCCCAGCCATAATTATGCTCAGTCTGGTTCGGTTGATGAAGGTCGTAGTCAGATGCAGCGCCGCAACAGGACAACAGCGCTTGAGAGCTGATTTGAAACATTGCAAGGACTGGATATGGCGAATTTCGCGTGGCAAGGAGTTCCAAACTGACGGGGCCGAAAAGGAAAAGGAGCACTCACCAAACATTTTTGTTCGTGTACCAGGAACACAGAGAATTTTGGAATCTGAAGATGACCGCAATTGCCTTGATGGAGTATAGACAGAAAGCATGTCAGAGATGTAGCTAGGGGCATTTCCAGAGAAATAAGAATGACATAGAGTGGAAACTTTGTAGTCAATACATGCTTTGATGGAAAACCAATGGAGGGATATCAGGAGTGGTTGAACATGATGATACTTAGAGACCTTGAGGACAAGTCTGGCAGCAGAGTTCTGGACTTTTTGAAGCTTGTAGTGACCCACCTACCCAACTAAACCCTTACCAACCATCATGATTACAATTAACTACGTTTAGAGAAGAACAGATGGTTTGAGCATAGTTCAAGACCAGATCACACACAAAGGTGCTAAACAAGCTACCCAAATTTGTCAGAATGATCTGTCGTTCCAACTAAAACCCTGCCAACTATTATAATTACAATTAACTACATTTAGAAAAGAACAGATGGTTTGAGTATATTTCAAGACCAGATCACACACAATGGTGCTAAGCAAGCTACCCAAATTCGTTATAATGACCTGTCTTTCCAACTAAAACCCCCGCCAACTGTTATAATTACAATTAAGTCCTAACTGTGAACCACTCACTTCACCCAAAATGAATGAAACTAAAAACAAATTGAAATGAACGCTTAACACTAGTAACTACTCATCCACCCCTCCAAGAGTGAACAGGTACCAACACACAGGAAATACCAATAAGGCTACACCCAAATGTATGCACTAATAAACTAAACGCTGCAGATGGCTAACCCCACCTTTCACCATCAAGGCAACAACCCCACAGGTAAACAACCACAATAAAATGAGGCTTGTTCAAACAATGTTCAATCCCATCTGGCTACAGCCCTCGGCAATGAACAGGCTATTTCACCCCTCACTGTTCAAGGGCGATAACCCACTAACCAAACACCCTCTACCCATCTAATACACATAAAATGTAGGGAAGTCACCCCACACTATGCATGCACACACTATTATTATGTCCCTTCATGCCAAGTCACCGATGTGGCGATAACTCAGCAAAGTTAGATTTACTTAGAGGTCAGCATATCCGCACTATGCCATATAGTACTATTCGACTTGAATCGTTCAAAGCCTCGACACCTTTTTCTCCACCCCACGCAGTTCAGCTTCTTTCAACCTCGTGGCCCTTCTCAATGTCTAAGGTCAGCAGCAGCTTCTGTGGTTTTACACACCTCAAAAACCTGAAGGCTTCTCCTCCCCACACGATGCAGCTCCCTTTCGGCCTCGCGGCCCTTTCATTGCCTTAGGACAGCAGCAGCCCCGATAACTCTGAGGGCCTGTTTAAAACAAAAAAATAAAACTATGTAATACTATGTCCTTATTAAAATAATCTTCGAAATTCCCCGTTTACTACCGCATAGCCGGACACCACTATATCATTTACATCAAAATATACAACAAAAGAAAATGATATTCTGATTCTAATACTCATTCCGTCAAGCCTAGGTAATTTGTCACAAGGGGTTAGGCGGTTTCCCTTTACACACATGTTGCATACATGGTCCTGAGCAAGAACAGCGTGGGAAACACCACCTGCAGGATGGGGGTGGGGGGGGGGGGGGGGGTGGGGTGGGGGTGGGGGGGGGTAGATGCAGTGGTCATTTAAAGTCCGGCAGATTTCAGATCTCATTACTTATGACGCTTTTATGCTTTCCTACTGTAGCTGCTTAACTCCTCCCCTGCGACGTCACTCACACCAGCCTATGATGACGCACAAGCATTGCATTTTGTGCCTTATACAAAATGTATGGTGGCTGGTTTATGTCAAAGCTGTAGGTGTCTGAATTTATTTTGTTACAAAGTTTACTGAATTTGTAGTTTTCTTCAGCATTATAAGGATTCTACCCTTTAGGTAGAACACTATTGCATTTGTAAGATGTTTTTCCCCTTCTTTTTCTGCCCCTTTTTCATCCGATTTGGCTGAGATTTTCAGGAAAGTTGCCAAATAAGTGATTGCCAAATAAGTAATATTAAATTATTTTGCAAACAAATCGGCGAAATATGGCCAAAAAACCGGAAACTCGGCAAAATTTCAATCTTCATTAACTCAAAAAACGACTGAACAGATTTCGTTCATATTTTCAGAATTTGCTCAACAGTAGATTTGTGTAATGAAAGAGAAAACGGGAAATTGATATTTTTTTCCGTGTCTAAATTTTGGTGTTAGAATTTACAGGAGCTCAAATTTAGGCGATCACAATTTAATAGCAGAGTGAGTTTTGTTATGTGCATGCCCACGAAATTGTAATAGTTAAATTGTGAGTAGTTCTTCTTCATTCTGTCTTGGTTCCTGTTGGGAAGCAGAACCTCTGTTAAAGCGTAGCAGAGTAAGGGAAAGGGAAGAGGACCTTCCATTTCCGTGTAGTCCCCTAGTGCTAGGGTAAGTGTTATAATTGTTGAATAACTGACGTTGGTATTGGATATTGTTAATTGTAGTTCGTAGTGCATTAGTAGATGTTGACATTGTGTTAGTTGCTGAACAGTTGTACTTTTTGTGACTTATAAATGAACTATGGTTTTCAGTTGTATTTATTGAGACAACAAACTATACTACCTTTTGAGTAAACGTTAATAATATCGGATGAGAAAGCTAACTGTTATCAGTGAGTAAATTAATTATCATAGTTTCAGATCGTGTTTAGATGAAACATGTTTTGGAAACTTATTGTTATGTTTGTGTTGTGTTGTGTTGTCTAGTGTCTGTAGAATAAAGGGGGAACGGCAGGACAGTAGAGGGAACTGACATTAGGCAAGGGAACTAATTATGGACTTGATAAACAGGGACCCGGTTTGGTGACTGTACTGCACTGGAGTGGATGCCCTAGGAGAGGAGCGCCTCCATCGTCACCAGCAGCGTGGACAGCTGCAGACTGAGTGCTGGCGAGCACCAGGATGACGTCAGTGAATTGGACGTCAACGTCGACTGTAGAGTAGACGTATTTCAAAGCTGCGTCGTCAGATTGGACTTGACGACGAGTGACTGAACTTTCGCCTGGATTGGTGATATCTTTGTGTTCCCTTGTCCATTTCCGTTTCCCCTAGTTATGTGTTTCTGTGTTAATAAATGGGTGTAGTTTAGATCATTTGGAGCTATGGTCAGGCAGCTTTTATTTGGTTCACAGAATAGCCAAAACCAGAAGTGACGTCACAAAACTAACTACAGTGCAAATTATAAAATTTTGCATGGTTTGTATGATTCCTCAACTACTGCACCTCTTTTCCCACTTATCTAGTCATAATACTACTCGGGGACACAATTTTAAACTAACCAAAACACTAACCAACACCAGACAGTTTCATTCGTTCTTTACTAATAGAATAACAAATTTATGGAACAATTTATCATTTGATACCGTCAATGCACCTTCAGTAAATGCATTTAAAAATCGTATTGACAAAGAATTATTAAAATATACTTTTTCTACCAATTTGGATGTATATGAAAAATAAAGCTAAGTGTTAGTATACACTCAAGCCAAAATAAATCCACGGGCAAATAAAATATTTAAAAAACAATTGATATTTGATGCAAAAAAATTACCACTAATGAGGGCAAAAGGCTTATAGCCTATAGCCTTATGTGATATGTGATATGTGAATCCGCTTAATCGGCCACTTTTGGGACAAGGAAACATATGGCCGATAAAGCGAATCCGCCGATAAAACGAACATCGAGATACTGTATGACGCAATTATGCAAGTCAAAAGCAATGACGTCAAAATTAAATGTTGCAGTTCAAATTCAAATTCTTTCCCTTTTTGTGATGTGTGTGAGTGTGTGTGTGTGTGTGTGTTTATTAATCCTACAACTTGACAGAAGCACGAGTAAAAGACAATGATTTTGTTTTCTTGAGTGATTTCAACGCCATGCAGGGTCGTTCAGTTGACAACAGCTCACCTTCCAGCTTCACACTCAACCATGTAATCGTCAAAAGCGTGTTGTCAGTTTGTCTGCCTCTGTTGTTCTCCCTCTCAAAAAAGGGTAAAGAGGAAAGATTATAGAGAAAAAATGTGGCCAATAAAGCGAAATTGAGATTTCAGCTTTGGCCGTAAAAACGAACAAAATAATACATGCTTAAGAATAAAAAATTCCGTTCCAGAGGAAATTGGCCGATTAAGCGGCTTTGGTCGATTATCCGATGGCCAATTAAACGGATTCCACTGTATTGGCTTTTGTAGCCCTTACTCTGGCCCAGGTTTGAAAGGTGTTTGTTGATGATATGTTAAATGGTTTGGAAGTTATTCAAATTTATGTAAAGTGAGTTGTGTCACTTTCACTTATTTCCATTGATGGATTTATTTATTTTTCACTGAATCTTGCTGAAATTTGCAGGAAAATAGAAGGATGCTAAATTGTCAATATAAAACCAATTGGCCTACATTTGGCCAAAAAACTGCGAAATGTGGCCAATTTTTAATATTGAATATATCGGAAACAGCTGCACAAAATACAATCATATTTTCGGTATTTACTCAGCAGTTACGGTGCAACACTTTCATACCCAAAACCTGAAATGGGTTGGAAATGGCCAAATGTGGGTAAATTGTATTTTTAAATAACTCGAAAACGGCTGCACGAAATGCATTCTTATTTTGTGTGATTATTAAAGATTATTAAAGATTAATGATGCAACACTTCCAGTATCAATCAGAGCCGGAAGTGGGGAGGGAAAGGCTGGTGGAGGGGAGAATCCTGTCATGTTTGTTCTCAAAGGCAAACATAAGCCCTCTAGTTAAACATGATGACTGATTTTTCAGCCAGGTTAAGTCAAGCAATCTCATCTGAAGGGATTACATAATTTCTCTTTCAACACATGTTGTTTACATGCATTGAGTGGAAAAAATTGTGGGAAACACACCACAATCTACGTGGAAGATACAGTGGTCATTTCAAGTCCAACAGATTGACAAATTTACTACTGTTCAGTTTTCAGTTTTCCTGTAGTACAAGTAACCAGAAAATTAGTCTTTTCTCTTTGACGACATGCTTAGTCATAACCGGTGCATTGTTTTTCATCACAAGAAAACAGAACATGTCTGCTGACCACTGTCTCTTTTTCTTACTTCCACACCCACCACTTCTTTTTTTTTAAAATCAAATGATTACAGCTAAATGCTTACGAGAACTAGCCTACATACTTGGTTTACTTAGTTCATGTTAGGTTTACTGAATTGCCTACATATTTGTTTATTTTTTTGTAATCTCTGAATTCTTAGTAACTTGCTGAAATAAAATACATATCTTATTCTCAAAATCGCATATTAGTTTATAGATTAGCCTAATTATTTCTCGGGATCCTTGGCTTATGGACACAGATTCAGAATTATGAGTAACAACCATGTGCAGCATTGCCTTCACAATCCATGTTATAGTGAGAGAAGAAAAAAGTGGTATTAGGAAAGTATCAAATTTCTGAAAATCATATATCATATTAATACATAACTTTTTGGAGAATTTTGTTTGATATACCCAAGACATTTATCGTTTTTCTTATGCTGTTTACAATCTTCAAATAATCAAACTATGATATTTCTAGTACTTCATGTTTTTAAGATTCAAAGTGTCTGTTTTAATTTACAATTGCAGACAATGTGGCGGTACCATAGCCGATGAGGCTTAGCCGAGGCGTGGTTGCCGCTACACCTATCTACTATATTGTTAAAACCTCAGGACTTTACTGGTGTTGCACTGCCTCCAGGCATTGCAGCCAGTATTGTTCCCACCATCTTTGCTAACCCTAGCCCTCATGTGTCTATGACCGAGAGGATGTAAAACATAATTTTCACCTTAATTTACAATTACGACTGTGGCACACAATGCCTAGAAATATTATTTGAGCTGCATTTCAAGCTTTGTTAACAAACAGGTTTGAAGAAGAATGGATGGGCGTGTCTATATTACACTGCCATGAATGGATACAATAACATGAACTATCCTTATTACAAAAGGCCCTCTCTTCAATAAATTCACAGTTGAAATTGTGGTGATGCCTGCAAGGAAGACGTCTTGATAATTATGCTTCACCTGATGTAGTATGAAGAATTAATTGGAATTACTGGCATGCCTGACATCAATTGTTTATGCCACTTCCTTTCAAAGTGCATAAGGAAGAGCCTCCCTAACAGAATCACTCACCAAGTAAATATTTTCTCTTGCCTACATTATCATGCACTTTGTTTCCTTCTGGAATACATTATATTCGCTACAGTCGTGCATCCAGCCTAAGTGAGATTAGATTGAATGGTGTTTGACTGTGTGAAACGGAAGGAGGTGGGTATAATGCTGCTTGTTTCCCATTAGTTCTGAATGTAAAGCGAAACTTAAGCAGATCGAATGAAACAGGTTCATACAACGTGTATGTTTGAAAGACAGGCTCTGGCCCTTCACTATCTGACCCCAACTCCACTCTCACTTCATGTCAATTAGCCTATCAAACAGGTTTGTCAATAATGGTGGGACGATATGGTGTATTTTTGTTCTTTACTATTGGTTCTCTGTAATGCTCTGTCTCTGTCTCTCTCACTCCCTGTCTCTGTCTCTCATCATCTGTCTCTGTCTCTCACTCTCACACATCTCTCTCTCTCTCTCTCTCTCTCTCTCTCTCTCTCTCTCTCTCTCTCTCTCTCTCTCTCTGTCTCTCTCTCTCTCTCCGACGCCACCCCCTCTAATGTCTTCTGGTTCGCCAAGAGGGACACCGGGCAGATGACGCAGGAGGAACGGGCTATCTTCTCCAAGATGCAGCTCTGGACTCCTGCCAACAGGGACAGACTGACAGACAGAATCGATGCCGGACTCCGCGCTCTACGCATCATCGTGGATGGCGTCAGATTCTTCCTCGGTTCTGGTTCACTGGGTTTCACGCACGAAAAGACATGAAGTGCTATATTGCTGCAAGTATTCGTTTCACGGTTTGATTCTAGCACGGACTTTCACAGCATTAACACAATAAGTGATACGCGTCTACCTTGTCACGTTTTGATTTTGCCTTTGTCCATTTGAGTGTATCATCGTACTTTCGAATATTGTAAAGGCCTGACATGAAGGCCGACTTAGGCTATTGTCGGTAAAATTTTCAAGTTTCAAGTTCTCTCTCTCTCTCTCTCTCTCTCTCTCTCTCTCTCTCTCTCTCTCTCTCTCTCTCTCTCTCTCTCTCTCTCTCTCTCTCTCTCTCTCTCTCTCTCTCTCTCTCTCTAACCTGTTTGCTTGTGTACAAGTGTTGATTTATAATTGCACATTGTCCTTTTGGTAGATCAAAGGTTTGGGAATTGGTGAAGTTCGCATGCAAAATATGCTGAAAATCACTCACACTTTCTTCCTGACGGTAAACGAGTTCTACAGGAAACACAGATGACTGAAATGCATCAAGCTGATTGCATGCTGAGTCAACGTTGCATCAATATTCAAATTTCATTTGGACCTTTCTAAAGTCGAATTGTCTTTCTTCTTTCTTTTCTTCTTTTTTTTTATATTACAAATAACAAGACTGCATAAGTATAAGTAAAAGAAGTTAAAAACACCAAATGCCGGCTTATTGCGCATTGAATATGCACCTGTTAATCAAAATAAAGAGCATTATAAAAGAACTTAAGAAACAGAACAAGATATGCTAGTTGTCATGTCGATCAGTTGACAATAGAGGCTATGGCGGTTGCAACACAGTTTTATTAATTCACCGATGCACAGACAAATGTATTTTATATGTATTTTCAAAATGCGTTCTGCTTTTACTGGAGTATTTGTTCGTATTCGTCCAGTTTGTTAATTACAATATTGCAGTGTTATTAGTTATTACTTTATATTCTTTAATTGTTGTTGATACATGTGTTTATTGTTGTTTTTCGTATGTGCACCTGGCTGCAATTTATCTGCTATGAGATAATAAGGATGATTTGATTTGATGTGCAGGCCCTCATTGACATCTTAAAGCACGCTACTTCATGTAAAATTAGACCCTCTGTTTGTCCAGCTCTCCGCAGAGTTTCTCCACACTTTTGTCTGTCACATATCAATGCAATGTAGTCCATAAGATGCTTAGGATTTACTGTGCTGGAAATAAATAGTTGCGCCCTTGCTGGCAACGGTGATTTTGGCTCTACATGAGCAGACTAGCCCATTGTGTGACTCGTGATTGTAATGAGCTTAGAGCTTGGTCTGGTTTTTATGACAGGCACATAAAAGTGCATGTAGCAAGACATAATTGTACGTTAGATAACCAATAAAAGCTAAATTAATGTAGTTGGATTCGCACTTATATAATAGCAATATTAGGGTGACGTCACAAAGGGGCCTGTTTCTCACATAAACCACCAGCTGCGAAGGTATTTCCCATCATTTTATGTTAGGGGAGGGTCTAAGGTACATGTGTGCCAAAGGACATGCCTTATCCCTAATTTGCAATTTGCCATTCATTTTATCCCATAAGCGGACCCACTATAATTGATATGGACAAAAAGGACAATTAAATATAACGCATCTTGTGAAACACACGAATAACGTAATATGTGAGTGTTTAAGGCCCACAAATCCAAGTCTAAATCTAATAAGTTTTTTACGGGCTGCTACATTGCTTACATTAAACAAATAGTTCGGAATTTCATATATCTGGTGAAAAGTGGAATACAAAAGGAACCGGTCTTTCTGTTCCATGTGGCATGCCAATCCTGCAAGTAGCAGTCTACAAGGTGCTGTTTAAACTCAGAAAGAAAAGCTTTTATATTACAAACCCCTTGATTCTCCCAGACATAACCCAAACCAAAGCGAAATAATGTGAAGCAAATATGCGACACCCAGTTATTTTTATTACGACAATGGATGTTGTACAGCATCATATAAGATTTCTTAGGGAGGCGATTATTGGGCATATGAGCAATTCGTAACCAGTATATAATACAATTAATAGCAGTATTAATATGGAGTGAGTTTCTACCAGTTTCACTGAAGACCAAAGAATAATGTGCTTTAATTGAAACGTTGAGAAATCTCTTCAATGCAAATAAGTGAATCTTTTCAATTAAGGAATGATCTGCTGTTAACCCCCAGACTTCAGCTCCATATGTGAGCATTGGCTGAACTTGACAGTCAAAGAATTTACAAAAATAATTTTGGGGATAAGCTCTGGAATTTCCATAGTAGCTTCAAGATATTAATAACCTTATATTTTGCCAGAGAAGCTAGATCATGAAGACAATAGGAAAAAGTGAGACCAGTAGAAAAAAGCAACCACAAGGTATTTATACTGCTTTACAATCTCAAGTTGTGCACCGTTGTAAAACCATTTTTCTTTGGATAAAATATAACCTCCATTTCTGAATACAGTAATATTTGACTTTTTTTGTAAATTAACAATCAAATCAAGTTTCTGTGTAATGTTAGACAAAATATGAAGCTGCTGTTGAAGGCTAACTATGGTTGAAAACAATAGAACAATATCATCAGCAAAGAGCAAAATTATTAACTGTATCAAATCTGGTGATAAAGGAATACAATGTTTTCCGTTACGGATTATTTCTTCAGTTAGTTCATTAATCAATAACGAAAACAGTACAGGACTACATACTGTAAGCTGCACTTACTCTCTCTAGATCTATCACCAGCACCATCACGCAATATTACTTTTTTGTAATAAAGTGTTGCATTCTTGATTTTATAGATAAGCAAACTTCTAGATTTATTTGCTAAATTAATATTTTACCGACAAATTAGTAGTAATTTAGATCTATATTTTGTACTTTCATTTATGCTGAAACACTTAATGAAGATGGGCTTTATCTCAGCTGACCCTTAACTGTCCTGCTCTCTCTAGAGTCTCTTTTCACAAATTTGTATCAGGTCCCATGTCTGCCTTATTGGCTTTATTTTATGTTATTTCATTGTTTAACAAAGCTAACAAATCCTTGTCTTATTGTACTTGCAGTCTCTAGATCTAGATCTGTCTTGCTTGGTAAGGTTCCCCAAATCATTTATTTAAATTATTATAGCCAAATCCTCCCACTGATTCGTTTAAGCACAATCTAATCTTACAACCATTGCATTAAAGTTACTTTTTCAGTCAATGTTTCTATCTTATTTGGGATAGTTCGTTTTAAAATCCTTGTTGAAATGTGACTTGTTTTGATCTGGCTTAGGTTGCCATGCTCCATTGTCACCCTAATTGTTTCCCCATTTTCTCAATATCGTGCCTATACAAATACATAATATTATTCCATATTGCAGCTAAAGCATTAAACTAACTTTTTCAATCAGTTTGTTTCATGGCTGTGGACCAGTTTTCATAAAAACGCTGTTCAAGCTTCCATATTAAGTCAACCTCCCTATTCATTGTCCATTTTCTCAATATCATGCCTATACAAATACATAATATTATTCAATATTGCAGCTAAAGCAGTAAACTATTTTTTTCAATCAGTTTGCTTAATGGCTGTGGCCCAGTTTTCAAAAAAACGCTGTTCAAAGTGACTTGCTATAATAATATGACTATTGGTGGTGGCCATATTGTTTGTTTACTTTATCTCCATTTTATGTAAAATCCAGCTCACTCAGCCACTTCAGGCTTACTTAATGTCAAATCCATAACTTGAGTTTGCTTTTCATTTGATTTCATCATTATGAGTGAGACAGTTTATTTTTAAATAATTTTTGAAATGTCATTGCTTGACTTAGCTCAAGCTTCCATATTAAGTCAACCTCCCTATTCATTGTCCATTTTCTCAATATCATGCCTATACAAATACATAATACTATTCAATATTGAAGCTAAAGCGTTAAACTAACTTTTTCAATCAGTTTGTTTCATGGCTGTGGACCAGTTTTCACAAAAACACTGTTCTAAGTGACTTGCTATAATGATATGACTATTGGTGGCGGCCATATTGTTTGTTTACTTTACCCCTATTTTATGTAAAATCCAGCTCACTCAGCCACTTCAGGCTTACTTAATGTCAAATCAATAACTTAGAGTTTGCTTTTCATTTGATTTCATCATTATGAGTGAGAGTTTATTTTTAAATAATTTTTGAAATGTTATTGCTCAAGCTTCCATATTGGTTTAAACAAGAATTTATTCAAGAATAGAAAATCATAACAAAGCAGCAATACATTTATGAACTTCGAGTACAACAAGCTAAGAGCTTATAAAGCGTACTCTAATATTTAAGTTGCACAGTAAGAACTGCACACGCAAAACTAATCTAACATTGAAAAAATAATAACATAAAAGCAACAACAGTAGTAAACACTTATATACAAAAAGGAAAAAAAAAGAACAGAAAAAAAGAAAATACACAACAAAATTAAGTAAATCTAAACTACATGAATTTTAGGGGCAATATAAAACATAATGTCAGCTTGCATTGAATCAGAGTCATCACAAAGCTATACCTACCAGGGCTAAAAAAAAACCAACAACAACAAAAACAAATGGGATTGTAAAGTCATGTCAAGAGCAGAATAAATATTTGTTTATGCAAGCTTGCGCCCCTTATCAAAGGGAAACGACGAATCATGTTACAGTCAGAATTGATCATGTTATTGAGAATTTGTTTGACAGTTGAATAAAATTATAATCAGTAGTATTCTCAATAATTTAGTTTAGGAAATGGACAAAATATGCATGGAAAAATAATTTGACATATGCATCATTGCACGCCTAGCCGACCACAAACCTGTTAGACCTTTGAATGAACTCGCAAACTGCAAGGAATATTCTAGAGTTCTCTGAGACATTTTTATAATTACTGCCAAACAATAACACTGCACAGTCAGTTTTAACATCATCTGGCAGTAATGCAATGGTTTCTGCACGAGCTTGTTGGAAGAGAGGACAATACAAAAGGAAATGTTCAGCATCTTCAGCATCAAATCCGCAAGCACATACTGTACTATTGGAGAGATGTCGAAGGAATAAATCATCTTTTAAGTCACTCATTTGTAGTCTCAGTTTGCAAATTATTACTTCAGAAGCTCTGTCAGGTAAATAATAATATTGTGGTACAACGTTATCTGTCTCTCGGAGAAAACGCTTAAGCATGCTAATGGAATCACATTGTTTAATATGATCAGGAAGAATGTTCCAAAGTACAGTTGCAGAGGGAAAGAATGAGGATCTGTATAACTCTAGTCTACTCCTTGGTACAAGTCTTTCAAGGTAATTACGTCTGTGGTACGGGTTTACTGAGGCAACCAGGGGTGGAAGACGCTCTATTAAGTACAAGGGCACAATACCATGAACAATTTTAAAATACAAGATAATTTTATGACGACGTCGTCTCTCTTTTAAAGTAGTAAGTACAGACTCAGCATACAATTTATGATGGCTGGTCCCACGAAATGAACCAATGATTGTCCTAATTGCGTCTAATTGGAGACTTTCTAGATCTTCTGCTTGTTTGTTCGTGCAATTGTCCCAGATAACGTCCGAATAATCAAAGTGAGGCATGATAAATGATTTGTACATAGTGAGAAGCGATTTGCGACTTACACAATATTTATATGACCTAAAACAAGCAACAAGTATTCGGCATTTGGACAAAATGGATTTTATATGAAGATCCCATTTACAGTTGTTTTGTATTATTACACCTAAATGTTTATGTGAGTCACTTTCTTGTAGAATTACGTCATTAAATGTCGAAGGTTGTGTGTCTGCCGTTACCGGGTTAGAGATTGTCATGAGCTCAGTTTTGGATTCATTAAATTTGACTTTCCATGTTGCTGCCCAACTGTTAATCTTTTCGAGATCTGAATTTAGTATTTCTGTCCTGATGTGAGTGTTTTTTAAGCCCAAATACATGCTAGTGTCGTCTGCAAAAAGTTTGATAATTGATTCAATATCATATGCAATATTCAAGCTTCCATATTAAGTCAACCTCCCTATTCATTGTCCATTTTCTCAATATCATGCCTATACAAATACATAATACTATTCAATATTGCAGCTAAAGCATTAAACTAACTTCTTCAATCAGTTTGTTTAATGGCTGTGAGCCAGTTTTATGAAAACACTGTTTCTACGTGACTTGGTATTCGTATGGCGGCGGCCATATTGCTCTTGTTCCGTTTTTAGCCTATGTGTGATTGCTCAAGGCAGCCATGATTATCATGCTTTGTTTATGTTTTTCCAATTGTTATTCTCATCATAATGCTCGACTGGTCTAGATGGCATATTGTTAATTGTCCAGGGAAGGTTCCAATAATGTTTGGGAACCATCTTGTGTTGATTCTTGGTCTGAGGCCCTACAACGTTTGATAGATCTAGTTTGAGAACGAAGGCCTAACCCTAGACAGTGTCACTTGTTAGGCCGCGTTTACCCGAAATTGACTGGAATGTTGTACAATTGGGAAGATGTTATGTTCACACATTATTGTCGATTTCATTGTAGTTATGGTTATCGATTCTGTAAAGTGAATTTAAAGGGATTTGGAAGTCGAACTTTCCTTGTAAGAACAGTTGTACCATTTGTTTTCTGACTGGGGACGTTGTTAATCCTTTGAATTTTTCTTGAATTATTTTTTTTTTTTCACTTGTAAACACCACACACACAAGCACAAATAATCCTTCTATTGAATCAGTTGCATCCCGAACGCTGTCACTTTCACATAATTTCGCAAAGTTGGAATTTCATTCACTATTAGACTCAACAGTAAGGCCCAGTAGCCTCGCCATGTTGATTGGTCGAGCCTACCCTACTCACGTATCATTAGTCGATTGCGATTGGTCGAGCCTACCCTGTTCTCGTATCAGTGGTTATTTACTATAAAAACTCAGCCAATCTCCGGTTCTGGGAGCTTTTCAGAAACTAGACTAGAGGTCAGAACTAGGTCTGTGTCGCATTGAGTCAAGTAAAAGATAATCAGTAGGCCTATAAACAAATTTTATAGCTCCCTTGGCTCAGTTATCACCACTGCGGCATAGTTACTTTATTAAACAACCATAATGCTTAGGATCTACTATTTTATTAACAAAGTTCTAAATAAAAATCCTCTTCAAATTTCGTACTTTCCCCTGTAGACCAAACTTACTTAAAGATCCTCCAGTTCCAAATTATTAAACTTCTATATTTTGGACTTTAATTTCTGCAAATTAAAATACATCTGCATCATTAAACCGTTTCCATCACTCAGGTTAAAACTTGTAAATAGCATTTTTTGTGGGCCCTTTTCGAGTTCAAAGTTGGTTGCTGTTATTTTCTTAGAGTTTAGTTTTGATAGTTGTATTTTTAACTTGAAGAAGCAGGTAGAGACAATGAGAAGTGAACGACTGATGTGTGTTTTGTGAGCTTGGGTTGTTTACATTTCTTTTACTCCAACGTAACTGATTCTTGAATTGATTATTCTGGTGTGAATTGTGTTCATTGGATTAATGTGTGGCTCGTTGGATTATAAAGGGAATAAAAGAGAAAAGAAAAGAAGAGAATGAAACGTAATAACTTGACTGGGCTCAATTAATTGTTTGGTTCATTTTATCGATCTCATTCTCCCTTACTCATCTTTGTTTAAATGTTACATGTGTGTAAAGTAAATGTCAATTGCTGTTACCGTTTGTCTGTTACATGTTTCCGTCATTGTTTTGTTCAGTTGTCTGTAACTTAAGCAACTACATCTCGCCCAAAACAGAAGTAAACTGATAATGCTTTGGCCGCTCATCCTGACAAGATAACTGGACCAGTATCAGTATTTCTGTTCCCAATTAAGATGTAGGCCTGTTTACAATACTTCGCCCTGTTTAAGACCGCGTGGACAAAAGAACACATCAGTTAGATCAGCCCATACTTTAACTCTAGCCTTTACTACAGTTTACATGCTTTTTACTGCTGTAAGCATTTTACCTCTGATACCCTTCTTATTTAAAATTTCCCAAAGACGATTCATGTCAGCCATGTCAAAAGCTTGTTTGAAATCAATGAAAGCTACATATAACTTTTTAAGATTCAACAGCTGTTTTTGTACAATAGAGAGAAGCGTAAATATGTGATCAGTTCTGCTGTATTGTTTCCTAAATCCAGCCTGCGCTTCATTAATAACACTGTTATCTTCTAGCCATTTTGTTAAATGTTTGTTAAGTATGTAGCTGTACAATTTTGCATTAATATTCAACAAAGAAATGACTCGATAATTGTCGGTAGAATCTATATCACCCTTTTTGCATAAAGGCTGTATAAGTGCTTCACACCAACTTGAAGGGAAAGAACCAGTGTTCAAAAGTTTATTGAACTATATTGTAAGAAACGGGACAATGATGGGAGAAGAATATTATACATTTCCCCAATCAAGCCACCTGGACCAGGCACTTTGCTACTTTTTAATGCGTTGATTGCACAAAAAAACACTTCCTCACTTATATCGCATTCAAGACAATCAGTGTTAAGGTTTCCATTGACTGACTCATCATTGCTTATGTTAGAGCTTTGTAAATTAGGAAAAGGAGAAGCAACACCTTCGTTTAAAATACAACTAAAGTGCTGAGGCCACTGTGGAAGAGAAATTGAGTTTTGGATTGCGTTCTTATCTCTTATAGACCTAACTGTACTCCAGAATTTCTTTGAATCCCTTGCATTAATATCGAGGGAATATAAGACATTTTCTCTGTAGCATAATTGCTTATCACGAAGTAAATCTTTATACTGGTTTCTAAGAAGATTATATTATTTTCTTAGGTCAGCAGCAGCAGGGCTGACTCTCGCCCTGTTAAACAATCGCAAAGCTCTGTGCGCCTGACTACGTCTAAAAAAGCATTCAAAGTCAAACCAGGGTTGATGCTTATTGTTATTTATCACCATGGTTTTACTCATACACTGACAAGACAATGCAAGACCTTCGTTAAATTTCAATAGAGCAAGGTCGATATTAATATCAATACGACTTTCTGCTTCTTCAAAGATTGCCATGCTTTCATTAGATTGAGGGGCAGAAACAAAATCGTTTAATTTATCTGAGGCCCAAGTATATCTTTCAAATTTCACAATTCTTTGCACATTTATTTTGTTTTCGGTAGCCTCAAGAGTTCGTGGTTGGAATCAACATCGGACTGTCCAATATAGTATTACTTTTCAGTGCTACTTACAGGCACTGTCAACACAACATACCGGTTCATAAAGTGATTTAAGACCAAATGAAAAATATATGGTATGAAACAAAAAATATGAAAATAAC
>CM065684.1:52825479-52827666 GCA_017654935.2 Phymorhynchus buccinoides
CTTTATTTATACACCTTTACCTGTTGGAAACTTACAAACGAGTTGGTGAAAATTTATGCGGATTTGGATTCTGTTTATGGGCGGCCTTGAGTGTCCTGTTTCATTTTTTGAAGCGGATAGAGCTTTTTTCAAACTGGGAAAACTGACTTTGAAGACACTAGCTGGAGAAAGCGATTGTTGACAATCATAAACGAACAATCTTTTCTTTAGATGAAAGCACTGGAAGCAGAAATTCCATTCATTTTTGTTTAGAAAGTACGCCAACAACATGTACTAAATTGCCAAAATTCTGCGACAAATCTTTGCCCTGAAAACTGACCCAGAAGATAGATACCCTACTTACGAATCGAAGACATGAAAAAACGGTGGGTAAAATGTTAACTAAATGTTCTCCCAATTAAAGGGCCATATGACCCCAAATCCTTCTGTGATGTGATCAAAAAAGACGAAACTTAGGTACGTTTTTGTGGCATCTCCATCAAGTCATTATATCAGATGTATGTGTCTGCTGATCCAGTTTAAAAAATTGTTCTGCGACAGGATTTCGTGAGTCGGAAGTGATTTTCTTCAGTTTGTACAATACCACTGGCCCTGTCATTGTCGATATTGTGCATGACAAGTATGCAATCACTGCTCATAAATATGTGGAAACAATCAGCCATCGGCACTTTTACAAACTTATGAACTCTGTTCATGAGCAGCACTCAGACCCATCAGCACTAATAGAATAGAAAAGCGACTTCATAAAAACGCTAGTCCTGTCAAGGTCAAGGTGACTATGACCTTGCTCAGTTGTTGATAAGTAAGATGTCAACAAGTTCTCATACCACAATCTGAAGCGCTTTTGTTAAGTAGAAATGGGGAAAGTATGGATTAAAACCCAAATACCCCAAACATTTTAAGGCCTATCGATCTCCTTGACCGTGATCGGTACCCAACCGTCAGAATCGTAATAAGCTAATGCACCTACATACCAAGTTTGAAGACTTTCAGTCCAACGGTGTAGGCGTTATGGCCACTTAAAGATTTTAATTTTTCAAGGTTACGCAAAGGTCAAGGTCACGACGGCGGTAATTAAAGCAGAAGCCTTCCTCTCATGGTGACAGACCACCACACACAATTTGAAGCAAACTGGCAAGCTGTTCGGGAGATATCCTTAAGACCAGGCGGATGTCCCCTTAAAAAAATCCAACAACAACAACAACAACGCAAAAACGCAGATTGCCCAGTGTGAAACTGGGGCATAGGACAGCTCAATGCCTAAATTGCATTACTTAGGTTAGAAAAATGTAGGACTTTCTGGAGTACCAAAAACGTTTCTTACTTTGGCAATCAATTTTTATTCTTTAGCCCAGTAACTTCCGGTTGGCACTTCCGGTTATTTTTTATACCGGGAATTCTACAAACGTGATTTTCAGTAGATTAGTGAAATATGAACACACTCTGCATGGCCGTTGAAATTGTGTGGTTATTCAAATAAATGTGGCCGTTTTGGCCGTTTGGGGTCGTTTAAAAAATTATTCGTAACGTACACTTGTAAAACAGTGTCCGGTATCTTGTTTTAACATTTAGCTAAATCGAAAGAAACAATAAAAGAAGAAGAAAAAAAAGCATGCCTGACTTCAACAATTCCTCCCTGTATAAACAGTTAGAATTTTCATTCGGTAGCCCAGTAACTTCCGGTTATTTTGTTATACCGGAAGTTCTAAAAACTTGATTTTCAGTAGATTAGTTAAATATGAACATATTCTGCCTGGCCATTTATGCGTTATTCAAGAATTAAATTTGGCAGTTTTCCGCCGTTTGGGGTCGTTAAACGGCCAAATTATTTGTAAAATACTCTTACAAAACAGTGTCCTGCATCTTTTTTGAACATTCAGCAAAATCGAAAGAAACAATAAAAGCGGAAAGAAAAGAAAAAAACATTAAAAAGCATGCTGACAACTTCAACAATATTCCCCCTGTATAAACAGGGAGACATCAATAGCCGTTAAATTTGATAGAGGGCAAAACTAGCTTGACCCTTCCCCCCATCCCTCACACAACCACACCCCTTCTCAGATTGATTTTGCTTGCCATTAATGTCTTCTACCAGCAAACCAAAGGATATCCTTGTATTGATTTATTTGGTGTCATTTCAGTTAACTCTCTTACTCACATGGGTTTTAAGTTCAACGGCCAAGTGGT
>CM065684.1:52828166-52830666 GCA_017654935.2 Phymorhynchus buccinoides
TCAACTTCTATCTGTATTGTCTAACAGGGTCTAAATTCAGGGCAGAATTTATGAAGATACTATGTCAGATTTGTGGACTATTCTATAACGTAAAGTCGGCTCTGCGAGCAGTGCGAAAACCAAAATGAGAAGGTAACCCTTTTTCTTAGTTGTACAGTGAACTCAGCAAAGGAAAGAATGAGAAGTATAGGCCTGCCATTTGTACATAGCCTACTAAAACCTGTTAGACTACACCATGCACATATTTTATGTTATAACAATAATTTATTATTGTGGCAATGCACACACCACTTTCATTGCGATGGCTTGGAGACAAACCAGACTATCTTTAAGGATAGTCCATTGACATATTATTGAATTTATTACAAACACTAATAACTTGTATAAAAAAAAGACTGTTGAAATATAAAAAGCAAACCCCCCTTTGTATATGTCTGCTGTCATTGTGTGATACATGTTTTTAGTTTTTGTAATAAATCTAATAATTAATACGTCAATGGACTATCTAAAGATCGTCCTTTTTGACTCCAAGCCATCGAAATTTATCGGGACGCGGTTTTCCTTAAAGTTGTATTCAAACTGCGCGCTGTGGGCAGGACCACACCACTAAGCCAGTACTCCAATGGGTGGATAAGCCATAAGACAATCAAATCAAACCATTAGTTCTACATCGACAAAGTCATTCATTATGTTGTCTTCTTACCACGGAAACTTATCAACGAGCCCATCAAGCTTGACATGATTCTCTGAGGACTGTTTTCTCTCAAGTCATTGCACAATGTCTCTTCACATAGCCAGAATATAAGTAACTTAATTAAATATAAATGCCACCAAAAAAAAAAAAAAAAATTAATTAAGGATTGTTTTAAAGAAGGAGCAAAATAATTGGCCTACTAAACAAAGATCAAGGGATCGCGGGATCATGGCTATAAACACGTTTTCCTCTTTTACGTCTGAAATTATAAGAAGTATTCTTCTTCTTTCTTTTCTTAAATTGTTATTATAATGACGAAACTTTAAACTTGTTTTCTCAACTGTATGAAAACTGTATATTTGTCTGAATAATCATGCCACGCCTAGATCATTGTTTGTTGTTTAATCTTCTTCTTTCTTTTATTTGCTCACGGAACATGATAGCCATTCATCAGTGAAACAAAAGAGCACACCTTTCTGAAATGCCTAACCTTCTTGAACACTTCGAGGCAGTAATAAAGCAGACTTGAACAGTTGACTGATCTGGTTTACAACTGTTGACGGGTTTTCTTTATTGGTATAACCCATGATCATAGTTCTGCAGTTGGTCCCTGCATTAAGTAATTAATGTTTTGCTTTAAGGATAAAAATCAACGTTGTTTTGTAACAGGTAAGCCTACGTACGCCCTTGTAGGGGGGTGGGGTGGGGGGATCCCGATGGGGGCAAGGGGGGGGTGGGGGGGGGTGCACGTCCCCAATGCCAACTTTCTAAACGTCCTCATGGGAAGGAGAGTGTGCATATTTTATGTGTAATGTATTTTCACCATGGAAAATAATCAGCATAGCTTTTTCAGACTAGCAGCTGACTGCCTTTTCTGCTATCAGGGAGTTATTTCAGACATGAATGACTAGCTCAGACCTGTAGCATACTGTATGTATCAGCAGTCGCACGTTTCAAGTTTCAATTTTGATTATTCATAACTTCCATCCCTGGGGGCTTTTCAAAGTTATAAAACAGCAACGCCATCAATCATGTCCCCGCACATAAACACGACAACACAAATACAAATAATGTATACAACAGTGCCAGCTTTGAAATTTAGGCTATCTTTAATCCCACATTAAAACAATCTTAGTCTACGGACTATGCAGCACGTTTCTGATGCTGGCTGGACAATCTTGCAATTTAGTTAGCCCCCCCCCCCCCCCCCCCCCATGTTTGACGACACTCAAAGCCTGTTTTTTCAGGGGAGGGGGGTGTTATAATCCTAGACTGATCCTGTCCCTGTCTCTTTCCCCCAAATAGCACCACGTTGCTTCTCAGTGAATTGTTTTCAATGCAACACGTTGAGGGGGGTGGGGTGACCAAAGTACAAGGTAGCGGCTGGCTTTTGGGGGGTGATTCTGATATGTTGCAAGAGTCACAACAGCGCTTGTTTTATTGGGGGTGATTCTGATATGTTGCAAGAGTCACAACAGCGCTGGATGTTTTATTGGGGGTGATTCTGATATGTTACAAGAGTCACAACAGCACTGGATGTTTTATTGGGGGTGATTCTGATATGTTGCAAGAGTCACAACAGCACTGGATGTTTTATTGGGGGTGATTCTGATATGTTACAAGAGTCACAACAGCGCTGGATGTTTTATTGGGGGTGATTCTGATATGTTGCAAGAGTCACAACAGCGCTGGATGTTTTATTGGGGGTGATTCTGATATGTTGCAAGAGTCACAACAGCGCTGGCTTTAATATTGTGGTTTTAGTTTTTACCCAACATATAAGACGATCACGTTTCTATAAACCAC
>CM065684.1:52833166-52857958 GCA_017654935.2 Phymorhynchus buccinoides
GTGTCTGAAATAACTCCCTGATAGCAGAAAAGGCAGTCAGCTGCTAGTCTGGAAAAGCTATGATGATTATTTTGTATAGTGGAAATGCATTACACACTATCTTTCCCATGAGGACGTTTGGGAAAATGGCATTGGGGACGTTTTTATTATGCTTAATGCACAGATAGTCCACAGACAGGCATGCAGTCAACCCTACATCGTCGTTCCAAACAGACATTAATGAGATAGTGACAAAATGAAAGGAAGAAAGAAAGAAGAGAAAGCAACAGACAGACAGACAGACAGACTGACAGACAGACAGAAAACAACAAACAAACAAACAAGGAAAAGCCGTCGGTCGTGATCAGCTTGCTGATGTCATTTATGACAGCCGACACTGAGTTGATCCGTATCACACAGATAATCAGGAATAGTCCAACATGAATAACACAGAAAATCAGGAATAGTCCAACATGGATCACACCGATGATCAGGAATAGTTCAACATAGATCACACAGATAATCAGGAATAGTCCAACATGGATCACACAGATAAACAGGAATAGTCCAACATAGATCACACAGATAATCAGGAATAGTCCAACATGGATCACACAGATAATCAGGAATAGTCCAACAAGGAACATACATATACCATGGAATAGTCCAACATACATATACCATGGATCACATCACACAGATAATCAGGAATAGTCCAACATACATATACCATGGAATCGTCCAACGTGGATCACACAGGTAATCAGGAATAGTCCAACATACATATACCATGGAATCGTCCAACGTGGAGCACACATGTAATAAGGAAGAGTCAACATAGATCACACAGACAATAAAGAATAGCCCAGCATGGATCTCAGAGAAAATCAGAAAAAGTTCAATATTGATCACATGGAAGATTTTTAAAAAGTCAAACATTGATGAAACAGAAAATCAAAAATTGCCCAACATGAATCACGCAAATAACCAGAAACAATCTAACATGCATCACACGTAGCTAGAAAAAGTCCAACATTGATTCTAAAGAAAATAAAAAGTCAAATATTGATCACCCAGGAAATCAGAAAATGTACAACATTGATCGCACGGAAAATAAGAAAAAGTCCACTATTGATTACAAAGAAAATCAGAAAAAGTTCAACACTGATACTTTGGCCTTCCTACAGAAGGAATCACTCGCCTACAGCGAGTTCAAAACAGTTCAGCCCGCCTCATACTGCGCAAGCGCAAGTGTGATCACGTCACGCCACTTCTGAAGGAACTCCATTATTATTTGGCTCCCTGTGCAGTCCCGCCTTCAGTATAAGCTGGCTGTCCTATCTTTCCGTCACTTTAAACAGACCCTTCCGCCTTACCTCTCCAGTGTTCTTCACACCTACACTCCTCCCCGCTCACTCAGGTCGTCAAACACAAAACATCTGAAAGTTCCAAAAACAAATCTAAAATCATTTGGTGACCGCAGTTTCAGTTTCATCACGCATAGTCTGAAGGGAAAAAAATCCCGTATGTATAACACAATGAAAAAACCCCGTCTAAGCAAATAACACAATTTGTCAGGAAATGTCCAACACTGATCACATAGATAATCAGAACCAGTCAATCAGGGTCCAAATACACAGGGTGTAATTAGCAATGAACACAATTGAAACAAGGAGGCAAACGCCTAACAACCGTACTCCCAGTTCAGTCTTTTCTGGCTCTCACTTTGTTATTGACCCTTTCAAAAACTAAGCCTTAGCTGAGCAGCTCTCCCCGTGGGAATACAGGGGAGGTGTCTTTCGTAAAAGTAGTTCCCCCACCTTCTGGAAGTTCTGTGCTTGTAACTTCCTCTAATCTTCCACTCTCTTTGACTCTCTGCCTTTTCCCTTTGCTTTCTATCATCTACTATCTTTCTGACTTATTGGCTCCCCATTCTCCTGCCTTTAAAAAAAAATCTTCAAATAATTGTTCTCCTTTAAGCTCCTCCGAAATCGGAATATATCGGCTGTACGCAGCTGGGAGACCAGTGAACACTCAAAACTGAACACATTTTTTTTTTGTATGTACCTTATCCATTATGGCCATATGGCCTGAGAACGCAGAAGAAGAAGAAGAAGAAGAAACTGAGCAGCTGGGAATACAATCCCCCCACTCCTATTTCCACCCCCCTCCCCACCCCCACCCCTTGATGCGGCCCTATCAATCTGCCTATATATACTATTGACGCAACAGTTCTCAACCAGCGTAACCCACCCACCCACCCATCACGACCCCCATCCCACCCTTACATAGAGACAGACAGACAGACAGAGGAATAGTGGCCGTACTGCACGGGTCAGTCCAGAGATGTAGAAATAAATATCTCTGGTCAGTCTAAAGCTTGGAGGGGTTAAAGGTTGTGTAGAGTGCATTATCTCCCTTGTCAAGGGAGTTAATTGTTTTGTATCATTAATTGGGCCATTGTGTCTGTTTTGTGTTACAAAATTCCTGAAACAGCAGTCTCTCACAAGTTTAGGCCATGTAAACAAAAACACTACTACCACTCAAAGGCTGCTGCACATCATCATCATCATCATCATTTCACTAGTTTAGGCTATGCAAAAGCTAGGTTTTGCAAAGGTAAAATCATCAAGACCATCATCATCATCAGTCGTTCACAAGTTTAGGCCATGTAAACGAAAACATGACTACCAGCCAAAGGCTGCTGCGCATCATCATCATCATCCTTTCATTAGTTTAGGCTATGTAAAAACTAGGTTTAGTAAAGGTAACATCACCAAGATCATCAGCACCAGCAGCAGCAGTCGTTCACTAGATTAGTCTATGTAAACGAAAACACTACTACTACTCAAAGGCTGCTGCGCATCATCATCATTCATCCTTTCACTAGCTTAGGCTATGCAAAAACTTAGGTTTTGTAAAGGTAACATCACCAAGAGCATCATCAGCATCAGCAGTCGTTCACAAGTTTAGGCTATGTAAACGAAAACACTACTATCACTCAAAGGCTGCTGCGCATCATCATCACCATCCTTTCATTAGTTTAGATTATGTAAAAACTAGGTTTTGTAAAGATAACATCATCAAGATCGTCAGCACCATCACCAGCAGTCGATCACGAGCTTAGTCTATGTAAACGAAAACACTACTACCCCTCAAAGGCTGCTGCGCATCATCATCATCATACTTTCACTAGTTTAGGCAATGTAAAATAAAACACTACTGCTACTCAAAGGCTGCTAATCATCATCCATTCAGTAGTTTAGGCTATGTCTAGGTGACATCATCATCACTGCCATCAGTCATTTAGTACTTTAGGCTATGCAAACGAAAATGTCACTACACAAAGGTTGCTGTGCATAATCATCATCCATTCACTAGTTGCGGTTTTTGTAAAGCTAATATCACCAAGATCATCATCAGCAGCAGCAGCAGTCGTTCACTAGTTTAAGCTATGTATATGAAAACACTACTACCACTCAAAGACTGCTGCACATCATCATCGTCATCATCCTTTCACTAGATTAGGCTATGTAAACTAAAAACTGCTGCTACTCAAAGGCTGCTAATCATGATCCGTTGGGTAGATTAGGCTATGTCTGGGTGACATCATCAAAAACATCATCACCCTCATCAGTCATTTAGTACTTTAGGCTATGTAAACTAAACACTAATGCTCAAAGGTTGCTGCACATCATCATAATCCGTTCAGTAGTTTAGGCTTTGTCAAGATGACAATACCAAAAGAACCATCATCATCATCTGTTCAGTAGCTTAGGCTCTGTCAAGATGACAATATCAAAAGAACCATCATCATCCGTTCAGTTGCTTAGGCCATGAAAACTAAAACACCACTGCTAAAAAAACAAACCACAAAAAACACCACTGCTACTCAAAGGCTGCTGCACATCGTCATCATCCATTTAGTAGTTTAGGTTATATCAAAATGACATTACCAAGAGTAATCAGCAGCAGCAGCCATTCAGTAGTTTAGGCTATGTAAACTAAAACACTACTACTACTCAAGATTGCTGCACGTCAATATCGTCCGCTCTGTCCCTGTCTGCATTCAAGTCTGGCCTTAAGACTAATCTGTTCAAAAAGTTCCTTTCCCCTTCATAATTTCAATTTCAATCTCACACACAAACCCCGTGTAAAGTGTGCCTCTGTGTGTGTGCGCGTGCGTGTGCATGTATATATATATATATATACAAAAAGAATAAAAACACGGCACTCTCTGTCCACTCGTTTCGATAAAAGTACCAATAAAAATTCCAATAAAAAGATTTATTGCCACCCGGCCAAATTTTCGCCTAATTCAGGCTTCATCATGGGCTGAAACAAATACAACATACACCCTTAGTTCCCACATAAAACCAGACGATCGAAACAACGCAGCAAAAATAAAAGAAACCATTAATAAGAGATAAAATATGTCTGTAAACGTTTGCTTGAAAAAAACTTATATATATATATATATATAAACGTACAAGAAATGAAGAAGAAAAAACAAACCACACCATTAAACTTTCCTCTTATATATATATAGTTTGCTGCTTGCTTGAATAAAACTTTTTTTGTGTCCAATATTTAAGTTTGTGAACCTAAGAAAGACACTGAATAACTTTAATTTCAACTTTACAATTTATTCTGTGTTCTGAAAAGAAAATAATGTGCTGATTTACTTTTTCTCCCAATGGGGGAGATCGACAATGCCTTATGCAAAGACAGCTGTTTCGTCTTTGAGAAAGACTCTTCAGTCTGCATATCGGCCTGCAAAGAATGTCCACAGTGAACATTCAAACTGAGCTAGAAGACTTTCTACAAGAGAAAGGTTGTCCTCTTTGCACCAGATTTGAAAGTCCACAATAAAAGCAAACCAGCACTTAATTCAAAAGAAATGGTAAAAATCTTGTGTAAAATAACAAAAATAATAATGTTCTAAAATTACAATCCTCGAAGAGAGTAGAAGAGATGGGATGCCATGTTGGTGGATCCAGTGAAGGATTCAATAAGGGAGGTCATAGAAATCGTAGTAAACACCAACATACTCCCGGTGAGGAGGAATGTAGAGAGGTGTGCCTGGATCAGGTAGACTGATGCGCTTTCCTTCTTCCAAGTATAATATAAACGTACAAGAATTGAAGAAGAAGAAAAAACAACCACACCATTAAACTTTCCTCTTATATATATATAGTTTGCTTGAATAAAACTTTTTTTGTGTCCAATATTTAAGTTTGTGAACCTAAGAAAGAAACTGAATAACTTTAATTTCAACTTTACAATTTATTCTGTGTTCTGAAAAGAATAAAAGAAAATGTGCTGATTTACTTTTTCTCCCAATGGGGGAGATAGACAATGCCTATGCAAAGACAGCCGTTTCGTCTTTGAGAAAGACTCTTCAGTCTGCATATCGGGCCTGCAAAGAATGTCCACAGTGAACATTCAAACTGAGCTAGAAGACTTTCTACAAGAGAAAGGTTGTCCTCTTTGCGCCAGATTGAAAGTCCACAATAAAAGCAAACCAGCACTTAATTAAAAAGAAATGGTAACAATCTTGTGTAAAATAACAAAAATAATAATGTTCTAAAATTACAATCCCTCGAAGAGAGTAGAAGAGATGGGATGCCATGTTGGTGGATCCAGTGAAGGATTCAATTAGGGAGGTCATAGAAATCGTAGTAAACACCAACATACTCCCGGTGAGGAGGAATGTAGAGAGGTGTGCCTGGATCAGGTAGACTGATGCGCTTTCCTTCTTCCAAGTATAATATAAACGTAAAAGAATTGAAGAAGAAAAAAAAAACACACAATTAAACTTTCCTCTTATATATATAGGTTGCTTGAAAAAAAACTTGTTTGTGTGTACAATATGTAAGTTTGTGAACTTAAGAAAGAAACTGAACAACTTTAATTTCAACTTTACAATTTATTCTGTGTTCTGAAAAGAATTAAAAAAAATAATGTGCTGATTTACTTTTTTCTCCCAATGGGGGAGAAGACAATGCCTATGCAAAGACAGCTGTTTCGTCTTTGAGAAAGACTCTTCAGTCTGCATATCGGCCTGCAAAGAATGTCCACAGTGAACATTCAAACTGAGCTAGAAGACTTTCTACAAGAGAAAGGTTGTCCTCTTTGCACCAGATTGAAAGTCCACAATAAAAGCAAACCAGCACTTAATTCAAAAGAAATGGTAAAAATCTTGTGTAAAATAACAAAAATAATAATGTTCTAAAATTACAATCCCTCGAAGAGAGTAGAAGAGATGGGATGCCATGTTGGTGGATCCAGTGAAGGATTCAATAAGGGAGGTCATAGAAATCGTAGTAAACACCAACATACTCCCGGTGAGGAGGAATATATATATATATATATATATGTGTGTGTGTGTGTGTGTGTGTGTGTGTGTGTGTGTGTGTGTGTGTGTGTGTGTGTGTGTGTGTGTGTGTGTGTGTTCTTTCTCTCTGTTTCTCCCTCTCTCTTTCTCCATCTCTTTCTTTCAGCCCCCTCCCCCCCCCCCCTAGAAGACTTTCTACAAGAGAAATGGTTGTCCTCTTTGCACCAGATTGTAAGTCCACAATAAAAGAAAACCAGCACTTAATTCAAAAGAAATGGTAAAATTCTTATGTAAAATAACAAAAAAAATAATGTCCTAAAATTACAATCCCTCAAAGAGAGTAGAAGAAATGGGATGCCATGTTGGTGGATCCAGTGAAGGATTCAATTAGGGAGGTCATAGAAATCGTAGTAAACACCAAAATAATCCCGGTGAGGAGGAATGTAGAGAGGAGTGCCTGGATCAGGTAGACTGATGCGCTTTCCGTCTTCCAAGTATAATATAAACGTACAAGAATTGAAAAAAAAAAAAACCACACCATTAAACTTACCTCTTATATATATATAGTTTGCTTTAAAAAAAAAACTTTTTTTGTGTCCAATATTTAAGTTGTGAACCTAAGAAAAAAACTGAATAACTTTAATTTTAACTTTACAAATTATTCTGTGTTCTGAAAAGAATAAAAGAAACTAATGTGCTGATTTACTTTTTCTCCCAATGGGAGATAGACAATGCCTATGCAAAGACAGCCGTTTCGTCTTCGAGAAAGACTCTTCAGTCTGCATATCGGCCTGCAAAATATGTCCACAGTGAACATTAAAACTGAGCTAGAAGACTTTCTACAAGAGAAGGTTGTCCTCTTTGCACCAGATTGAAAAACAAACCAGCACTTAATTCAAAATAAATGATAAAAATCTTGTGTAAAATAACAAAAATAATAATGTTCTAAAAATTACAATCCCTCGAAGAGAGTAGAAGAGATGGGGTGCCATGTTAGTGGATCCAGTGAAGGATTCAAAAAGGGAAGGTCACAGAAATCGTAGTAAACACCAACATACTCCCGGTGAGGAGGAATATATATATATATATATATGTGTATATATGTGTGTGTGTGTATGAGTGTGTGTGTTGTGTGTGTGTGTGTGAACTTTGTGGTGTGTGTGTGTTCTTCTCTCTGTTTCTCCCTCTCTCTCCCCCCTCCCTTTCTCTCTCTCTCTCCCTCCCCCCCACCCCCCCCTATGCCCTTCATCCCCCCCCTCTGTACCCCACCTCTGTCCCCCCCCCCCCCTCTCTGATCCCCCCCCCCCCCCCCCCACCCCCCCCCCCCCTGTCCCCCGTCTCTCCTTTTTCGCTCTCTCTGCCTTTCTCGTAATATTGTTTTACATTCACATATGTTTTCGGAATTTGTGAGCTCGTATGACACCCCCCAAGAGAATTTGTGAGTGCATAAATGGCGTGCGTATTGAAAGGGTGAGGTGTGTGGGGGTCTGTTTGTCCATGCCCTTTTTTTTTGTTCTTTTTTTTAAAAATTCTGGTCAATAATGTGTATGTGACAAGGGTTGAATGGTCATGAACGGCGTGAGTTTTTTTGTTTTTGTGGTTTTTTTTCCTCTCGTAATACTGTAAAGCGCTCTGACGTCTGAGGATGACATTTTTATCATCGGAATAGCGCTATGGAGGCTTTATTTATTATTATTATTATTAATATTATCATGATTATCAGTTTAGCTATAGGCTCTGTAAGCTTTAAAACAGCTAAAAACATACAAATGTATAGTGCAACAATCATCATCATCAGCGAAGTCTCAGTAGATTTATGGCTATGTAAACTAAAACACGGACTACTACTTCCAAAGGCTGCTGCCGCCTATCGATCAATTCATCATCATCCATTCAGTAGTTTAGGCTAATGCTAAGCTAAAACGCTTACCAAGAGGCAACACATCATCATCATCATCATCCGTTCGGTAGCTTAGGCTATGTAAACTAAAATGCTACTACTACTATTCAAATGTTGCTGCACAAAGTGTTCTTCTTCTTCTCCCAAACAAATCAATAAAGCATAAGGAGCCTGATGTAGAAAATGCGGACGCGTTGACAGCCGTCAGCTTATTAGTAGGAAGAGAGGTAATCAATACTGACACCTTCAATGTTGCTTAAACAGACCCTGGTGTGTCCGTGTCTATCATCATAACTTGTTTGCTATCAACCAACATTTTAAAAACGTGTAAATTAAAGCAGCAGCAACAACAATCAACATCTTCATCGCTATTCTCATATATAATTTAACAAAGATTTTTTTTAACAAAGTCACCCTCAAAGTGTATTTAGCAAACAAACAAAATGTGTTTGTAACTACAAGCAATCCTCCTCCTCATTATTCTCCTTCCCCTCCTCAGTATGATCCGTATCATCATCATCATCATGCGTGGGGGGCGGGGGATGCAGAAATTAGTAATGGCCACGCTCAAAATTCAAATAAACGCGAATAAAGAATAAAACAACCTTTGTTTGAGTTTAAACCAGAATGTTCTTCGTTCTTTTCCTTCACTCCACTGACTGTCTACTTTTTACTCTTTGACTGTCTTTCTGTCTCTTCTCTCTTGATAGAATGTGTGTGCATGCGGGCCTATGTGAAAGACTGTGTCCACATGCCTGTGTCAGTGGTTGTATGCATGTGATAAGTATTGATGCCATCTTACTTTTCGTCTGTCTGTCTTTCCCTTCCAAGTCTCCCCCTTTAATGTACTCAACCTTTCTTTACTACAGGTGGTGGTAAAAGGTCAATCACCCAATCTTCTATCTACATTCTTTTAACAGTGGCACAAGCTAAAAAAATACCAACACACACACACACACAAAAACAAATATAAAAACACTCAGCAGTAATGAAACCCACCTGGGTGTCCTATACAAAAACCTCCTTTCTTCCAAAGGTCAAACGTATCACGTATTACGTTATTCACTTTATCCATTGAGGGGAAACTCCTCTTACATGCAAGATCTTAAAGATCAATGACCTTATGACGTCAGTAGACCTTCTGAACCTACTTTGGGACTCATGTAGGGGAGGGCAAGGGGAGGGTAAAAAGTCGGTCAAACGTTAAGGATAGTTACCGAGTATAAACTACTGAGGCGCCTATGCATTCGGAACCACATGTTAGGAACACAAGGATAAGGACACACACACCCACACACACACACACACACAACACTCTCTCTCTCTCTCCCGATTAGCAGAGACCTGCTCTTAGATAATTGCATGACATGAAAGATTAATTATTTCTGCTTGCACTGCTATTATCAGGTAGTGCCCTTTGTACACCCTTTATATAATAATGTGACTGGATTTAACCATAGGTGTATTTGTATTCATTGTTGGAGTGTATCATTATATTTATACTGCTGTTACCTTGAGGTAATAGAAGGTTGATTATTTTGTAAAATTTTTGAATTTTTTAAAATTGCATGCTTGCATATATTTATATCCATTCCAATTAATCTCTTAACTATCATGGACGAATGCACGGATTGTGTCAGGATGCTCCCAGTTGCTTGTGCCGATACATGCTTTTTACGTATTTCGCTGGTGACATATCACCTGCTTTGCTACCTTTATATTATGTTCAAATCTGTATGTGTAATATTATGCCTTGCCATGTTCTTATGCCTTGCCATGTTTGTATTCTATGTTCGTATATGTACCAAGGACAGATTGGAAGACTAGGCGTTGCCTAAAATCTTTATCCTTGAGGACACCGGGGGGCTTTTGTACAAATAGTTCCCCACCTTCTGGAAGTCCTGTGCTTGTAATTCCTCTAATCTGTCCCTCTCTTTGACTCTGCCTTTTCCCTTTGCTTACTGTCATCTACTATCTTTCTGCCTTACCGGTCCATTCTCCTGCCTTTTCCCTTTGCTTACTGTCATCTACTGTCTTTCTGCCTTACCGGTCCATTCTCCTGTCTTCAGCCGAAGTCGGACTTGTTGGGCCTAACTATTTCTTAGTTAGGCGCGTAACGGCAGCATGACGCATATACGCTCATAATTGACAGGAAACGGTCTGAGCGATCGAAGAAGAAGAAGAAGAAGAAGAAGAGAAGTATTTAGCTCACAAATGCTGTACTAGAAGGATGGAACAATTAGGAGCATTAAAAGCCTATTTGCTGCAGTTAAAATGGCGCCAAAAGGCGATTTAGGTATGGGGAAGTTACGTTCGTTACTGACAGCACATAACGCAACATAAGTGACACAATCTGCGCAAAACTGAAAGAGAAGAAATTGTTTTATTTATTCTCAGTGGGAAAAAACATTCGGCGATACATCTCTATTATGTTGTCTGTGGGCTTCCAAAGTCAAACTTTTACAGAAGAAGTGAAATGGTGAAAATGACTCCCCCTCTTTGCAGAACGAAATTGGTTACTTTGATTTGACACTTTGGGTACTTTTTGTATGCAGCACATAACCGAGACTCGTCTTAGTGTAACTGAGAAAGAATGAAATTATTCTTTGAGTTGACTTTCGTTTGATGAGTTGTCGAACGTTTTGTTGTGGATTTCTAAGAGGGGCAGCTGCTTAACTATGTGGCAAGTGTTTACCTTTCTGAAGCACGACACTGCGCTCTGTCTTCCAAGCTTCGGAAGCTGGTTTCCTACGTATACATATGTTATGCCTGTGTAAGAGCAACATAATGCATTCCTTGAAAATGAAGAAGCAAACAACTACAATGACTCCATGTCGTAACCAACATTATTTACACTGCTCACAAGAACGTTGTCCCTCTCTCTGTCTGTGCGTGCACGCGTCTGTATGCATATGTGTGTATGTGTGAATTTGTGTGTGTGTGTGTGTGTGTGTGTGTGTGTGTGTGTGTGTGTGTGTGTGTGTGTGTGTGTCGTGTGCGTGCGTGCGTGTGCGTGCCGTGTGCGTGCGTGCGTGTGCGTGCGTGCGTGCGTGCGCTCGCGCGCGCGCGCGCGCGCGTGTGTGTAGGTAAAACTCTCTAACAGATGCAGAGAGAGAAAAAACAAACAACAAAAAACAGAGCAGGCAGACAGACAGACATCGGTGCTTATTTCTCAAGCCATTCTTTTGGTTGGCTGTATCTGAGATGGCACATTATTGAACCACTTGTTTAAAGTTTCCTTTAACCCTTTCACCGCCAAAGTCGCTTTTTAGCACCACAATGATTTAGCTTATATGTTAATAAAAGGCATCAAATTGGGGTATATTATCCAAAGACCCTTTTGTTATAAGTTTGGGAAGTAAGGATATACCTTATTTTATATAGGCCCTAGGCCTACGTCACGGAAGAATCCCCAATACAGATGGATTTTGTTCTCTACCCAAGTAGCTTACATTTAATGGAAAATGTTGGCTGAAATATGGCTGGCGGTGTAAGGGTTAATTAATGCGGTATGAGGGCATCAAGATTTGTTCTTGCTCAGTACCACCTGACTGAAACATATCAATCAAGCGCCTTGAATCTGTGGACGGCGCCGTGTAAACTACAACACAGATAGATGATTCACTGAAACAGTCAGCCTATAAATCAAGCGCCTTGAATCTGTGGACGGCGCCGTGTAAACAACACAGATAGATGATTCACTGAAACAGTCAGCCCATAAATCAAGCGCACGAGATGTTAGGTTAACCGCACGCGCACACAAACACACGAGAGAGAGAGAGAGAGAGAGAGAGAGAGAGAGAGAGAGAGAGAGAGAGAGAGAGAGAGAGAGAGAGAGAGAGAGAGAGAGAGAGAGAGAGAGAGTTAAATTTTACTAGTTCTTTTGATTAGGTGATCGTCGTAAGGGCTCAGAAATGGACCATTGTTTTTTGTTTTTGTTTTTACACGTTAAAGATATAATAATAACTTATTGTCAGCCAAAGTATTATACGCAGCCATTTCGGTTTACCTTTCAGCGTTATGAGCTTTCAGAAGGGAAAGAGAAGGACAAATCTTATTCTTTATTTTAAAATAACTCAGGTCTTCATGATGTAGGCTTAGAAATGGATCAACCACTTTTATGTAAAACATTGTAAACTTGTTGTTTGTGGCAACCACATATCACATCAGCATCTTTCAACTTTCAACTTTCAGTGACTTTAGTAAGAGAAAGAGAGACACATTATCATTTCTATTTTTGATCAGCTGGTCTTCATGTAGGCTTACAATTTGTACACTTACTTTCATGCACGCTATTAACTTGTTGGGAAACCGAAAGTGTCATATATATCACACAAGTTCAATAGTTTTTCCATGTCCCCCCAATAATCCTGGATTGCGCAGGTTCTTTACTCCTGACATCACCTGTTATTGTGACACAAATAAATTATCATTATTATTATTATTATTATTAATAATATATAATAATAATAATAATAATAATAATAATAATAATAACAATAACAATAATAATAATAATAATAATTATCATTTACATAGCGCGATAAAAAATCATGCTAAAATCAAGCTCTCAGCGCTTTACAAACATTGATGAAACCATATAAGAAAAAAACAATTTGGCACACACCATGTTTCATAGCAATGATATAGAATAGAAAGTAACATTAATTAATGAGAGAGAGAGAGAGAGAGAGAGAGAGAGAGAGAGAGAGAGAGAGAGAGAGAGAGAGAGGGAGAGGGGCATGCAGGAGTTTAGGTGGGGGGGGGGGCAGACAAAAAGACGGAGACAAGTGGGCAGGGCAAACTTTGACATGAATAAGACGAAGAGAAAGAGAAATAATGAGAGAGATAGACAGAGAGGAAGGTGGGGGAGGAGAGGAGAGAGAGAGAGAGAGAGAGAGAGAGAGAGAGAGAGAGAGATGAGAGAGAGAGAGAGAGCAGGAGAGAGAGAGAGGAGAGAGAGACGAGAGAGAGAGAGAGAGAGAGAGAGAGAGAGAGAGAGAGAGAGAGAGAGAGAGAGGACAGGCAGACAGAGCGTAAGGAAACAAAGAGAACATAATCAATAAGAAGTCATAAGATAAAAGCACTAAAAACATTAAGCAATATAAATTCACATCTCCAAGATAAAAGTACTAAGACTTTAACCACACTTAAGCAAAACTAATTCAATTCGACACATGATATTTTACTCTCTCTAAGAACAAGTCTGACAACATGATTTTGAATGCGTTGGAGTTTGGAGGTCAGCTTTTCTGGAAGATCATTCAAGAGGGAGTTGCAATAGTCAAGTCTAGAAATAATTAAAGAAACACATAGTTTGTTTGCAGAGTCAACTGAGAGATAAGAACAAATTTTGCCTATTCTTCTGAGCCGAAGGTACAAAACTTTGCAGAGGTGGTTCACATGTACTTCCATAGCACATTGCTTCAGTCGTAGTATTGACTTAAATTTGCTTAAACACCAAGCAAATTAAACCCCAATCACACAACAACTTCAGTAGATATTGTAACTTTCCATGTATTAGTAAAACCAGACTTACATCAAGTTTATTGTTCCTGATATCACCAACTATTGTAATATGGAAAACTTACTGACTCATATTTCTGAAACACCAAGCACACTGAAACTCAGTCAAAGGGATGCGTGGGGTGATCAGATCAGGCCATATGTTATTGCTGCAGATAAGATTGTGGAAATTGGCGACATTACTGTGCTGATCTTTGGTATTATTGGGAACTTTATGGTGATTCTGATCATGCTCCGACTTCCTGCATCAACGACTAGTGTGTTCTTCCAAGCCCTGGCCTGGTCTGACCAGCTAATGTTGTTCATAAATCCCCTGAACAGCGTTTCTCAGCAGAACATTCAAAGTGCCATTCGTTGAAGAACTCGGTTCCTGGCAGTGCAAACTTATTATGATGATGATATACCTGACAGCGGCTCTCTCTCCATGGATGCTTGTGGCGCTCGTCTCACTCAGAGCGGCTTCTGTGCTTGTGGCCACTGCGAGTGAATAGTGTGTGGACCATCAGGAAGTCAAGAATCACTGCTGTTGTTATAATTGTTGTCATGCTTCTAATCCATTGTCATTTCTTGTATGGATTTAGTATATCCAGTCGTCGGGAATGCAGTTATAGTGCTGTATCCAAAACATACAGCTGGTTTTTCGGAACGATTTGGTCTTGGGTTGACTTTGCCGGAGTGTTCTTTAGTACCATTCACGTTACTGGTGGTCAGCAACAGCGCTCTCAGCTGGACGGTTGTCAGGTCTGTGAGAACTAGCAAGCATACTCTCTGCACGGCAAGAGACCCAGGATTCCAGACAACAAGAAAATGTCCTCATTGACAGTCACACTGATTGCTACAAGCGTTTCTTTTTTCCTCCTAACAACACCGCTAACAATTAATATCATCATGTACCCGTATATTGATTTGGATGATCCCATTAAGAATGGGCATTTTCGAGTCTTCCTAGCAATAAGCAAAATTTTGTGGTTCTACAATAGCGCTGTCAACTTCTATCTGTATTGTCTAACAGGGTCTAAATTCAGGGCAGAATTTATCAAGATACTATGTCAGATTTGTGGTCTATTCTATAGTGTAAAGTCGGCTCTGCGAGCAGTGCGAAAACCAAAATGAGAAGATAACCCTTTTTGTTAGTTGTACAGTGAACTCAGCAAAGGAAAGAATAAGAGAAGTATAGACCTGCCATTTACAAATATTGTACATAGCCTACAAAAACCCGTTACACTACACCATGCACGTATTTTCTTTAATAACAATTGTGGTAATGCACACGCCACTCTCATTGACTCACGCTTCCTTAAAGTTGTATTCAAACTGCGCGCTGTGGGCAGGACCACACCACTAAGCCAGTACTCAAATGAGTGGGTAAACAATAAGACAATCAAATCCGTTAACCATCGACAAAGTCATGCATTATTTTATCTTCTTACCACGGAAACTTACCAACGAGCCCATCAAGCTTGACATGATTCTCTGAGGACTGTTTTCTCTCAAGTCATTGCACAATGTCTCTTCATATAGCCAGAATATAAGTAATGTAATTAAATATAAATGCCACCAAAAAAAATATAAAAATTAATGTTATGATTGTTTTAAAGAAGGAGCAAAATAATTGGCCACCTAAACAAAGATCAAGGGATCGCGGGATCATGGCTATAAACACGTTTTCCTCTTTTACGTCTGAAATTATAAGAAGTATTCTTTCTTTTTTTGGTTTAAATTGTTATTGTTTTGTGCTAAATAAGTATTATTGTCTTTAACCTCTCAGGCAATGAAACAGTAGCTGCTGTTCGTTTCAGCTGTAGCCTACGCCTATCACTCAGGACCTCAACCGACTCAAACTCGCCCATACAGACGACTGTTTATCCGGTTGGGTCAGGAACCCAGACCCCAGAACACACCTTACAACTCTGCCCAGGCCACGATATTCTACGACGCCAGAACTGGCCGTGCGTGGGCCGTTTGCCGTTGTGTGTGTGTGTGTGCGTGTGCGTGTTTGTGTGCGTGTGCGTGTGTGTGTGTGCGTGTGTGTGGTGTGTGTGTGTGTGTGTGTGTGTGTGTGCGTGCGTGCGTGCGTGTGTCGGTGTGTTGTCTTGTTTGCGTGCGTGCGTGCGTGTGTGTGTGTGATGTGTGTTTTTGGGGGGGTTACTGTTCTGCGGCAGGCCGCCACGACCTGGAGAAGACTGCGAACTTCGTCCTGCAGCTGGTTTGTAAGTCTGACGGTTTTTGCCAACTGAATTGACGGCTGAAGAAAAAGAAGACATCACTCTGCTCAGGCTCCACAATTTAATTGGACAGAAATAAAGCTGTTGATTAAAGTTGCAATATGTCAGATGCGTTTTTAGTCTTTATAGATAATGAACTAGCCGGTTGCTACCCGCTTCGCGCATAAAAGCCTAGTCAACTGTATTAAGAATCCACTGTATTATTATTATTTGCGTGTTGGGTTGATTGTTAAAAAAAAATTGAATGTCTGGAGAAGTTCTTTTTAAGCGTTTTAGTGAATGTGTTAACACTATGGAATGAATGAAAATGGTGCTTTACGTCCTGTCGGTATGGACACTTGTGGGACATTTGTAAATGCAAACATGGTGGGAACAATACTGGAGGCAATGCCACGGAGGCAGTGCAACTCCAGTAAAGTCCCGATTTTTTTAGCAATGCAGATAGGTGTAAGCGGTAGCCACGCCTCGGTTAAAACCTCATCAGCTATGGTACCGCCCAATCGTATATAACCAAGTGTGTTAACATTATGAAAGTCTATGAAGGGATCCAGCGGGATCGAGTTTTAAAAGGTCTGGGCTTGACGAAACATGCATTTATTTTAAAATAAATCTAAATCAAAATTAATAAAGCGGACGCTTTGAAACTTTTGATGTTATTAGTACTATATTGTGTACCTATTGCCAAAATATCACGTTTGTATCTGTTACCATTATTTAGAAAATAATGTTTTGGTAACCTATGCAACCCAATAATAGAACAGAAACAACTGGCCAGCTTTCAAATTGACTTTGACTAATACGCTAATTACGGAGCGTGTTGCAAAATGTAATGTAACTCCTACCTTCAACATGGGTCATCCCTCAGGATACTGTGAAAGTTTGGCGGCGAAAACTAAAAACCACGGCTAAAATACGGTTTGCATAGGACACAAAAAGTACACACACACACACAAACACACACACACACACACCACACACACACACACACACATAGCTGTTGCGCTTATAGATATTAGATGGTACTGGCGTGACGAAAACTGTATATTTGTCTTAAATGATCATAACACGCCCTAGATAATTGTTTGCTGCTTTGTCTTTCTTCTTTTTGTTTCTTTGATCATGGAACGGCTGTTCATCAGTGAAACAAAACAGCACACATTTCTGAAATGCCTAACCTTCTGGAACACTTCGAGACCATTAAAGCCAGAGCAGACTGTCTTCAGTAGTTAACTGATCTGGTTTACAACTTGTTCACGGGTTTTCTCTATTGGTAATACCCATGAAACATTGTTCTGCAGTTGGTCCCTGCATTAAGTAAATGTTTTGCTTTAAAAAAGGTAAGCCTACGTACGTCACTTACGGTCCCTTCTTCTGGCAAATATTAAAGACACCAGTGGACGCATCACTGGTTTTTCCTGGGTTGCTGTGACCCACATACCGAATGTCCCCATATCAAATTCAAATTGAGGGGACCTGGCTCATTAAACTGATGTGTCGGTTCGAATTTTAGGGGTTTCATTTATATGGGGAGTCAGACTTGGTCAAAAAAACAAGATTTCTTTCCAGTTATAAAGAGGGGAAAACACGTGAAAAAACCAACATGATTTTGGTGTGTGTAAGTAAAAAACACTCTATCTGTGTTGTGGTAAAATTGGTAAAATTGGGACTTTGCTGGTTTCGGTGCTGCCTCGGGCATTGCCTCCAGTATTGTTCTAAACCATATTTGTATTTTACAAAATGTCCCATATGTGTCTGGATTCAGACCAAGGAGGACGTAAAACTCCATTTTGAGTGAGAGGACCCCATAGTTTTTGACACGTGATCTGGTGGATGCTAAGAATAGCCCCCTCCAGTCTCTGCCCTTTCCATTAGTTTCAGACGGTATCAGGTTAGGGTCTTAGGGTTAGGACTAAGGTTTGGGATATGGTTAGGGATATAGGCTTAGGGTCAGCTTAATCATCAACTGTTATTGGTTTTGTGTATTTGACTCTAAGCAGACCCTAGACATCTATTCCTAACCCTATCCCAAAACCCCTATTCCTAACCCTAACCCCAAACCGTCTAATCCAGACACAAAAATAAAAATTGATGGTGTGCTATGAGAAACTGACACTTAGCTGACCCTAAACCTAAACCAAAATGTTTTACCAAATGACAACTTTATTTCGTTGCCACTGGGTTTAACGAGTACTAAGTGCATGGGCACACTGGGACCTCGAGTTTATTTGTCTCATCAAAGACTCCACGTTCAGGGACCATAAGGCCTAGTGCAGAGTGAGAAGATTGAAAAAAATCCCCTGTACCCAGCGTTCGAATTCGGGTTTGCTTGGTATAGGCTGAGGCGAACGCGTTACCTCTGTGCCCACTCTACATTGTTGCTAGTCTAGTAGGCCTAGTGATATCACAAAGTGCATGGCCGGTGTTGCCATGGGGAAAAATTAAATAATGACATCGTGTATTTCGCCCATTACGAGGACAAAGATCTCTGAAAGTTGTTGGACACATAGACCAGATTTGCTAAGCAAATAATTAATTATGGAGAGAGTTAAAAGCATAGCAAATATTTGTCAAACTTCTTCTTTTTCAACTGTGCCAAGCCCTGCCATAATTATGCTCAGTCTGGTTCGGTTGATGAAGGTCGTAGTCAGATGCAGCGCCGCAAAACAGGACAACAGCGCTTGAGAGCTGATTTGAAACATTGCAAAGGGACTGGATATGGCGAATTTCGCGTGGCAAGGAGTTCCAAAAAAAAAAAACTGACGGGGCCGAAAAGGAAAAAAAGGAGCCCACTCAAAAAAAAACATTTTTGTTCGTGTACCAGGAACATAGAGAATTTTGGAATCTGAAGATGACCGCAGCCTTGCCTTGATGGAGTATAAGACAGAAAGCATGTCAGAGATGTAGCTAGGGGGCATTTCCAGAGAAATAAGAATGACATAAATAGAGTGGAAACTTTGTAGTCAATACATGCTTTGATGGAAAACCAATGGAGGGATATCAGGAGTGGTTGAACATGATGATACTTAGAGACCTTGAGGACAAGTCTGGCAGCAGAGTTCTGGACTTTTTGAAGCTTGTAGTGACCCACCTACCCAACTAAACCCTTCGACCAACCATTCATTTTTTTCTTTGATTACAATTAACTACGTTTTAGAGAAGAACAGATGGTTTGAGCATAGTTCAAGACCAGATCACACACAAAGGTGCTAAACAAGCTACCCAAATTTGTCAGAATGATCTGTCGTTCCAACTAAAACAATCCAAATGCCAACTTTTATAATTACAACTGAATATATTTAGAAAAGAACAGATGGTTTGAGTATATTTCAAGACCAGATCACACACAATGGTGCTAAGCAAGCTACCCAAATTCGTTATAATGACCTGTCTTTCCAACTAAAACCCCCGCCAACTGTTATAATTACAATTAAGTCCTAACTGTGAACCACTCACTTCACCCAAAATGAATGAAACTAAAAACAAATTGAAATGAACGCTTAACACTAGTAACTACTCATCCACCCCTCCAAGAGTGAACAGGTACCAACACACAGGAAATACCAATAAGGCTACACCCAAATGTATGCACTAATAAACTAAACGCTGCAGATGGCTAACCCCACCTTTTCACCACCAAAGCAACAACCCCACAGGTAAACAACCACAATAAAATGAGGCTTGTTCAAACAATGTTCAATCCCATCTGGCTACAGCCCTCGGCAATGAACAGGCTATTTCACCCCTCACTGTTCAAGGGCGATAACCCACTAACCAAACACCCTCTACCCATCTAATACACATAAAATGTAGGGAAGTCACCCCACACTATGCATGCACACACTATTATTATGTCCCTTCATGCCAAGTCACCGATGTGGCGATAACTCAGCAAAGTTAGATTTACTTAGAGGTCAGCATATCCGCACTATGCCATATAGTACTATTCGACTTGAATCGTTCAAAGCCTCGACACCTTTTTCTCCACCCCACGCAGTTCAGCTTCTTTCAACCTCGTGGCCCTTCTCAATGTCTAAGGTCAGCAGCAGCTTCTGTGGTTTTACACACCTCAAAAACCTGAAGGCTTCTCCTCCCCACACGATGCAGCTCCCTTTCGGCCTCGCGGCCCTTTCATTGCCTTAGGACAGCAGCAGCCCCGATAACTCTGAGGGCCTGTTTAAAACAAAAAAATAAAACTATGTAATACTATGTCCTTATTAAAATAATCTTCGAAATTCCCCGTTTACTACCGCATAGCCGGACACCACTATATCATTTACATCAAAATATACAACAAAAGAAAATGATATTCTGATTCTAATACTCATTCCGTCAAGCCTAGGTAATTTGTCACAAGGGGTTAGGCGGTTTCCCTTTACACACATGTTGCATACATGGTCCTGAGCAAGAACAGCGTGGGAAACACCACCTGCAGGATGGGGGGGGGGGGGGGGGGGGGGGGGGTGGGGGGTGGGGGGGGTTAGGATGCAGTGGTCATTTAAAGTCCGGCAGATTTCAGATCTCATTACTTATGACGCTTTTATGCTTTCCTACTGTAGCTGCTTAACTCCTCCCCTGCGACGTCACTCACACCAGCCTATGATGACGCACAAGCATTGCATTTTGTGCCTTATACAAAATGTATGGTGGCTGGTTTATGTCAAAACTGTAGGTGTCTGAATTTATTTTGTTACAAAGTTTACTGAATTTGTAGTTTTCTTCAGCATTATAAGGATTCTACCCTTTAGGTAGAACACTATTGCATTTGTAAGATGTTTTTTCCCCTTCTTTTTCTGCCCCTTTTTCATCCGATTTGGCTGAGATTTTCAGGAAAGTTGCCAAATTAAGTGATTGCCAAATAAGTAATATTAAATTATTTTGCAAAAAAATCGGCGAAATATGGCCAAAAAACCGGAAAAACTCGGCAAAATTTAATGAAAGAGAAAACGGGAAATTGATATTTTTATCCTTGTCTAAATTTTGGTGTTAGAATTTACATTGGCTCAAATTTAGGCGATCACAATTTAATAGCAAAGTGAGTTTTGTTATGTGCATGCGCACGGAATTGTAATAGTTAAATTGTGAGTCGTTTTTCTTCATTCTGTCTTGGTTCCTGTTGGGAAGCAGAACCTCTGTTAAAGCGTAGCAGAGTAAGGGAAAGGGAAGAGGACCTTCCATTTCCGTGTAGTCCCCTAGTGCTAGGGTAAGTGTTATGATTGTTGAATAACTGACGTTGGTATTGGATATTGTTAATTGTAGTTCGTAGTGTATTAGTAGATGTTGACATTGTGTTAGTTGCTGAACAGTTGTACTTTTTGTGACTTCTTATAAATGAACTATGGTTTTCAGTTGTATTTATTGAGACAACAAACTATACTACCTTTGGAGTAAACGTTAACAATTTCGGATGAGAAAGTTAACTGTTATCAGTGAGTAAATTAATGATCATAGTTTTAGATCGTGTTTAGATGAAACATGTTTTGGAAACTTATTGTTATGTTTATGTTGTGTTGTGTTGTCTAGTGTCTGTAGGATAAAGGGGGAACGGTAGGACAGTAGAGGGAACTGACATTACGCAAGGGAACTAATTATGGACTTTATAAACAGGGACCCGGTTTGGTGACTGCACTGGAGTGGATGCCCTAGGAGAGGAGCGCCTCCATTGTCACCAGCAGCGTGGACAGCTGCGATCTGAGTGCTTGCGAGCATCAGGATGACGTCAGTGAATGGGACGTCGACGTCGACTGTAGAGTAGAATGGTTTGTATGATTCCTCAACTACTGCACCTCTTTTCCCACTTATCTAGTCATAATACTACTCGGGGACACAATTTTAAACTAACCAAAACACTAACCAACACCAGACAGTTTCATTCGTTCTTTACTAATAGAATAACAAATTTATGGAACAATTATCATTTGATACCATCAATGCACCTTCAGTAAATACATTTAAAAATCGTATTGACAAAGAATTATTAAAATATACTTTTTCTACCAATTTGGATGTATATGAAAAATAAAGCTAAGTGTTAGTATACACTCAAGCCAAAATAAATCCACGGGCAAATAAACATATTTTAAAAAACAATTGATATTTGATGCAAAAAAAATTTACCACTAATGCAGGGCAAAAGGCTTATAGCCTATAGCCTTATGTGATATTTGATATGTGAATCCGCTTAATCGGCCACTTTTGGGACCAGGAAAAATATGTCCGATAAAGCGAATCGGCCGATAAAACTGAACATCGAGATACTGTATGACGCAATTATGCAAGTCAAAAGCAATGACGTCAAAATTAAATGTTGCAGTTCAAATTCAAATTCTTTCCCTGTTTTGTATATGTCTGTGTCTACAAGTGTGTGTCTGTGTGTGTTTATTAGGATCCTACAACTTGACTAGGAAGCACTGAGTAAAAGACAATGATTTTGTTTTCCTTGAGTGATTTTAACGCCTTTGCACGGGTCTTTCAATTGCAACGATCTTCACCTTCCACAGCTTCACACGTTCAACAACATGTTGCTCGTCAAAAGCATGTTGTCAGTGTTGGTCCTGTGGCCTCTGTTGTTTCTCCCTCCTCAAAAAAGGGTAAAGAGGAAAGATTATATGAGAAAAAATGTGGCCAATAAAGCGAAATTGGGAGGATTTCAGCTTTGGCCAGTAAAAACGAAAAAAATAAGACATGCTATAAGAAAAAAAGATTCCGTGTTCCAAAGGAAATTGGCCGATTAAGGTCGGCTTTTGGGGTCTGATTATCCGATGGCAATTAAAAGGGCCTCCTCACTGATTGTGGCTCTCTGTAGATTGGCTTACTGTTTAGCCCTGTGTCACTCTGGACTAACCTTGGCCCCAGGGTTTGAAAAAAAAGGTTTTTGTTGATGATATGTTAAACCCCTTCCTGCTCGTTATTCAAATCTCCTCTGAACAGATGTGGTTCATATTTTCAGACTTTGCTCTAAAGTACATTTGCAACAATTACGTTAGATTATTGAACCGAAAGTATGAACCGGAAGTTGCCCCAGATATGGTCAGACAACTTATGCTAAATTGTCAATATAAAACCAATTAGGCAAAATGTGGCCGAAAAATGCAAAATTTTGCCTATTTTTTTAATCTTGAATAATTTCCCCCCCTCCCCCCCGGAAACAGCTGCACAAAATACAATCATATTTTCGATATTTACTCAAGAGTTACGGTGCAAAGCTTCCATGTCAAACCCAAAATCGGAAGTGAGTTGGAAATGGACAAATTTGGGTAAATTTTAATCTTAAATAACTAGAAAACGGCTGCACGAAATGCATTCCTATTTTGTGTGATTATTAAAGATTATTAAAGATTAATGATGCAACACTTCCAGTATCAATCAGAGCCGGAAGTGGGGAGGGAAAGGCTGTTGGAGGGGAGAATCCTGTCATGTTTGTTCTCAAAGGCAAACATAAGCCCTCTAGTTAAACATTATGACTGATGTTTCAGCCAGGTTAAGTCAAGCAATGTCATCTGAAGGGATTAAATAATTTATCTTTGCACACAAGTCATGTCGTTTACATACATTGAGTGGAAAAAATTGTGGGAAACACACCACAATCTACGTGCGAAGATACAGTGGTCATTTAAAGTCCAAACAGATTGACAAAATTAATGTACTACTGTTCAGTTTTCAGTTCTCCTGTAGTACAAGTAACCAGAAAATTAGTCTTTTCTCTTTGACGACATGCTTAGTCATAAATGGTGCATTGTTCTTCATCACAAGAAAACAGAACATGTTTGCTGATCACTGTCTCTTTTCTTACTTCCACACCAATCACTTATTTTTTTTAAAAATCAAGTAATCTTTTTTTTTTTTTTTACAGCTAAATGCCTAAGAGAACTAGCCTACATACTTGGTTCATTTAGTTCATATTTTACAATACTGAATTGTCTACATACAAAATTTTATTTTTTTAATCTCTGAATTCTTAGCAACTTGCTGAAAGGAAATATACATCTTACTCTCAAAATCGCATATTAGTTTATAGATTAGCCCAATTATTTCTCGGGACCCTTGGCTTAAAGACACAGATTGAACATTATGAGTAACAACCACGTGCAGCATTGCCTTCATAATCCATGTCATAGTGAGTGAAGAAAAAAGTGGTATTAAGAAGTTATCATAATTTCTGAAAATCATAGATCATATTAATGCATAACTTTTTGGAGAATTTTGTTTGATATACCCAAGACATTTATCGTTGATAATATGCTGTTTACAATCTTCAAATAATCAAACTATAATATTTTTAGTACTTGATGTTTTTAAGATTCAAAGTGTCTTTCTTATGCTTTTTACGAAGGCCTGGTTGGCCTCTTACAAACCTATCTACTATATTTGTTAAAACCGCAGGACTTAACTGGTGTTGCACTGACTCCAGGCATGTGCAGCCAGTATTGTTCCCCACATCTCTTGAACCCTAGCCCTCATGTGTGTCTATGACCGAGAGGCATGTAAAACATAATTTTCACCTTTAATTTACAATTACGTCTGTGGCACACAATGCATAGAAATATATTTTGAGCTGCATTTCTAGCTTTGTTAACGAACAGGTTTAAAAAAGAATGGATGTGCGTGTCTATATTACACTCCCGTGAATGGATACAATAACACAAGCTATCATTATTGCAAAAGGCCCTATCTTAAAGAAATTCACAGTTTAGCTTGTGGTGATGCCTGCAAGGAAGACGTCTTGATAATTATGCTTAATAGCCTGATGTATTGTAGTATGAAGAATAAATTGGAATTATTGGCATGCCTGACATCAATTGTTTATGCCACTTCCTTCAAGTGCAATA
>CM065684.1:52858458-52878458 GCA_017654935.2 Phymorhynchus buccinoides
CTTAATTTCTAGGAAACCAGAGCGAAGTGAATGTTCCGATCCTTGAAAAGGCTGTCTTTCTGTGATCTCGACGTGCTTCTTGAAAAAAAAACCTCACCCGTCAGGGTGTCCCTTTAAACAAAACCCACTGTCGTCGAATGTTTGTATTCCGCTCACAACATCTTCAGCAGTTTTTAAAATGGATATTTTTTGGAGTGATACGTTTCAAAGCATTTCGTCGATTTTCCCCCCAAAATAAACAATGTTTACAAAAAGGCAGAAACTTCTTTCTTACATGTGTCCATTCTTTCTATCTTTCTTTTCTTCTCTTCGTCCATTCTTTCTTTCTTTCTTCCTTAATTTCTTCCTTCCTTCCGTTCTTTTACCGGTTTCATGGCGTCTTTCTTGCAAGGCACGTCGTCCACGATGCTGATACCAGTCTGGTTCAGTGAAGTCACCCACCTGTCCTATCATCATCATCATCATCATCATGCTAGGCACGTCGTCCACGATGCTGATTCCAGTCTGGTTCAGTGCGGTCACCCACCTATCATCATCATCATCATCATCATCAGTCATCAATCATCATCATCATCGTCATCGTCGTCGTCAATCATCATCATCATCATCATCATCATCGTCCGTCCTGCGTCGTGCAAGGCACGTCGTCCACAATGCTGATTCCAGTCTGGTTCAGTGCGGTCACCCACCTATCATCATCACTATCATCATCACCATCAACATCATCATCATTGTCGGTTCGTCGACGTCGTAATTCATCCAGAAAGTAAAAATCTATATAAGAGAGAGGTACATCATAGAGAGCGTTAGAAGTACTCTGGATTGCCTCTGCACTCATCAAGGGTAGGTTTACGTCGTCGTCGTCATCAACATTCATCGATAAAACGAGAAGAATAAAACACCATCATCATGTAGCCGCATCGTTCGCCACTATCATCATCACTTCTTCAATGAAGCTTCATCAGGGCTGTAGCATAACCTTATGCATCTGAATGTACATATACTTCTTTCCTCAGGCATTCTGTCATAACCATTGACACGTAATAAAATAATAATAAACAATAACAAAAAAACCTATGCAATATAGGTTGACTGCCACCTGTCAACCTCACGCACGCGCACCGCACACGCGCGCGCGCGCGCACACCACCACGCCCACACACACACACACACACAGGGGATTTATAAATCCACTTTCACCAAACAAAAATTGAGGGTTGTGGCTACCGCGTAATTTCTTGTTACCTACATGCGGTCTAGCCGTCTAGACTAAACTAGATTGCCTTCCGTCTGAACGAAGCCATTGGAAACGAAATGACGTGCCTATAGACAACTCAATGAAGCCGTACGGTCAATTAAGCCCAGAGGCTCTGACTGATTCGATCGACTTTGTTGGAATTGTCTCATCTGGTGACTCCATATTGTTACCGAGAGTACCTTAATTATCTATATCACGGTGGCCTCTAGTCCCCAACCCCCCCCCGAGATCGTAAAGAGGCCTTTCAAAAGGGAAAAGCGATTGCTGTAAATGGTTTAAGCGTAACCGTTGTTCAGCAAAATGTCTTCTTTCTCTTTCTGGCAATGGAAGATGCAAACAAACACAGACTTACAAACTGGTGGGGAAAAAAAAAATACTATGCAGAAAGATTAGGCAAACAAAATCGCACACACATTAGCTTTTGTCTATGCTTAAAATGTAAAACTTCGAAAGGTCGAAAACAGATTGTTGTCTTGGAATGTATCTCCGTTTCAATTAGGAATATTATTTCAATTAAAAAACAACTTCCAACCCGAAAACAGATTATGACACGGTTTTGAAATGTGTGTGTGTGTGTGTGTGTGTGTGTGTGTGTGCGTGTGTGTGTGCGTGCGTGCGCGCGCGCGTGCGTGTGTGTGTGTGTGTGTGTGCGTGCGCGCGTGTGTGTGTGTGTGTGTGTGTGTGTGTGTGTGCGTGTGTGTGTGTGTGTGTGTGTGTGTGTGTGTGTGTGTGTGTGTGTGTGTGTGTGTGTGTGTGTGTGTGTGTGTGCGTGTGTGTGTGTGTGTTTGTGTGTGTGTGTGTGTGCGTGCGTGTGTGTGTGTGTGTGATTGCGTGTGCGCGTGTGCGTGTGAGGGCCTGTCTGCAGGCCTACTACTCACTTGTACACTCCCTGTCTGCTTGACATCACCTCGTCGTACGATACACGGGCAATCACCATCTGAAAATGCGGTTATATTATCAGATAAATATGTACGTGCACGCGTGCACACACACACACACACACACACACATTTCAAAATGATGTTAACCAATATGCAATGATAAAAAGAGCTTTGAGTATAAAGGACCCGGAATCATGTCTAGACACGAGCAGAAAAAATATCTAAATGGACTGTAGGCTACAGTGTAGGTCTACATTGCAACACTACAGTCTTACATCCTTTGAAAACGGCATGCGGATGCTGTTCCTCCTGCTCTGCAGCGATTCCTTGGAGTAGCAGTGAGCCTTGAGGAACTTGAGGGGGAAGACTCCAGTGTGACCGGGGTCCTCCTTCCACTCGGCTACCAGACACCCTTCCCCTGGAGAGGGACAAATAAAAGACATGACTTTGTCCACATTTTTTGCCCGTGTGTTGGAGATATAATTTTATTGACAAAAACGAACTGGACAGGCTGCTCTTTCCGACAAAAGATCACCCATAGTTTTACTGATTTATAACATTTTTTGCCCGTGTGTTGGAGATATAATTTTATTGACAAAAACGAACTGGACTGGCTGCTCTTTCCGACAAAAGATCACCCATAGTTTTACTGATTTATAACATTTTTTGCCCGTGTGTTGGAGATATAATTTTATTGACAAAAACGAGTGTTACTGATTTATAACATTTTTTGCCCGTCTGTTGGAGATATAATTTTATTGACAAAAACGAACTGGACTGGCTGCTCTTTCCGACAAAAGATCACCCATAGTTTTACTGATTTATAACATTTTTTGCCCGTGTGTTGGAGATATAATTTTATTGACAAAAACGAACTGGACTGGCTGCTCTTTCCGACAAAAGATCACCCATAGTTTTACTGATTTATAAACGATAATTTTGCTTTTATTTAGAACCCGCACCCCCATACCCCGTGGGAATACTTTGGGATCTTCCAGTACAAAACAGTTCCCCAGCCTTCTGAACGGTTCTGTACTAGCAAAGCTAATCTATCACGGACCAGACAATTCGATGGCTTGGGGTTAAAACGACTATCTTTAGATTGTCCATTGACGTATTATTGAACCTATTACAAAAACTAATGACTTGTATCAAACAATGACTGCAGAAATATAAGAAGGGGGTTATGCTTTTTATATTTCTGCAGTCTTTTTTTGATACAAGTTATTAGTTTTTGTAATAGGTTCAATAATATGTCAATGGACTATCTAAAGATAGTCCGTTTTGACTCCAAGCCATCGCGTGACTGTTTTTTTAAAAATTCTGCCTTTTTTTTAAAATGCAGAAGAAGCAGTTTTCCAGATTGAAACCAAGCGTCTTCTGATATGACAAATAATTAGTAGGAATCTATAGAACAATACCAGAATTGTGTGGACAATTAGGAGGGTGCGTCTTATAATAGATGCGCCTTATACTATAGTATGTGGAATACAAGGTCTCTTACACGTGAAAATGTGGGCTTTGTCATCACAGATACAATAATGATTGTTCACACACGCACGAACGCACGCGCACGCGCACGCACACGCACACGCACACACACGCACGCACGCGCACACACACATACACATACACACACATGCGCGCGCGCGCGCGCGTGCACACACACACACACACACACACACACACACACACACACACACACACACACACACACAAAATAAATCCTTGAAGCTATTTTGAAGCTAGCATTAAATAACAAGACAATGTTTCCTAATTGCAGAAAACAAAAACCCTTCACGCATAGACCTAATTTTCTAATCTGGTTTACGACCTGGTAAGGGTTAATTTAAGGTCAGTGGGTTTGTGGGGTTAACAACAATTGTCAATAGACAGGACCTGAAAAACAGACCCGGAACTCCTCATCTTAGCTCTGCAACTTAACAATTACCTTGATGATAAGCAGATTATCTCCTGCAGTCTATTGTAAGCCTTTTTAAAAAAAAAATCAGAACAGGCTGTACTGAACTTCGCCAAAGTAGGCTTCAGTGAATCAGTCAGAGTTTGCAGTGAAAAAGTGGGTCGCATGTGATGAATTGACATCTAGATAATTATGATCTTTATGTTTTTAGAACAAAGATCAAATCATCAAGTTACCTTAACTGGTTTTGATTCGAACGTTCGCATCTATAAGACCTTTGGACACAAAAGTTTTTTTTAAATTTTATTATTGTTGCATTTCGAATGCTCTAACTTTTAAGTCCTATAGATCAGGAGAACGGTGCTAGGAATAAACTGGAGATTGTTTCACAACTAATTGTTATCTCTGTGTGAAATGTTGGAGTTGAAACTGCTACAAGATTTCATATATCTCTGCTGTGGATGTGGGAATTAAGCTTTTTTCAAAGACCCACTGACCCACCACGATTAAGTCCCTTGTTTTTTTTCTGGGTAGCTGTGACCCACATAAAAATGCCCCCAACTTCAAATTGAGGCTGCTCTTTAAAATGATGTTTCGTTTCTAATTTGGGGACATTTGTATGGGAGTCAAACCTGGTCAAAACAAGATTTCTTACCAGCTATAAGAAGGGAAAACACGTGAAACCCGTGTTTTTGACACGTGATCTGGTGGGTCTTTACGTTGCGGGAGTATATAAAAAAGAACATCCATGATATATATATAGCTGACAACCCTTGTCAAGAGGACGTTACATCATACATTTCGTCGTTCGATGATAAAGGCCTCTTATTTATTTATTAAGACTTTATAGCGGCCTCTTCAAGACATCACTGCCTTAGGTAAACGTCATTATTGGCCTGGGGCTGCCTAGATAAACTATAACAAATAAGAAACGCAACAAAACTTAACACTGTCAATGTTACTGTCATTGAAAAGATTTTGGGATATTTCCTGAGGCTCGCGTAGAGCCGTTTTTTGTTTCTGGCTCAAGCCACAAACCTATAACTCACTTTGTCGGTCGGTCGGTCTGTCGGTCGGTCTGTCGGTCTGTCGGTCGGTCTGTCGGTCGGTCTGTCGGTCCAAAATTGTCGCACTTCAAATCGAGGCTACACTTCTGGCCGCTCTTTACAATGATGTATTTTAAAAGCGTACAAAATAATAAACATACGTAATACAGACACTACAACAGACACGACGAGTATGCGGTGCTTCTTTCGATGAGCATAAGTAGGATACATAGTTTTAAATGTTTTCCAAAAGATATAAAAAGTTACGAAAGGGTGCAGAGATAACATTCTGGTTTACAGATTAAAATGATTGAAAATCCAGGGGAGGTAACTCATGATTGGAGTGGTAAAAATAGACCGCGTGCCACAAACTATTGCGATTTCGCGCTTGTTTTAATTTTGGGGGTACATTTTCAACATTACAAATTGAAATAGAAGTGGCACACGTAAGTGAAACGAAAGCTGGAAGAGTGATGACGAGAAGTATAACTCGAAAAACGGGGTTTGGATTTTAAAAAAACACCCAAAAGATCCCACCAAAAAAAAACACCCAAAATCGATCCCACCAAAAACCAAAAACATGGATTTAGACCAGTTTTAGACTCAGAAATCGATGTTCCGAGAATACACATAATCTATAGGCTCTGGCTGGCGTTCTCCTGTTCCGAGTATACTCGGAATTCGTCCGGAACGAGCTAAAAGGCATAGCAACCGATCCCTTGGTGGGTCCATACCGCTAAGTCCCAGGCCCTCTAAGTCCCAGGCCCGCTATGCCCCACTCCCTCTAAGTGGTTACATGTCTATGACCACGTGTCTATATGATTTTTAAGTCAACGTGACCAGTACGTCTGTCAGGAAAGGCATAATTCCGAAATTGACGATATAATATGTCAATTTATTAATGTATAAAATTTGGTAAATATATTATGTTGTAAAACTAAAATGCAAGTTGCAAATTTAAAAAGTAACTCCTTGTCGGAGATATACTTTACCCTTGGTAAAACCAAGTTTTGTAGAGCTGTTTCTTTATAACACGTGTAGCACGTGAATTTCGTAAACTTATTGGGTAACTCGCTCGACTGCTCACACAGCCAGCAGCCAAATAGGACACTGTCTGGTTGTGCACAGCACTGTGTCTGGCGATGTTGAGCTAGAAGGCTGCGCCCTTTTAAACAGTCGTTTTTTTAACCGGGTTTTTCGGAAGTCCGGGTAAAGTAAATTTTGGGTTGTTGTTTTCTAAATTGCTAGGATTTAAAGAAGTTTACTTATTTCAAAGTTGTATTTCATTCATAAAGTTTAAATTGGGTTTCTAAATTTTGCAGGGTTTTCAAAATTGTAGGTTTTTTTTAATTTACATTTGCAAAGACATTATGGTGTCTTAAAAATTGTATACTCTTTTTGAGAGAAAGTTACAGTTTCGGTGCTGGTGTGTTTGTCTAAAGTTCTAAGTTTTGTAAAGGCCAGTACATGGTTAAACACACTCACACCGAAACTAATCACGGAAAATTCTGTCCGCGAAGCTAATTCAAGTAGGGCTAGAATATTGACAGCCTTTTCAGTTCCCTTGCAGGGTGTGTGGCCCAGTCCCCCCTGTAACCCCTTCCTGTTGGGTGGACCTTCGACCTGTGGAGCCGGAGAGAGGAAGGGAGACCAGCCTCGCGCTTCTGAGGGAGCCGCTGGTTGAGTGTTGGTGCCAAGGGCACCAACGGACCTGTAAACGTTTGGGTGGAGAACGTTTGGGGAGGAGGTGCAACCAAGTTTGTGACCTTTGGTGGAGAAGACGGTGCTTCGCGGAGACAGATAAGTTTTTTAGTTGGTGTCACGAGGAACGGTGTGTTTGTAAAAATTATCCTGTCAGTGCCTGTCCCAAGACGAACATTTTTTTACTCATACAAAGGGACCAAAGTTGTTCTTGTTTAGTTTAAGAATAAAGGGGTGATAATCGGAAAGTTGTGTTAGTGTGTTAAAGTCCAAGTTAAACTCTGGTTAAGAACGCGCGTGGATGAGAGAGAGACAAAGTGTGTGAGAGTTTGTTTCAGTTTCTTTACAGTGGTGACCCCGTACCCCAGAGTTTGTAGTTGTAGAATATAGGTTGGGAATTTTCGAAAAAAAAGGGTAGTTATTTTCCAAATCATAAATTTTCAAAAAAATTGTAATAGTTTGTTTTGTATGTGAATTGTATAATTTTGTATGACTTTCTGTATTTAAATTAATTCCCGTGTCCAGTTTACGGGGGCACTTCATTGTAGATATTTTATTTAGGTTTCGAAGTTGCCGAGGGATTAAGATCATTTTTCTTCCTTTTAATTGTCTATATTTTTTTTTTTTTTTATTACTCCAACGCTCTCTTTTCTCTCGACTTTCTTTCTGTTAGTCTTTTATATGGTTAGCTTTTTGTGTGGTTATCACCCCTTTCGTTTGTATTGTCTGTGTTGTTACCGGCAGTAGAGTGTGATTGGTGTGTGTATCTTTCTTGTGTGTATGTTTTCTCTTTGAATGCATTGATGATGTATTATATTTGCAATTAATTGAAAAACAGATTTTTCGTTTTTGGGAAATAATGATGTTGAGTTGTTGTTAGATATTTTGGATTTAATTAAGAATTGCTGCTTTTGGCCAATTTATTGATTGGTTTTTGTTTTTTTTCTGGATAGTAAATGTAACAAGTTGAATTTAAGATTGACTGATTGTCAATTTCTAAACTCGTAACTTGGTAAAACTCGCCTTAGCTTTAATTTCGCTTTCTTGTCCCGTTTGTTCGTTTTGTCTTTCTCGTGCGTTGGTGTCCTGTCGTTGTTTTCAGGATGGATTCTGAAAAATTTAAACTTCTTTGTGCGCAAGCAAAGGAACTTAGTTTAGTTGGTGCTGATGTACAAACATTTATTAATAATTTTGTGGAAAGAGAGGATGCTCGTGAGAACGACCAAAGAGCGAAAGAGGAAAAAATTAAGATTAAACAAATGGAACTGGCTGCCAAGGAAAAAATGGCAGAACTGGCTGCCAAGGAAAAAATGGCAGAATTGGCTGCCAAAGAAAAAAAAGATGCTGCAGAATTGGCTGCCAAAGAAAAAAAAGATGCTGCAGAATTGGCTGCCAACGAAAAAATGGCAGAATTGGCTGCCAACGAAAAAATGGCAGAATTGGCTGCCAACGAAAAAATGGCAGAATTGGCTGCCAAAGAAAAAAAAGATGCTGCAGAATTGGCTGCCAACGAAAAAGAGGCAGAATTGGCTGCAAGAAGGGAGGAAGCAGGATTAGCACTCAAAGAAAAGGGAATGGAGTTGGATGCTAAAGTAAGGTTGGCTGAGTTGAACGCCCAGTCGGAAAAAAAAACTAGAGAAGATTCTGATGTTAATCCTTCAGGTGCAAGAGGAGCGCGGTACCCAAAGATGCCGTACTTTAATGAGAATAAGGATGATATGGACGCTTATCTTTTTAGGTTTGAGGCCTTTGCAACAAGTGCAAACTGGAAGCAGGAAGAATGGTCCATGTTTCTTTGTGTGTATTTACAGGGCAGTGCTTTGTCTCTGTATCATGGTTTGTCAGCTTCTGGGCCTGTTTCTTATGATATATTGAAGAAGGCTTTGTTGACAAAATTTCAGTGTACAAAGGATGGATACAGGGACAAGTTTCGAGCTTCTCGTCCTGAACCGGAGGAGTCATTCTTGTCGTATTCGACGAGATTTTCACATTTGTTTGACAAGTGGGTTGACTTGTCTGACATTGAAAAGACATATGACGGTCTTCGTGATCATTTGTTGTGTGAACATATTTTGTCTTCTGTCAGCAAGGACTTAGCTGTATTTTTGAGGGAACGTAATTTTACATCTTCCAAGGATATGTTGGAGGCTTGTGAGAACTACAGGTTGGCGCACCCCAACAAGAGTATGGCGCGCGCGCAGAAGTTTGAAATGAATACTGCTAGTCAGGCGGTTGTGTCACCGCATGTGCATGTACAGCAAGGACCATCACGTTATGCTCTTAATTCGCCTAGTAAATTTTCCTCACTTCAGAGTTACCAACAGCGTGGTAACCAGAATGCTCGCAGAGGTTTTGTGCACAGAGAGAGAATGCGTGGACGTGGACGTGGACGTGGTACTGGTGGTGGTACTAGTACACAAGGTGGTACTCGGGAGGGAGTACAGTGTTTTGAATGTAACGGCGTTGGCCATTACCGAAGAGAATGTCCAACCTGGCTTAAGAAAGGTGCCAGTGGGACTGGTGATCATGCAGGTTTTTCCAGCGCAGGTACCAGGTTTGGTACTGTTTCTTTTTCTGTGCAGGATTCGGTTGATTCTGAGGTTTTATGTTCTTCAGTCTCTCCAGGAAACGCATTGCCTATGTCCACAGGTTGTGTGAATGGTTTTCAGGTTTCAGTGCTCCGGGATTCGGGCGCTACAACAGCTGGTGTACGAAAGTCGCTTGTTCGTCCAGACCAATTTGTAGGTAGGACACAAGAAGTCATTTCCTTTGGTGGAAATAAGGAGGTTTTTCCTTTGGCGTATGTTGATGTTCAGACTGGGTTTTTTTCAGGTTCATTGATGTGTTGTGTGATTGATGACCCAGTCGCAGATCTCATTCTGGGTAATGTTGATGGGGTTGACCCTATTCCAGGCTTGATTATGTCTGATGTTTCTCCTGTAGCTGCTGCTGTGTTGACCCGAGGTCAAGAAAAAAGAGATGAAAAAAACAAAGACAGATTGACAGTACCTATTTCAGATTTGACATTGTCGACTGATGAACTTATTTCTTTGCAGAGTTCAGATCCGAAGCTGCAGAAATATCATGACATGGCTTCATCAGGGGAGACATTTTCTTCTGCTGATTGTTCGTACTCATTTCATGAACAACAAGGAGTGTTGTACCGTGTTTTTTGTAAAAACGATGTTGAGGTTACACAGGTGGTTGTTCCTGAGGATGTAAAGAACAAAGTTCTTTTCACGGCACATGACGGACTTCTGGCAGGGCATTGTGGAGTCCGAAAGACACTTGGACGTGTACAGAATCGTTTCTGGTGGCCGGGTATTTCCCGAGATGTTCGTCTGTACTGTCGTTCATGTGCTGTGTGTCAGAAGTGTTGTGCGAAAGGACGTGTGCCTGATGTACCTTTGTCTAAAATGGCAAAGCATGTTTGCGACTATGTATGTGATTTAAAAACCAACATAGCCGACATGTGTAAACTGGCTCAAGATTCTGCTGAGGACTCAGCAGCTGTACAAAAGAAGTACCGTGATCGAAAGACTCGACCCCGTTCTTTCCAGGTTGGAGAGGAGGTGTTGGTGTTCTTGCCGACCACGAAGAATAAACTTCTATTGACGTGGAAAGGTCCATACAAAATAGTCGAGATTTTGGACTTTGACTACATTGTGGAAATCGCTGGCAAGAAAAAGATTTTTCATCCTAACATGCTTAAATCTTACTATCGTCGTGCTGTTGCCAGTACTGTTGTTGTGAATGGAGATGTCATTCCATTTGACTGCATTCTGTCTAACCAGTTTGATTTTCAGGATTTTGTTGAGTCTGACAGGAAAGCTCCAGTCTCTGTTCCGAGACCCATGTGTTCAGCGAATGCTTCCATAGCAGTCGTTGAATCTGTCATTCCTGAGGATTGTGTGGTGCTTCCTACAATGGACAGTGCGTCATCAGAGACGTACAAAGATGTAGTGTATTCTCATTCTTTGTCTTCTTCACAGAAAATAGAGATATCTGATGTCTTTTCTAGGTTTGTACCGATTTTGACCTCTAACCCTGGTTGTTGTACATTACCCATTGAACATCAGATACCATTGACATCTGAAACTCCTGTTTTTCGAAAACAGTACCCATTGCCGTTTTCTTCGCAGGGAACCATCAAGGAGGAGGTGTGTTCAATGTTGAATATGAAAGTCATTGAGCCGTCACAGTCTCCATATTCTGCTCCAGTGGTCCTGGTTAAGAAACCAGATGGTTCCACCCGTTTCTGTTGTGATTATCGTGAGCTTAACAAGGTTACTTGTGCAGACGCGGAGCCCATTCCTGATACAGATGATTTATTCATCAGATTGTCCAGGTCGAATTATTTCACCAAGATTGATTTGACAAAAGGATACTGGCAGATTCCAGTCTACGACGCGGACTGTCACAAAACCGCATTTCAGACTCCGCTGGGTCTCTTTCAGTGGGTCCGGATGCCGTTTGGACTCGTCACAGCTCCGGCAACATTTGCGCGGATGATGAGAGCGTTGCAGTTGGGACAGCATGCTGTGTCATTCTTTGATGACATCCTGATTCATTCTTTTGGATGGCAGGATCATCTTCGTGATGTTTGTGATGTTTTGACCAAGTTACAATGTGCAGGTTTGACGGCCAGACCAACAAAGATTTTTGCCGGTTTTCGGGAACTTGTGTTCCTAGGACATAAAGTTGGAAGTGGAGTGTTGCGTCCTGAGGAGAAGAAGATTCATAAAATCTTGCACATTCCCACTCCTTCAACTAAAAGACAAGTTAGAGCATTGTTGGGTTTGGTTGGATATTACAGACGTTATATCCGTGATTTTGCCACACTTACTGCACCTATCACCGACTTGTTGTCGGGAGCGAGTAAGAGGAAGTTTGTGTGGTCTGCTTTGTGTCAGACTGCCCTGGACGAACTTCAGCGTCGGTTGTCCAGTAGTCCAATACTACTGATTGCGGATTTGGACAAACCATTTGTTGTTCGTTGTGACGCAAGTTCTGTTGGTGTGGGTGGTGTGTTGTTGCAGGATCATGATGATGTGTTACATCCTGTTACATTTGTTTCGAGAAAGTTGTTGCCTCGAGAGACCAGATACAGCACAATTGAGCGAGAGTGTTTGGCGATAGTTTGGGTGATTACCAAACTGGGTCGATATCTGTGGGGACGATCTTTTGTGTTGCAGACTGACCACAGACCTTTAGTGTATTTGTGCTCTTCGGCGTTCAAGAACTCCAGGATCATGAGGTGGTCCTTGGCGCTGCAAGAGTACAACTTCGTTGTGAAGTCAATCTCTGGCGCAGAAAATGTTATCGCAGATTTTCTCAGTCGTTAACTAAGACTTGAGATGAAAGCTGATTTTGAGAGAATGTCACATTTTGATGATATTTTGTGTGTGGACTAAACTTAGTTGATGATTGAATCACCTAAAGTATTGCTGATATTATGGTTGTGCGTGTTCATATCACGTCGGATTAGTTGATTGAAAAAGTTAAGATGAACTTCTTGTGACGCATACGTTTTTGGATTTGTTATGTCCTTTGATATATGTCTATGTTGGGTATGACTGTGTTCATGACTTAAATTACTTCGTTAATTAGTTGGCTTGTGTGAATATTTCACATGTTTACATTGAATATTGGCATGGATAATTTAAATCAAAACGTTTGTATCATTATATGAATGATACTATGATGACTTTTTTTTTTGTGCCGTATTAAGTCATACTAAATTGGTATTTAGTTGACTGAATATTTGAAAATATTGGGAAATTGGTTTGTTTTTTTAGGCGTGCTTAGTTAAGAAATTGACATCTATGGATTTGCCTTTTATTGGTATGTTATTTTTTATGCCTTGCCTGACAGACCTTTCCTAATGTTCCCAGTTGCTATATTTAAAGATCGCAAGCGTTCTTTTTTTTTGGGGGGGGGTACTGTCAGGAAAGGCATAATTCCGAAATTGACGATATAATATGTCAATTTATTAATGTATAAAATTTGGTAAATATATTATGTTGTAAAACTAAAATGCAAGTTGCAAATTTAAAAAGTAACTCCTTGTCGGAGATATACTTTACCCTTGGTAAAACCAAGTTTTGTAGAGCTGTTTCTTTATAACACGTGTAGCACGTGAATTTCGTAAACTTATTGGGTAACTCGCTCGACTGCTCACACAGCCAGCAGCCAAATAGGACACTGTCTGGTTGTGCACAGCACTGTGTCTGGCGATGTTGAGCTAGAAGGCTGCGCCCTTTTAAACAGTCGTTTTTTTAACCGGGTTTTTCGGAAGTCCGGGTAAAGTAAATTTTGGGTTGTTGTTTTCTAAATTGCTAGGATTTAAAGAAGTTTACTTATTTCAAAGTTGTATTTCATTCATAAAGTTTAAATTGGATTTCTAAATTTTGCAGGGTTTTCAAAATTGTAGGTTTTTTTTAATTTACATTTGCAAAGACATTATGGTGTCTTAAAAATTGTATACTCTTTTTGAGAGAAAGTTACAGTTTCGGTGCTGGTGTGTTTGTCTAAAGTTCTAAGTTTTGTAAAGGCCAGTACATGGTTAAACACACTCACACCGAAACTAATCACGGAAAATTCTGTCCGCGAAGCTAATTCAAGTAGGGCTAGAATATTGACAGCCTTTTCAGTTCCCTTGCAGGGTGTGTGGCCCAGTCCCCCCTGTAACCCCTTCCTGTTGGGTGGACCTTCGACCTGTGGAGCCGGAGAGAGGAAGGGAGACCAGCCTCGCGCTTCTGAGGGAGCCGCTGGTTGAGTGTTGGTGCCAAGGGCACCAACGGACCTGTAAACGTTTGGGTGGAGAACGTTTGGGGAGGAGGTGCAACCAAGTTTGTGACCTTTGGTGGAGAAGACGGTGCTTCGCGGAGACAGATAAGTTTTTTAGTTGGTGTCACGAGGAACGGTGTGTTTGTAAAAATTATCCTGTCAGTGCCTGTCCCAAGACGAACATTTTTTTACTCATACAAAGGGACCAAAGTTGTTCTTGTTTAGTTTAAGAATAAAGGGGTGATAATCGGAAAGTTGTGTTAGTGTGTTAAAGTCCAAGTTAAACTCTGGTTAAGAACGCGCGTGGATGAGAGAGAGACAAAGTGTGTGAGAGTTTGTTTCAGTTTCTTTACAACGTCAAAGTGACCACTGGTCAGTAGCAGTGACCACTGGTCAGTAGCAGTGACCACTGGTCATCTGCACTATACACGTGCATAAAATAATCATCTGGTGACATGAAGTAAGCTGTTAAGAATCAAAATTATAGTTTTAAGTCAAAGTGACCACTGGTCATTGTCACTGACCACAGGTCATCTACGCTGTACAAGGTACCGAAAATGACCAGAACAGTCATGTCACATCGACACATGAACATAGACGGGTGGACGTAGACACGTAACCACTTAGAGGGTGTGGGACATAGCGGGCCCGGGACATAGCGGGCCCGGGACTTAGAGGGCCTGGGACATAGCGGGCATGGGACTTTTAGAGGGCCTGGTACATAGCGGGCCTGGGGCTTAGAGGGCCTGGTACATAGCGGGCCTGAGACATAGCGGGTCTGGGACATAGCGGCCTTGGACATAGCGGGCCCGGGACTTATCGTACCCCAGGCCTTGTAGTCATGAGTACGAATTAGACATTCAAAACGCTGACCAGTATGTAAATGAGGCTACCCCCCCCCCCCCCCCAATACGATTGGCTGTTGAGCCTAATTTACATACTGATCAGCGTTTTGAATGTCTAATTCGAACTCATGACTACAGGGCCTGGTGCATGGCTTTAACCCTTTCAACGCCAACCATTCTTCAGCCAAAATTTACCATTACATTTGCCCGGGTGGAGAAAAGATTCTGTCTGCAATATTGGGGATTCCTCTGCGGCGTGCATGAAATAGGGTCTATCCTTACCTCCCAAAATGAAGAACATAAGGTCACTGGTTAACAGACCCTCATGTGATGCCTTTCAGTGACATGGGTGTTAACCCTTTCACCGCCAAAGTCGCATTTTAGCACCACAGTGATTTAACACCTATGTCACTGAAAGGCATCAAATTGGGGTCTGTTATCCAAATACCCTATTGTCTTAGTTTTGGGAAGTAAGGATAGACCTTATTTTATATCTGTCACAGAAGAATCCCCAATACTGCAGATGGATTTTGTTCTCTACCCATGTAAATTTAATGGAAATTTGTGGCTGAAATATGGCTGGCGGTGAAAGTGTTAAATGATTGTGGTGCTAAGAGGCGACACTGGCGTCGTGTCGCGAAGGAAGACGTTGAAGCTGCCGTACCGTCATCTGCTGCTGACGTCAGCCGTGACGCCACGGTCACCTGGTCGTACTTCATCTTGGGCTGGCTGGAGTGGTCCATGCGACACTCGGGGCAGAAGCAGTTGAACCTCAGCCACACACTGTGGAACCTGGCCGAGGAAGGAAGGGGGCACAGTGGTTAAAGACGTTCGTCTAGCGTCGGATATGACGGGTGAGAGGGAGATGAGTCTCTCTCTCTCTCTCTCTCTCTCTCTCTCTCTCTCTCTCTCTCTCTCTCTCTCTCTCTCTCTCTCTCTCTCTCTCTCTCTCTCTCTACTCACTACCCCCAACTAAGAATATCACGCGCTAAGCCCATACAGGTTTGATTGCCCCCTGGCGGTCAAATGCGCGTCCAAAGCTGCTCATTCAATGCGTGACTGCAGTGTCTGTGACCCGGGTTCGAATCCCGGCCTCGGCCCTTTCTTTCTAGTTCGACAGGAAAATCGAACTGAACGTCGAGTCCTTCGGATGGGGACTTAAAGACCCACTGACCCACCACGATTAGATAAGTTAAGTCCCTTGTGTTTTCTTTTGGGTAGCTGTGACCCACATACAAATGTCCCCAACTTCAAATTGAGGCTGCTCTTTAAAACGATGTTTCGCTTTGAATTTGGGGGCATTTGTATGGGAGTCGAACCTGGTCAAAACAAGATTTCTTACCAGCTATAAGAGGGAAAATGATTTTGACACGTGATCTGGTGGGTCTTTAAAGCTAGCATGGTCTGACCCCGTGCGCTTTACGCACGTAAAAAAACCCCAACAATCCCACCACGGCAGCTAAAAAGTCGGTAAGAGCAGGGATAAATCCCGCTGTCTGGTATGACCAAATTGATAGCTTGGCTGGCTTCCCATGTCTGCCCCCATCCCCTCCTCACCCCCCCCCCCTCCCAAAAAAAATAAATGGTAGGCGCTGCGCTTGCTGTGACGCTCTCTCTTGGGGAGAGCAGTCCTAATTTCACAGAGATAAGTTTTTGTGACTAGAATAATACCAAATATCCACGCAACATTCGGAAGAAAAAGTCATCGGGTGAAAGCCTGAAGGTTCTAGCACGGAAAGGAATGAAGAAGGCTTATGTCAATATTGTCATACTACCTTCTGAATTTTCCCCCCACCCTAATGGAATTATTATATTGAGAATTTAACTAAGAAAGAGTTTTAAAACATATCACGGGGCACTAGGGGGATGCCTCGTGCCTCCATACGGGGAGCTGGACGACCCAGCCATCTCCGCAAGTCTCTCCCCGTGGGGATACCGGGGGTAGGGGGGGAGGGTCAGTACAAGTAGTTCTTCCAACTTCTGGAAGTTCTGTGCTAGCACCATGACTGTTTATTGACTGTTTTTTGTTTCCTTTTCTTGCTATCCATCTTTATTTTTCTGATTTATTGGACCGTTCTCATGCCTTTTGTAAAAACAACAACAACCCTTCCAATATGTTCAGCTTTGAGCTCCTCCGAAATCGGAATGTGTCGGCGGGGAGACCAGTGTAAACTGAAAACCGGAAACATACGAAGGCTTACCTTACCCAGTATAGCCGTATGGCCTGGGAACGCAGAAGAAGAAGAATATTGAGCATTTTAACAAAGAAAGAGTTTTAAAACTGAAAATGGTTAAACTTGTCTGACACGTCGTCATGAAATTAAAAAAAAATCATTTTATGAAATCTAACATATATTGAACAATAACAAATAAGTGTTTTATGATAGTGTGTGTGTGTGTGTGTGTGTGTGTGTGTGTGTGTGTGCGTGCGTGCGTGCGTGCGTGTGTGTGTGCGTGTGTGTGTGTGCGTGCGTGCGTGTGTATGCGTGTGTTGTGTGTATGTGTGTGTGAGTGTGTGTGTGTGTGTGTGTGTGTGTGTGTGTGTGTGTGTGTGTGTGTGTGTGTGTGTGTGTGTGTGTGTGTGTGTACGCGCGCGCGCGAGTGTGCGTGTGAAAATATGTGTGAGTGAGCGTGTGTGTGTGTGTGCGTGTGCGTGTGTGTACGTGTGTACGTGTGTGCTCCCTCTCCCTCTCTCTGTGTGCGCGTGCGCGAGTGTGAATATGTGTGCGTGAGTGTGAGTGTGTGTGTGTGTGTGTGTGTGTGTGTGTGTGTGTGTGTGTGTGTGTGTGCGTGTGTGTGCGTGTGTGTGTGTGTGTGTGAGAGAGAGAGAGAGAGAGAGAGAGAGAGAGAGAGAGAGAGAGAGAGAGAGAGAGAGAGAGAAAGAAGAGAGAGAGAGAAACGAAACGAAACGAATTTTTATTTATACAGGGTAATGAGATAAGCATTGGTTTTTTACATTCAGCCCTGTGGATAAACAAGAAAACTAACAGACCAACAAATAAATAATGCAAAAACATTATAAAGTAACATATAAGCATCAAAGCAATCCTTCAAACCATCATCAAGAATAGCAATATATACAAAATAGCAATGTAAGAGGGAGACGAGTTAAGGACAACAGACAGATATAAGTAAATTGAAAAGCATGTGAGAGAGAGAGAGAGAGAGAGAGAGAGAGAGAGAGAGAGAGAGAGAGAGAGAGAGAGAGAGAGGGGGTGGGGGGGGGGGGGGATGGGGGGTGGGGAACGGACAGATAGCTTGGCAGACAATAGGTAAACAGACGAGATGAACAGACGAATATACAGGCATGTGTCAGGTGTAATGATAAATTATTCAAAAATCATTTGTAATAATATAATCCTTGAATTGTTTCATGAAAGATGGATGACTTGATATTTGTTTTAAATACACGGGTAATGCATTCCATAGTGAACCTCCGGAATAGTGCAGACTGGATTTATATAAATATAATCTTGGTCTATGAAGAACAATCTTGTATATGTGTCTCTTATTATTCAACTGAAATTTATTTGTTATTCTGGAAGGCGCCATTCCAATCATTATTTTGTGCATAAGCCTTCCTTTGTTAAATTTTAGTCTGTTTTTGAGTGGTAGAATATTCAGAACCTTAAAATCTTCCAAAGATAAAGAACTTGATTTTAAAAGAACCAGTTTTAAGGCACGATTATAAACGCGGACAAGTGGTTTCAATGTCTTGTCACTGGCACAATCCCAAAGTGTTGAGGCATAGTCTATTAAGGATTGGATGTGAGCACTAAAGAACTGTTTCTTAGCTTCGTAAGTAATAAAATGTTTTATTTTGAATAGCTGAAAGACTTTCATTGATATATTTCTGCTTAATTGAGATATGTGGTCATTCCAGGATAGGTTATTATCAATAGTTATACCTAAAACTTTGTGAGACTTTACTTGTTCTATTATTTTATTATTTACACAAATATTTAGTGTGGTATCTTGGATGTTTTGACGTTTCTGTCTCGTCGAGTTATTAAGATGTGTTTAGTTTTTTCTGCGTTCAGTGACATATGGTTACAGTCAGTCCACTTAACGAGTTTATTTACGCTTTCCTGCAAGTGTGAAGCGTGGTATCATCAGCAAAGAGATCACATGGGGACGAAACAGAGAGGGGCAAATCATTGACATATAAAGAAAAAAGAATAGGGCCAAGAACTGAACCTTGTGGCACACCACTTGTTATACCACTGAAATTTGAAAATTTATTTTCTACACAAACGCATTGTTGACGGGAACTTAGACACGAAGATATAAGTGTAACAGTGTCAGCTGAAAAATTATAAATTGATAATTTACGAAGGAGTAGAGAGTGGTCAATGGTGTCGAAAGCCTTTGCAAAATCTACGAAAAGTGCTGTTGTGTATTCGTCATTATTAATGTTAGCAAGCCATTGGTGGACCAGATTTATTAAAGCTGTATGGCATGAATGTTTTGCTCTAAAACATGACTGGTTTGGATGCAAAAGGTCAAATTTGTCAATATGTAGTACGATGTTACGTTAACTTTGATGTGCTGCTCTAGTGGTTTGGACAGGACAGAAAGAATTGAAATGGGTCTATAATTAGAGGGATCGTTTTGGTCACCTGATTTGTAAAGAGGAATAATTTTACTCGTTTTGAAATGTTTAGGGAAATAGTTTTTGTCAATAAATAAATTATATATGTAAGTTAAAGACTCTGTAATGATTGGTGCACTGAGTTTTATAATGTTAGTGTCACTTTCATCTAAGCCTTTTGCTTTGGATTGTTTGAGCTTGATTAAACTGTTATAAACTTCGAACACAGCTATGGGTGGTATGGTCAATGATGTGTTGATATGTTTTTCTTTGCAAAATTGTTTTAACTCGTGTAAGTCATTTTCTTTTGATTTGTCATTTTGAATAATCTGGTTTGCAATGTTAACAAAATCGTGATTAAGTTCGTCGGTGGAAATGTTTTTTGCAGAGGGTTGTTTTTTTAGAAATGTGTTTATTTGTGATACAATTTATTGCTTTCCATGTGGATTTAGAATCATTTTTAGAACCTGCTAGATCTTGGAAATATTGTTTTTTTGAATTACGTAACATGGTGGTAACTTTGTTTCTTTGCGTCTGGAATTGGTCTTGCTTCATAGAACCACTTAGTAGGTCTCTTGTGTTCATAGCATTGTCAATGTCTTTATCTATCCAGGGGGGCTTAGGTTTGTGCTTTACTCTTTTGCATCTAATCGGTGCATGCTTATTGTAAATATCAATGAAGGTGTTATACCAAAACTCTAATGCTTCATCCGGGTCAGTGTAATGATAAATGCATGAAAGCTGGGACTGTGCCAGATCAAAGAGAAATATTTCCTCGTTAAATTTAGAAAAAACATCTGTAATAAATTGTCTTGTGCCCAGCCTTAGGGATTTTTGAACCTTTTTTATTCCATGTTATGCAGATTGGTTTGTGATCACTGCAGCCAGTTAATGGTGAGCAAAGCTCAATAACGTTTTTCTTGTCGGTTACGTATATGTGGTCGATTAGAGTCTCTGATTTTGGTGTG
>CM065684.1:52888458-52890723 GCA_017654935.2 Phymorhynchus buccinoides
GTTCTTAATCGACATTTTGAAATGAAAAGTAAAACAAATCAACAATAAACAATTAGTAGCTGTAGGATGGCAAACCTAATAAAAGCACCCCCAGTTCAACAGTCAATGAATGAAGCGCATAATACGTGTATTATCTACTTTACCAAACATATTTCCTGAAATATTTTAAGAGCACCCTATACGCATTAGCTTGTTGGTGGTCTTTGTTTTGTATTGTGTGTTATGTGCTGCTTGGACATTATTAAAGATTTGCAAAAGAGTAGAGCAAAGAAAACACACTTGCTAACGTGCGCACGCACGCACACACGTACACACACATAGACATACACACAGAGACACACACAGAGACACGCACACATACGCATGCGCACACACATATATACACACGCACGCACACATATGCACGCACGCTCGCACGTACACACACACATATACATAGACAGACAGATAGACAGACAGACGCATACACCACACACACACGCACACGCACGCGCACGCACACGCACACGCACACACGCACACACACACACACACGCACGCACGTTCGCGCGCGCGCAAAATATAAAACAATTCGCACACTCCTTCACAGTGAGCGTAAACTGCCACTTTGTACTACCTATTGAAAACATATTTTACGAAGCTACTAAACCACACGTGAACTAGACATATACTGCTCAAAATTTGCTAAGGGTATTAGCTTAAACAGGTAAAATTATCAAAGATAAACATAAACCCATTAAATGTTTTCTTGTTTAGTTCAATTAACATTTCATATTCACATTTTAGGTGGTAAAATAAGGCCCGAGAATTATTTTTTTGGCTTACCTCAAGGAACGTTTGTGATACCCCATCAAAATGCATAAAACAACCGAATGGAGCGAAATTGTTATTTTTAGATTTTTTGCTTTTTGCGGCAAGAAAAGTCATGGATAAGCATGTGCGAGACCCCCTCACTGCAATTCCAGCTTGGAAATGCCATTTTGTGTTCTGGAGGAGTTGCTGAGGCTCCTGCTGATCCAGGGTGTTTCACTCATTTAACAGGCACTGTTCTGAGTTCTGTAGAGTTTTGAGCTGCTGTGAACGGCTGCTAACGGCTGCCTGGAGCATGCTTCAACATTGTTCTATCAGACTAAGGTCTCTGGATCGGGCAACCTACCTCATATGGACGATGATCTCTTGCTGCATGTGCGCGTCAACAACCCTTGCTCGATGAAAAGGTGCATTATCATCCATGAAGATGACGTCATCTCGACTCATACCAGCAGAAAGCTTTACATGGACATTGAGGAACTCATCCCTGTAGGGAACAGCTATGCCAGGGATTCCCTTTGAAGAATTTGTGGCACTGTTTTCCCGACCATTCTGATACAGGCCCAAACCATCAAAGACCCATCTCAAGATCTGTCATGCTCTCTGACTCACGTTTCCTGGTAACGCTTTCCTGATAACCTCCAAACCCTGGCAAGACCATCAGTGAAAAAAAGATTCCTGATACTAGTTGGTGAAGATAATTCATGTCCAGTCTCATAATGTCCAGATGACGTGGTTCTGGGCTCTCAAAAGACAGCACTGCTCGTGAGCTGGAAGGACCAGTATGCCCAAACATGCCCAGGGGGAGTGAAAGGAGCATCATGGAGTTCGTTCCTCACAGATTAGGTGGAAATGTTCCGCAATGAGGCATTCAGTAAATCAAATTGCTGCCAGAGAGTGAATTTGCAGGCCTGAAGAAAGCAGAAAACGACCATCTTCATTACCAGTTGCTCAAATTATGTCACCTTCACGACGTGTATCAGCAATACTAACCTCATGGCAGTGAATCCAAGCTTTGGAAGCAATGTAATGTGATATTTCAAAGAAGGCATGAAATGACACAACGAGAGCTCTGTGTACAACTGTTCTCCAGAGCAGCATGCCAACACAGAAAGACAACTCTTTTGCGTGTCATATGACATCATTATTTCAAATCGACCATGAAAACTTTGTCTCTTGTATGACGTTTACGATGCGAGCCAGAAAAGGTGTTTTCAAGGCTTGGTAGTCAGTAACTTGGCTTGATGGAAGTTTGCTGTACACCTCATAGGCCACACCCCTGAGACTTTGGGCAAGTTTGAGGTTGAACTTTTCCGGAGCAAGTTCAAATTCATGGGCCAGTCTTTCAAACCTATCGAGGAATGCATCGATGGACTCTGTTGCCTCATTGAATGCCTCTAATGTGAAGGTCATGGCTGGGGTCTGACTGGGTGGGGGAAAGTTTGAGGGGTAGCA
>CM065684.1:52891223-52913723 GCA_017654935.2 Phymorhynchus buccinoides
GATGCTTCGAATTAAATTCCTTTTAAACTTTTTTTGTATAAATAAAGATTAAATGTTGTAAATACGTTTCATAAAGACCTTCCTTGAATTTTAAACAAATGTTTTGTTCTTTTAAAAAAAGTGTGGTCCTGACATTTTAATCCTAATACATTTTCCTGAGCCAAACTTAGGCAAATTTTAAAATAAAGTATTTTATTCTAAAAAAACATTTATAGAGCGGAGCTAGAGCAAGCCAAGGCATAAAGTAAAACTTTAAATATTCCAGTTTAAAAACACTTTAAAAGATCTAAAGTACTTAATAAAGTTTTTTTCCAAATTCCTTAACTTTATTCAAATAAAAACGTAACTTTGTTAAAAGTAATGTCCCACATGGCTTCGGCCGAGAGGACGTAGAATAAACTTCAGTCAAACCGAAACATCAGTTTAAAGAGCAGCCTCAATTTGAACCTGGGGAAATCTGTATGTGGGTCAGAGTAACCAGAAAAAACCCAAGGGACTTAATCGTGGTGCGTCACTGGGTCTTTAAATCATTTCCTATAAAACTTATGGCTAAATGGTACTTTCCTTGCCTTTATATAGCGTGTCTAATTATGAAAGGTACCCTTTAATTAAAACGGCTAGAACGGTTCAACGTGCGTGTCAGAGTGTGTGTGTGTGTGTGTATGTGTGTGCTCCTACTTGTGTAACTTTAGGGTTGTTGTGGGATAGTGTGTAGGATGTGTGGGTGGTGTCGGGGTTTTTGCTTCTCTCGATCCTCCTCTCTCTCTCTACTCTCCTCATCTCTCTACCTACTCCTTCTCTCCTTCCCTCTCTCTCTCTCTCCCCCATTTCTCTCTCTCTCTCTCTTCCCTCTCTATCTCTCTCTTTCTCCTCTCTCTCCTCTCTCTCCTCTCTCTCTGTGACAATCTCTTCCTCCTCTCTCTCTCTTTCTTGCTCTCTGGTGACACTCTCTCTCTCTCCTCCCTCTCTCTCTCCTCTCTACTTCTCCTCTTCTCTCTCTCTCTCCTCCTCTCTCTCTCCCTGTGCGTGTGTACGTAACGCGCGCGTGTGTTCTTATGTCCTGGGTCTGTGTACTGTTACATCGGTGAAGGTTGCATAAATGACAATATACCGATGTACAAGTAGTGCCAAAGAGACCTGCCAGCGTGATATTTTAAAACAATATCCAGAGATATAATTTCCGTATATTAACCCATAGGCTTATTGTAAACGCGTGTGAGAAAAGGTGTAAGAATGCACCGTTGCTATTAGAAACTTGACGTCACAGTTATTTATCTTGACATATCATTATCATTCTCACACATCAAGGTACACTCGCATGTGACTATCTGCAGTACTCAAGCCATATTTTCTTTATTTGCATCAAGTGATGTTTAGTAAAACAAAAATCCCAAACATACTCCTAACCCTATGCCTTAACCCGATAAATGCAAAAAAGTTGTTTCTGATGAACATTTTACATTGAAATTTTTTGGTCAAGAGTAATTTTTTAGTGAAATTGCAAAGAATGAAAAAAATAGCGGCGAGCAACCACATACTCCAGTTACAGTGTCACTGCACTAAATAGCGCCTTCTGAAAGCAAAGACACCATAAAAGCGTAATCTTAGTGCACTTACGCAATAACCTCACTGAAATTACGTCCATCATTGAAAGTTTCGTCAGGTGGAGAAAATGAAACCAGAGACAATAACTATCGTGTCTGTGATTGTGCTAGACGTGTAAAAAATAATATGTCATTGTAAAGGCTATTTTTTTTATACAGCAAATTCCAGTAGGTTCATTTTTCGATTAATAATCAGTTTCCTTTCATAATGTATCAATGAGCAAGATCAAAATAACTCACGACTTTCTAACTTGGAGAACTATATTATTTGTGGATGAGTGGGATTTTCTTGCTACGGTGAAGTGGTTAGTATTATTTTAGATCTGCATGCATAACAACAACAACATAGCCACGGCGCGCTATTTATACGGCGCTATAATCTTGATATAAATCAAATCGCAAGCGCACACACATGTTAGCATTCATAAACGCATTCAAACAAAAATGCAATACAAAAGCGAAGATACGAACCGCGAGCACACACGTGCATAGCGTCTGGCTTCTTCTTCCTTCGTTGCGTTTTTGATTATCACCTGAAAGAGGTAAAAATATCAGTATATATCCGTTATTAGGATTCTGCGAGTGATATATTTATTTTATCCTATCTCTCGTGGCTTGCTGTTTGTCATTTTCGGGTCCTACGACCTCGTGTGATAAAACAGCAAAACCACTTCAGATAGGATTTAAAAGTACTATCTCTCTGGCTTGCTGTTTATCACACTCGGTCTCCGACCTCGTGTGATAAACAGCAAGCCACTTGAGATAGGAATAAAAGCAATATCACACACTCGCAAATCCTATATAACTGATAATATAACAACAACAACAAAAAGAATTGTGACACCGTTCACAAACATGGCTTCGTTTTCAACTGTCACGTCATCAAAATGATGAATCTTTTAATCATCAAAATTGAGGGGTGGAATACCCTCAATAAAAAACAAACACCCCTGGACTACCATAAGATGTTTCAATAACATAGGCAATAAATGTTCTATACTTATACTTACCTCGCCATACACAGTGTGCCTGCAAAACAGCCGCCCCCCTCGCAAATCCGCAGACAAAAGCTGCACACGCAAACAAAAAATAAAATATAAATGCAATAAATCTGCCTGCAATAAGTAGTTATCTCCATTAGGTGTTTTTTTTTTTTTACTTCTCAGAAGTTAGCAGCTAAATGGTGCTAGACTTTCTTTAAAAAGGGCACCCTGACGGATGAGTTTTTGTAAGAAGCACGTCGAGATCACCAGGAGAAAACACCCTTTACAGAGATTGCAACACTCACTTTGCTTTGGTTTTACTATAAATCAAACCGTCAAATCGGCGATTCCTCCTTGGCGGAGGTGCTTGTGCATGCTGGAAGTCAAATTCTTTCACCCCCCAAAGAGAGAGAAGGCGTGTGCCGTCTTTTTTCTAATGGCCGCCAAATCGTTTGCACGAAATTTTCGCAAAACAAGCCTTTTTTTTTTTTTTTTATTTTAAATTTTGTATACAGTTTATCTAAAGGAGTTTCGATCACAACAAAGGAAATAGCTCCTTTTTATTTTTTTTATTTTTTTTACTGCACTACAACAAAAAAAAGAAAAGCAAACGCTTCAATCACAATGAGTGAGTGACCATCCTCCACCCACCCCATCCAAAATGGCTACTCTCTCCGGCATCTCCGCCAAGGAGGAATCGCCGTTTTGACGGTTTAATTTCTAAGAAACCAGAGCCCCCCCCCCCGAAGTGAATGTTTCCGATCCTTGAAAAGGCTCTGTCTTTCTCTGGTGATCTCGACGTGTTTCTTGCAAAAAAACTCCACCCCGTCAGGGTGTGCCCTTTAAAGAAAAACGGAAAAGCCCAACTGTCGTCGAATGTTGTATATCCGCTCACAACATCTTCAGCAGTTTTTAAAATGGATATTTTTTGGAGTGATACGTTTGTTTCAAAGCATTTCGTCGATTTTCCCCCCAAAATAAACAATGTTTACAAAAAGGCAGAAACTTCTTTCTTACATGTGTCCATTCTTTCTATCTTTCTTTTCTTCTCTTCGTCCATTCTTTCTTTCTTTCTTCCTTAATTTCTTCCTTCCTTCCCGTTCTTTTATACCGGTTTCATGGCGTCTTCTTTCTTGCAAGGATTCCACGTCGTCCACGAAGCTGATACCAGTCTGGTTCAGTTAAAGTCACCCACCTGTCTATCATCTCACTCGTCATCCCATCATCATCATTCATCATCATCATGCAAGGCACGTCGTCCACAATGCTGATTCCAGTCTGGTTCAGTACGCTGATCACCCACCTATCATCATCATCATCATCATCATCATCATCATCATCATCATCATCATTACAGCGCACGTTCGTCCACCCGCTGCTGATTCCAGTCTGGGGTCTGATCATGATTTCAGTGCGGTCACCATCCTCATCATCGTCATCATCATCATCATCATCATCATCATCATCATCATCATGCTAGGCACTGTCGTTTCCACGATGCTGATTCCAGTCTGGGTTCAGGTCTTTTGCGGTCACCCACCTATCATCATCATCATCGTCATCATCATTCACAGTCATCATCATCATCATCATCATGCAAGGCACGTCGTCCACGATGCTGGTTCCTGTCTGGTTCAGTGCGGTCACCCACCTATCATCATCATCATCATCATCTATCATCATGCAAGGCATCCGTCCGTTCCACAATGCTGGATATCCCAGGTTTCTGGGGTTCACAGTTTGCGGTCATCCAACTTATCATCCTCATCATCATCGTCATCATAATCATCATCATCGTTCATCGTCGTCATAAACATCATCATCATCATCATCAACGTCGAAATCATCATCATCATCATCATCATCATTATCATCATAATTATCATCATCAGGCAATCAATGTATCATCATCACTATCATATCATCACTATCCTCATCCTCATTCATCATCATCATCGTCTCGTCGTCGACGGTCGTAAGTTTAGTTAAACCAGAAATAGTAAAAATCTATATAGAGAGAGGTACATATAGAGAGAGGTAGAGTAATCTGGATGGCATCTGGCAGTCTTAAAGGGGTAGGAGTTTAGTGTTGGTGTCAAAAACAATTGACAGAATAAAACGAGAAGAATAAAACACAACTCTTGCAGCCGCATCGTTCGCCTTTTAATTTATTTTTTCGCCAATATTTCGCTTCTTCAATGAAGCTTCATCAGGGCTGTAACATAACATTATGCATCTGAATGTACATATACTTCTTTCCTCAGGCATTCTGTCATAACCATTAAAAAAAGTAAATAAAATTAATAATAAAAAATTAAAAAAAATAAAACCTATGCAAATAATAGGTTGACAGGCCAAACCTGTCAACCTGCACGCTAACGCGCGCACACGCACGTGTTCGCATACGCACCGCACGCACGCGCACACGCACACACACACGCACACACAACCAACACACACACAACCCAAACACACACACACACACACACAGGGATTTATAAATCCACTTTCACCAAACAAAAATTGAGGGTTGTGGCTACCGCGTAATTTCTTGTTACCTACATGCGGTCTAGCCGTCTAGACTAAACTAGATTGCCTTCCGTCTGAACGAAGCCATTGGAAACGAAATGACGTGCCTATAGACAACTCAATGAAGCCGTACGGTCAATTAAGCCCAGAGGCTCTGACTGATTCGATCGACTTTGTTGGAATTGTCTCCATCGACTCCGTATTGTCCCTAGAGTACCTTAATTATCTATATATATAAAGGTGCTCTAGTCCCCCCCCCCCCCCGAGATCGTACCCCCCCCCCCCGCCCCCCCCCCCCCCCCCCCCCCCCCCCCCCCCCCCCCCCCACACCCCCCCCCCCCCCCCCCCCCCCCCCCCCCCCCGAGGCCTTTCAAAAGGGAAAAGCGATTGCTGTAAATGGTTTAAGCGTAACCGTTGTTCAGCAAAATGTCTTCTTTCTCTTTCTGGCAATGGAAGATGCAAACAAACACAGACTTACAAACTGGTGGGGAAAAAAAAAATACTATGCAGAAAGATTAGGCAAACAAAATCGCACACACATTAGCTTTTGTCTATGCTTAAAATGTAAAACTTCGAAAGGTCGAAAACAGATTGTTGTCTTGGAATGTATCTCCGTTTCAATTAGGAATATTATTTCAATTAAAAAACAACTTCCAACCCGAAAACAGATTATGACACGGTTTTGAAATGTGTGTGTGTGTGTGATTCGGTGTACGTTTTTATATCATTGTGTGCATCGTGCGCTAGCTAGCCGCGCGCATGCCTTCGCTGGGCGCGGGTGTGTGTGTGTGCCCGTGTTTTGTGCTGCGTGTGCGCGCGCGCGTGTGTGTGTATTGTGTGTGTGTATGTGTGTGTGTGTAAGTGCGTGTGTCTGTGTGTATGTGTGTGTGCGTGTGCGTCGTGCGTGTGTGTGTGCGTGTGCGTGTTTGTGGTTGGTGTGCGTGCGCGTGTGTGTGTGTGTGTGATTGCGTGTGCGCGTGTGCGTGTGAGGGCCTGTCTGCAGACCTACTACTCACTTGTACACTCCCTGTCTGCTTGACATCACCTCGTTGTACGATACACGGGGAATCACCATCTGAAAATGCGGTTATATTATCAGATAAATATGTACGTGCACGCGTGCACACACACACACACACACACATACACATTTCAAAATGATGTTAACCAATATGCAATGATAAAAAGAGCTTTGAGTATAAAGGACCCGGATTCATGTCTAGACACGAGCAGAAAAAATATCTAAATGGACTGTAGGCTACAGTGTAGGTCTACATTGCAACACTACAGTCTTACATCCTTTGAAAACGGCATGCGGATGCTGTTCCTCCTGCTCTGCAGCGATTCCTTGGAGTAGCAGTGAGCCTTGAGGAACTTGAGGGGGAAGACTCCAGTGTGACCGGGGTCCTCCTTCCACTCGGCTACCAGACACCCTTCCCCTGGAGAGGGACAAATAAAAGACATGACTTTGTCCACATTTTTTGCCCGTGTGTTGGAGATATAATTTTATTGACAAAAACGAACTGGACAGGCTGCTCTTTCCGACAAAAGATCACCCATAGTTTTACTGATTTATAACATTTTTTGCCCGTGTGTTGGAGATATAATTTTATTGACAAAAACGAACTGGACTGGCTGCTCTTTCCGACAAAAGATCACCCAGAGTGTTACTGATTTATAACATTTTTTGCCCGTGTGTTGGAGATATAATTTTATTGACAAAAACGAACTGGACTGGCTGCTCTTTCCGACAAAAGAACACCCATAGTTTTACTGATTTATAACATGTTTTGCCCGTGTGTTGGAGATATAATTTTATTGACAAAAACGAACTGGACTGGCTGCTCTTTCCGACAAAAGATCACCCATAGTTTTACTGATTTATAAACGATAATTTTGCTTTTATTTAGAACCCGCACCCCCATACCCCGTGGGAATACTTTGGGATCTTCCAGTACAAAACAGTTCCCCAGCCTTCTGAACGGTTCTGTACTAGCAAAGCTAATCTATCACGGACCAGACAATTCGATGGCTTGGGGTTAAAACGGACTATCTTTAGATTGTCCATTGACGTATTATTGAACCTATTACAAAAACTAACAACTTGTATCAAACAATGACTGCAGAAATATATGAAGGGAGTTATGCTTTTCATATTTCTGCAGTCTTTTTTTTTTTATACAAGTTATTAGTTTTTTGTAATAGGTTCAATAATATGTTAATGGACTATCTAAAGATAGTCCGTTTTGACTCCAAGCCATCGCGTGACTGTTTTTTTAATTTTATTCTGCCTTTTTTTTTAAATGCAGAAGAAGCAGTTTTCCAGATTGAAACCAAGCGTCTTCTGATATGACAAATAATTAGTAGGAATCTATAAAACAATACCAGAATTGTGTGGACAATTAGGAGGGTGCGTCTTATAATAGATGCGCCTTATACTATAGTATGTGGAATACAAGGTCTCTTACACGTGAAAATGTGGGCTTTGTCATCACAGATACAATAAAGATTGTTCACACACGCACGAACGCACGCGCACGCGCACGTACACGCCACACGCACACACACACGCATACACGCACTCGCACACACAAAAACACATTACAACGCAGGTGCGGCGCGCGCGCGCGCGCTGCAAACACACACACACACACACACACACACACACACACACACCACACACACAAAATAAATCCTTTGAAGGCTATTTTGAAGCTAGCATTAAATAACAAGACAATGTTTCCTAATTGCAGAAAACAAAAACCCTTCACGCATAGACCTAATTTTCTAATCTGGTTTACGACCTGGTAAGGGTTAATTTAAGGTCAGTGGGTTTGTGGGGTTAACAACAATTGTCAATAGACAGGACCTAAAAAACAGACCCAGAACTCCTCATCTTAGCCTTGATGATAAGCAGATTATCTCCTGCAGTCTATTGTAAGCCTTTTTAAAAAAAAAATCAGAACAGGCTGTACTGAACTTCGCCAAAGTAGGCTTCAGTGAATCAGTCAGAGTTTGCAGTGAAAAAGTGGGTCGCATGTGATGAATTGACATCTAGATAATTATGATCTTTATGTTTTTAGAACAAAGATCAAATCATCAAGTTACCTTAACTGGTTTTGATTCGAACGTTCGCATCTATAAGACCTTTGGACACAAAAGTTTTTTTTAAATTTTATTATTGTTGCATTTCGAATGCTCTAACTTTTAAGTCCTATAGATCAGGCGATCATGAACGGTGCTAGGAACTAAAACTGGAGATTGTTTCACAACTAATTGTTATCTCTGTGTGAAATGTTGGAGTTGAAACTGCTACAAGATTTCATATATCTCTGCTGTGGATGTGGGAATTAAGCTTTTTTCAAAGACGCAAGGGGCACTGACGTACCACGATTAAGTCCCTTGTTTTTTTTCTGGGTAGCTGTGACCCACATAAAAATGCCCCCAACTTCAAATTGAGGCTGCTCTTTAAAAATGCTGTTTCGTTTTCTAATTTGGGGACATTTGTATGGGAGTCAAACCTGGTCAAAACAAGATTTCTTACCAGCTATAAGAAAAGTATAAGGAAGGAAACACTAGTGAAACCCGTGTTTTTGACACACGACGTGATCTGGTGGGTCTTTACGAGGGGTTTGGCGGGAGTATATAAAAAAGAACATCCATGATATATATATAGCTGACAATGTCCCATATGTACCCTTCGGGTCAAGAGGACGTTACATCATACATTTCGTCGTTCGATGATAAGGTGAGGCCTCTTATTTATTTATTAAGACAACTTTTATAGCGCCTAATCTTTAAGCTCTAAGCTCTTCTTCAAGACATCACTGCCTTAGGTAAACTGTCATTATTGGCCTGGGGCTGCCTAGAATAAACTATAAAAACAAATAAGAAACGCAACAAAACTCAACACTGTCAATGTTACTGTCATTGAAAAGATTTTGGGATATTTCCTGAGGCTCGCGTAGAGCCGTTTTTTGTTTCTGGCTCAAGCCACAAACCTTATAACTCACTTTGTCGGTCGGTCTGTCATGTCTGTCTGTCAGGTCTGCGGTCGTGTGTCGTCGGTCTGTCGGTCGGTCCAAAATTGTCGCACTTCAAATCGAGGCTACAACTTCTGGCCGCTCTTTAAAATGATGTATTTTAAAAGCGTACAAAATAATAAACATACGTAATACAGAAACTACAACAGACACGACGAGTATGCGGTGCTTCTTTCGATGAGCATAAGTAGGATACATAGTTTTTAAATGTTTTCCAAAAGATATAAAAAGTTACGAAAAGGTGCAGAGATAACATTCTGGTTTACAGTATTAAAGTAAGATTGGAAAATTCCAGGGGAGGTAACTCATGATTGGAGTGGTAAAAATAGGACCGCGTGCCACAAACTATTGCGATTTCGCGCTTGTTTTAATTTTGGGGCAGGAAAGGCATAATTCCGAAATTGACGATATAATATGTCAATTTATTAATGTATAAAATTTGGTAAATATATTATGTTGTAAAACTAAAATGCAAGTTGCAAATTTAAAAAGTAACTCCTTGTCGGAGATATACTTTACCCTTGGTAAAACCAAGTTTTGTAGAGCTGTTTCTTTATAACACGTGTAGCACGTGAATTTCGTAAACTTATTGGGTAACTCGCTCGACTGCTCACACAGCCAGCAGCCAAATAGGACACTGTCTGGTTGTGCACAGCTCTGTGTCTGGCGATGTTGAGCTAGAAGGCTGCGCCCTTTTAAACAGTCGTTTTTTTTAACCGGGTTTTTCGGAAGTCCGGGTAAAGTAAATTTTGGGTTGTTGTTTTCTAAATTGCTAGGATTTAAAGAAGTTTACTTATTTCAAAGTTGTATTTCATTCATAAAGTTTAAATTGGATTTCTAAATTTTGCAGGGTTTTCAAAATTGTAGGTTTTTTTTAATTTACATTTGCAAAGACATTATGGTGTCTTAAAAATTGTATACTCTTTTTGAGAGAAAGTTACAGTTTCGGTGCTGGTGTGTTTGTCTAAAGTTCTAAGTTTTGTAAAGGCCAGTACATGGTTAAACACACTCACACCGAAACTAATCACGGAAAATTCTGTCCGCGAAGCTAATTCAAGTAGGGCTAGAATATTGACAGCCTTTTCAGTTCCCTTGCAGGGTGTGTGGCCCAGTCCCCCCTGTAACCCCTTCCTGTTGGGTGGACCTTCGACCTGTGGAGCCGGAGAGAGGAAGGGAGACCAGCCTCGCGCTTCTGAGGGAGCCGCTGGTTGAGTGTTGGTGCCAATGGCACCAACGGACCTGTAAACGTTTGGGTGGAGAACGTTTGGGGAGGAGGTGCAACCAAGTTTGTGACCTTTGGTGGAGAAGACGGTGCTTCGCGGAGACAGATAAGTTTTTTAGTTGGTGTCACGAGGAACGGTGTGTTTGTAAAAATTATCCTGTCAGTGCCTGTCCCAAGACGAACATTTTTTTACTCATACAAAGGGACCAAAGTTGTTCTTGTTTAGTTTAAGAATAAAGGGGTGATAATCGGAAAGTTGTGTTAGTGTGTTAAAGTCCAAGTTAAACTCTGGTTAAGAACGTGCGTGGATGAGAGAGAGACAAAGTGTGTGAGAGTTTGTTTCAGTTTCTTTACAACGTCAAAGTGACCACTGGTCAGTAGCAGTGACCACTGGTCAGTAGCAGTGACCACTGGTCATCTGCACTATACACGTGCATAAAATAATCATCTGGTGACATGAAGTAAGCTGTTAAGAATCAAAATTATAGTTTTAAGTCAAAGTGACCACTGGTCATTGTCACTGACCACAGGTCATCTACGCTGTACAAGGTACCGAAAATGACCAGAACAGTCATGTCACATCGACACATGAACATAGACAGGTGGACGTAGACACGTAACCACTTAGAGGGTGTGGGACATAGCGGGCCCGGGACATAGCGGGCCCGGGACTTAGAGGGCCTGGGACATAGCGGGCATGGGACTTTTAGAGGGCCTGGTACATAGCGGGCCTGGGGCTTAGAGGGCCTGGTACATAGCGGGCCTGAGACATAGCGGGTCTGGGACATAGCGGCCTTGGACATGGCGGGCCCGGGACTTATCGTACCCCAGGCCTTGTAGTCATGAGTACGAATTAGACATTCAAAACGCTGACCAGTATGTAAATGAGGCTACCCCCCCCCCCCCAATACGATTGGCTGTTGAGCCTAATTTACATACTGATCAGCGTTTTGAATGTCTAATTCGAACTCATGACTACAGGGCCTGGTGCATGGCTTTAACCCTTTCAACGCCAACCATTCTTCAGCCAAAATTTACCATTACATTTGCCCGGGTGGAGAAAAGATTCTGTCTGCAATATTGGGGATTCCTCTGCGGCGTGCATGAAATAGGGTCTATCCTTACCTCCCAAAATGAAGAACATAAGGTCACTGGTTAACAGACCCTCATGTGATGCCTTTCAGTGACATGGGTGTTAACCCTTTCACCGCCAAAGTCGCATTTTAGCACCACAGTGATTTAACACCTATGTCACTGAAAGGCATCAAATTGGGGTCTGTTATCCAAATACCCTATTGTCTTAGTTTTGGGAAGTAAGGATAGACCTTATTTTATATCTGTCACAGAAGAATCCCCAATACTGCAGATGGATTTTGTTCTCTACCCATGTAAATTTAATGGAAATTTGTGGCTGAAATATGGCTGGCGGTGAAAGTGTTAAATGATTGTGGTGCTAAGAGGCGACACTGGCGTCGTGTCGCGAAGGAAGACGTTGAAGCTGCCGTACCGTCATCTGCTGCTGACCTCTCTCTCTCTCTCTCTCGTCTCTCTCTCTCTCTCTCTCTCTCTCTCTCTCTCTCTCTCTCTCTCTCTCTCTCTCTCTCTCTCTCACTACCCCAAACTAAGAATATCACGCGCTAAGCCCATACAGGTTTGATTGCCCCCTGGCGGTCAAATGCGCGTCCAAAGCTGCTCATTCAATGCGTGACTGCAGTGTCTGTGACCCGGGTTCGAATCCCGGCCTCGGCCCTTTCTTTCTAGTCCGACCGGAAAATCGAACTGAACGTCGAGTCCTTCGGATGGGGACTTAAAGACCCACTGACCCACCACGATTAGATAAGTTAAGTCCCTTGTTTTTTTCTTTTGGGTAGCTGTGACCCACATACAAATGTCCCCAACTTCAAATTGAGGCTGCTCTTTAAAACGATGTTTCGCTTTGAATTTGGGGGCATTTGTATGGGAGTCAAACCTGGTCAAAACAAGATTTCTTACCAGCTATAAGAGGGAAAACCCGTGATTTTGACACGTGATCTGGTGGGTCTTTAAAGCTAGCATGGTCTGACCCCGTGCGCTTTACGCACGTAAAAACCCCAACAATCCCACCACGGCAGTTAAAAGTCGGTAAGAGCAGGGATAAATCCCGCTGTCTGGTATGACCAAATTGATAGCTTGGCTGGCTTCCCATGTCTGCCCCCATCCCCTCCTCACCCCCCCCCCCTCCCAAAAAAAAATAAATGGTAGGCGCTGCGCTTGCTGTGACGCTCTCTCTTGGGGAGAGCAGTCCTAATTTCACAGAGATAAGTTTCTGTGACTAGAATAATACCAAATATCCACGCAACATTCGGAAGAAAAAGTCATCGGGTGAAAGCCTGAAGGTTCTAGCACGGAAAGGAATGAAGAAGGCTTATGTCAATATTGTCATACTACCTTCTGAATTTTCCCCCCACCCTAATGGAATTATTATATTGAGCATTTAACTAAGAAAGAGTTTTAAAACATATCACGGGGCACTAGGGGGATGCCTCGTGCCTCCATACGGGAAACTGGACGACCCCTCCCCCTCCACAAGACTCTCCCCGTGGGGATACCGGGGGTAGGGGGGGAGGGTCAGTACAAGTAGTTCTTCCAACTTCTGGAAGTTCTGTGCTAGCACCATGACTGTTTATTGACTGTTTTTTGTTTCCTTTTCTTGCTATCCATCTTTATTTTTCTGATTTATTGGACCGTTCTCATGCCTTTTGTAAAAAACAACAACCCTTCCAATATGTTCAGCTTTGAGCTCTTCCGAAATCGGAATGTGTCGGCGGGGAGACCAGTGTAAACTGAAAACCGGAAACATACGAAGGCTTACCTTACCCAGTATAGCCGTATGGCCTGGGAACGCAGAAGAAGAAGAATATTGAGCATTTTAACAAAGAAAGTTTTAAAACTGAAAATGGTTAAACTTGTCTGACACGTCGTCATGAAATAAAAAAAAATCATTTGATGAAATCTAACATATATTGAACAATAACAAATAAGTGTTTTATGATAGTGTGTGTGTGTGTGTGTGTGTGTGTGTGGTGTGTGCGTGTGCGTGCGTGCGTGCGTGCGTGCGTGTGTGTGTGCGTGTGTGTGTGTGCGTGCGTGCGTGTGTATGCGTGTGTTGTGCGTATGTGTGCATGTGTGAGTGCGTGTGTGTGTGTGTGTGTGTGTGTGTGTGTGTGTGTGTGTGTGTGTGTGTGTACGCGCGCGCGCGCGAGTGTGCGTGTGAAAATATGTGTGAGTGAGCGTGTGTGTGTGTGTGCGTGTGCGTGTGTGTGTACGTGTGTACGTGTGTGCTCCCTCTCCCTCTCTCTGTGTGCGCGTGCGCGAGTGTGAATATGTGTGCGTGAGTGTGAGTGTGTGTGTGTGTGTGCGTGCGTGTGTGTGTGTGTGCGTGTGCGTGTGTGTGTGTGTGAGAGAGAGAGCCAGAGAGAGAGGAGAGAGAGAGAGAGAGAGAGAGAAGGAGAGAGAAAGATGGAGAGAGAGAAACGAAACGAAACGAATTTTTATTTATACAGGGTAATGAGATAAGCATTGCTTTTTTTACACTCAGCCCTGTGGGCAAACAAGAAAACTAACAGACCAACAAATAAATAATGCAAAAACATTATAAAGTAACATATAGCATCAAAGCAATCCTTCAAACCATCATCAAGAATAGCAATATATACAAAATAGCAATGTAAGAGGGAGACGAGTTAAGGACAACAGACAGATATAAGGAAATTGAAAAGCATGTGAGAGAGAGAGAGAGAGAGAGAGAGAGAGAGAGAGAGAGAGAGAGAGAGAGAGAGAGAGTAGAGGGGGTGGTGGTGGGGGGGATGGGGGGGTGGGAACGGACAGATAGCTTGGCAGACAATAGGTAAACAGACGAGATGAACAGACGAATATACAGGCATGTGTCAGGTGTAATGATAAATTATTTAAAAATCATTTGTAATAATATAATCCTTGAATTGTTTCATGAAAGATGGATGACTTGATATTTGTTTTAAATACACGGGTAATGCATTCCATAGTGAACCTCCGGAATAGTGCAGATTTATATAAATATAATCTTGGTCTATGAAGAACAATCTTGTGTATGTGTCTCTTATTATTGAACTGAAATTTATTTGTTATTCTGGAAGGCGCCATTCCAATCATTATTTTGTGCATAAGCCTTCCTTTGTTAAATTTTAGTCTGTTTTTGAGTGGTAGAATATTCAGAACCTTAAAATCTTCCAAAGTTAAAGAACTTGATTTTAAAAGAACCAGTTTTAAGGCACGATTATAAACGCGGACAAGTGGTTTCAATGTCTTGTCACTGGCACAATCCCAAAGTGTTGAGGCATAGTCTATTAAGGATTGGATGTGAGCACTAAAGAACTGTTTCTTAGCTTCGTAAGTGATAAAATGTTTTATTTTTGATAGCTGAAAGACTTTCTTTGATATATTTCTGCTTAATTGAGAGATGTGGTCATTCCAGGATAGGTTATTATCAATAGTTATACCTAAAACTTTGTGAGACTTTACTTGTTCTATTTTTTTTTAATTATTTACACAAATATTTAGTGTGGTATCTTGGATGTTTTGACGTTTCTGTCTCGTAGTTATTAAGATGTGTTTAGTTTTTTCTGCGTTCAGTGACATATGGTTACAGTCAGTCCACTTAACGAGTTTATTTACGCTTTCCTGCAAGTGTGAAGCGTGGTATCATCAGCAAAGAGATCACATGGGGACGAAACAGAGAGGGGCAAATCATTGACATATAAAGAAAAAAGAATAGGGCCAAGAACTGAACCTTGTGGCACACCACTTGTTATACCACTGAAATTTGAAAATTTATTTTCTACACAAACGCATTGTTGACGGGAACTTAGACACGAAGATATAAGTGTAACAGTGTCAGCTGAAAAATTATAAATTGATAATTTACGGAGGAGTAGAGAGTGGTCAATGGTGTCGAAAGCCTTTGCAAAATCTACGAAAAGTGCTGTTGTGTATTCGTCATTATTAATGTTAGCAAGCCATTGGTGGACCAGATTTATTAAAGCTGTATGGCATGAATGTTTTGCTCTAAAACATGACTGGTTTGGATGCAAAAGGTCAAATTTGTCAATATGTAGTACGATGTTACGTTAACTTTGATGTGCTGCTCTAGTGGTTTGGACAGGACAGAAAGAATTGAAATGGGTCTATAATTAGAGGGATCGTTTTGGTCACCTGCTTTGTAAAGAGGAATAATTTTACTCGTTTTGAAATGTTTAGGGAAATAGTTTTTGTCAATAAATAAATTATATAAGCTATCCACAAAAAGTTAAGGATCACTTGCAAACTAATTCATAACTTTCCAAATAAGAAAGCCAATGCGTTGAATTTTGGCCAACATTTAATTCAATGCTTTAGTGATAACGATACACAATTGCCTTCAATTTCGAGCAATCGTTTGGTCTGTACATTTGATCAAAGTGGGTACGTATCGAAATTTGATTTTCCCAAAGTCATTGAAATCACAAGACAGGGCATTCTGATGCTCCCAAAAGTTCAGTAATGCGTGTATCCGCCATGGCTGTTCTGGCACTCGACGCAGCGAGTCCTCATGGAGTTGACCAGGGTGGTGAAGATCCTCTGTGGAAGCGCCTGCCACTCAGCCTGCAGCATCTGGTAGAGGTGCTGGGCATCCCTGGGAGGGGGGTGGTTGCTCCTCACTTTGCGATCCAGCTCATCCCAGAGGTTCTCAATCGGGTTGAGATCGGGACTGCATGCTGGCCACTCCATTCTGTTGACTCCAGACTGCTGCAGGAAGTCGTTGACCACCCTTGCCCTGTGGGGGCGAGCGTTGTCATCCTGGTAGACAGCCGGCGGTCCCATCTGCTGCAGTGTAGGCACAGCCAGCGGTCGAAGGATCTCATCCCGGTATCGGAGGCCAGTCAGGTTACCCTGTACATGATACAAGGGTGTTCTGTGGTGAAGGCTGAAGGCCCCCCAGACCATTACAGAACCTCCACCAAAGGCCACCTTTTCTTGGACAGTGGCGTCAATAAAGCGTTCCCCTGGGCGCCTCCAGACCCTCAGTCGGCCGTCGTTGTGGTTCAGGGTGAAGCGTGATTCATCACTGAACAGGACCTGGGACCATTGCTGACGTGTCCACCTCACGTGACGTCTGCAGAAGGCGCGGCGTGCTGCCCTATGGGCTGGAGTTAAGCGTGGCCGTACAGCTGGGCGACGAGAACGGAGGTTAAACCCATGAAGGCGGTTCCGTATGGTCTGCTGGCTGATGTTGATGTTAGTAGCCACCCTCAGCTGCCTTCGAATGATGCTGGAAGAGGCTGTTCTTGTCTGCAGGGCTTGTCGTTCAATGAGACGATCTTCACGTGGAGTTGTCTTCTTCGGTCGACCAGATCTGCGTCTTTCATGGACCCTCCCAGTGGCTGTGAAGCGTTGAATCAGTCTGACAATGACCGAGATGGACACCTGAAGTCGCCTGGCCACTTCTCGCTTGGGAACACCATCTTGGAACCATGCAACAGCTCGTCCCCTATCCAACTCGCTCAATTTTCGTCGTGGAGGCATTGTCAAATCAGGCCTAATACTGGTGGTATGTCTTCTTATAAAGCCAAGCAAGAGACAGCATCTCACACATAAACAGCAGTGCTTGCACGTGCATAATGGTTTTTCCATCTGGCTTGTGCAATGTGTTCATGCAGAACGATCCAAAACAAGGTCCTTTTTCGCAAGTTTCCGCTTTTTCTTTTGCTGCCAAGCTCAGTAATAGAGAATCACGTGCAATGTTTCCACTAACACAACATCGCCCACTTACAGCTGAACAAGAATTCATAACAATTTGGCTTGACTGAGAAAAAAATAACAGGAGCGAACGGAGTTTATTGCGCACCTGTTTTCTCATAGTGATCCTTAACTTTTTGTGAGTAGTGTATGTAAGTTAAAGACTCTGTAATGATTGGTGCACTGAGTTTTATAATGTTAGTGTCACTTTCATCTAAGCCTTTTGCTTTGGATTGTTTGAGCTTGATTAAACTGTTATAAACTTCGAACACAGCTATGGGTGGTATGGTCAATGATGTGTTGATATGTTTTTCTTTGCAAAATTGTTTTAACTCGTGTAAGTCATTTTCTTTTGATTTGTCATTTTGAATAATCTGGTTTGCAATGTTAACAAAATCGTGATTAAGTTCGTCGGTGGAAATGTTTTTTGCAGAGGGTTGTTTTTTAGAAATGTGTTTATTTGTGATACAATTTATTGCTTTCCATATGGATTTAGAATCATTTTTAGAACCTGCTAGATCTTGGAAATATTGTTTTTTTGAATTACGTAACATGGTGGTAACTTTGTTTCTTTGCGTCTGGAATTGGTCTTGCTTCATAGAACCACTTAGTAGGTCTCTTGTGTTCATAGCATTGTCAATGTCTTTATCTATCCAGGGGGGCTTAGGTTTGTGCTTTACTCTTTTGCATCTAATCGGTGCATGCTTATTGTAAATATCAATGAAGGTGTTATACCAAAACTCTAATGCTTCATCCGGGTCAGTGTAATGATAAATGCATGAAAGCTGGGACTGTGCCAGATCAAAGAGAAATATTTCCTCGTTAAATTTAGAAAAAACATCTGTAATAAATTGTCTTGTGCCCAGCCTTATGGATTTTTGAACCTTTTTTATTCCATGTTATGCAGATTGGTTTGTGATCACTGCAGCCCGTTAATGGTGAGCAAAGCTCAATAACGTTTTTCTTGTCGGTTACGTATATGTGGTCGATTAGAGTCTCTGATTTTGGTGTGACTCTAGTCGGCTTATCAATGAGTTGTGTTAACTGAAAGCTTTCGTATAAATGTGTCCGTTGCGTTTGTGTTTTCATTAAATCGATATTAAAATCGCCGAATATTAACGTTTCTTTTGATTCCAAAATCACATTATTCATCATGGAGTTAAATTTGTCTTTCCAGTATACACGCTCCGAAGGGTGTCTATATAGAAATCCTAATAACAATGGCTTTGTATGCTTAATATAAACTTCCAACTAAAAGCATTCAACATCATACTTTTCAAAAACGGACATTGGCTTTAAGTTGATCGATTGACAGTAGTATACTAAAAGACCGGTTTGTTTTTGTTGTGATGGGTCTAATCGAATAATATTATACCCATTCACAGAAATGTCATTATCCGTTATATGGTCCAATAAGTGAGACTCACCAAAACAAAATATGTGAAAAGGATTTCCAGAATTATGCAAAATCGAAGCTACATCTGCTAATTTGTTAACAACATGGTTAATATTTAAATAGCCTATTCTTAAGCCTTCTTTCACTGGCCACGAAACAATACAACTAGACATGGTTCTTGAATGTTGCATATATGCCACAATGTCCAACAACAGCAAAATAATAGAAAAGCTAATTACAGGTGGTCACGATAACAATGCCACCTATATGATGAAAATAAAGTGATTTGATCAATGGAAACAATGACAATGAAAGGTCACCCAGCATACAAAACTGAAAAGGGTGGAGGGAAATAGGGGGATGCAACCTGAGAGCAAAAACACGACGAAAACAATAAGGCCAATATGAAAGACGAAGCCAAATTCAATCAATATAACATCAACTCGTAAGACGCTCATCAAACAGCATAAAGCGTCTGATTACCACGAAAGATTATCAAGCGTCAAAGTAACTGTCATACTAAGCATCTAAGGAAATATAATAATGACGTACACACAAAGATAAACTGATCACGCGTATAGCTCAAGGCAGGGGGAAACAAGCATCAATTTGGGACGACAGCTGACTACAGCATTCCTGATACCACATTATCTACAAAGTACAAGAGCACACATACACACGCACACGCACACACGTACGCATACGCACACGCACACACATTGAGAGATTGAGAGAGAGAGAGAGAGAGAGAGAGAGAGAGAGAGAGAGAGAGAGAGAGAGAGAGAGAGAGAGAGAGAGAGAGAGAGAGAGCACGCCATAAGCTCTGCTTGTTGTTGCTTCAGTTATGTCATAGTTGTTGTTCATGTTGATTTGGAAAATAAAACATTTAAAGAGAGAGAGAGAGAGAGAGAGAGAGAGAGAGAGAGAGAGAGAGAGAGAGAGATGACATAGAGAGAGTTCATGTTGAGAGATGAGAAGAGAGAGAGAGAGAGAGAGAGAGAGAGAGAGAGAGAGAGAGAGAGAGAACAAACAGTAGATATCACTAGTATTGTAACTCAATTAGTGTCCAGACATCTCTCTCTTGATTGAGTCACACCATAAACCAGTCTCTGTTCGCACTGAGTACACAAGCCCCTGTCTCAGAGAGGTAGAAGTCAAGGCCAAGGAAAGGTCCGCTACCTTATTGTGATTGCGTGTGTGGCGCTAATGAATGTCTGCGCGTGAGCTCGTGCGCGCATTTCATAATTAGCTCCGCGGGCCTTGAGCTTGAGGACGATGATTAGCAACTGATAGGCACCTATAATAAAAAGCATAGCGACGCGTAAATAGGACTGCTGACTACATATCTTGTTGACTTCTGACTAAAGGCTTGTACACATTAGATACGCAATCCGCACGTTCCGTACGGAAATCTCATTCACTTGCTTTAGAAATAAGCGGAAGGGATGAGTGTCCGCGCGTAAAGTGCACACTCCTTAATATTTCTTACTTCCAGATGTTGCTGGTGTTGCGGATTGTGCATGGGTTTCCGCACGGCACTTGTGCGTATATGTGTGCGTGTTCGTGCAAATAGTTCCCCACCTTCTGGAAGTTCCGAGCTTGTAACGTCCACTAATCTATCCTTCTCTTTGACTCTGCCCTTTTCCCCTTTTGCTATCTCTACTGTCTGTCTGCCTTGCTGGTCCATTCTCCTGCCTCTGTTCTGGAAACTCTTACAGCATTTTCTCCAGCCGAAGATGGACACGCTGGGCCTAAATATTTCCTAGGCGCATAACGGCAGCATGACGCATCTGCGCTCATACGACAGGAAACTGTCGTGAAGGAGAACTTTTTTTATCCAGGTTATAAATCGATTTTAATGAAACCAAAAGAGAGTTTACAATTGGGCAAAAGAGGACAGCGCGTACAAAGAAACAAAAGTACAAAAAAGAATAATGACATGTATCATATTTGGACATGCTGCTCTACCCAACAAAAATGTACACCCTTCATAGGAAAAGGCATGTGATAATATGAGAATGAACAATACAAATAAACACACAGAGCACATGGATAAGTAAAGACGAAGGAGAACTCTTCAACTTCCCTCATAATTGAATCATATTCACGTGGCGATACACGTACTTACTTGGACTCTTTTCCATCGCCCCATTTGACGGACACCAATCTCCCGTCAGCCAACAGCTCCACGCTATGGACGTCACTTCCTTTCACGTGCTGGTTCTGCGAGGAATGGCTAAAACTTCATTTTATACACTTTACTTTAGTTTCAGAGTTACACATCTGTATTGTTAAAAATTCGGGACTTTCCTGATGTTGCACTGCCGCCGGGTATTACCTCCAGGATCGTTCCCACCATCTTTATATCTACTAATGTCCCACGTGTCTGTTCAAGACCGGAGGACGTTAAGCAGAATTTCATTTCATTCGACACTCATGACCGTAAATAACATCCAAAATCAATGTTCAAAATCACTGTATTGAGGTCTATTTGAATAAGCTTGATTAGAAAGACATGGTGACACATCAGTGAACAAACTAAGTTGAGAATAGATAGGTGCGCGCACATAATCATCACACACACGGCATACAGGCACACACGCACACACGCACACACACACACACACACACACACACACACACACACGCGCGCGCGCGCGCACACACACACACACGCACGCACACGCACACACACACACACAAACACACACACACACACACACGCACACACACACACACACGCGCGCGCGCGCACGCACACACACACACACACGCACACACACGCACACGCACGCACACACACACACACACACACACACTAGCATACGCGCAGTCAACAGTCCAAACATGCTTATCCGAAGGAACAAACTCATCAGTTAAATGCTTTTAGAAAATGCCTACACTTCAATAAATCCAATTTGCGCAAATCGCATTACCGTAATCTCATTGGAACTGATTAGATTGTCATTACGGATTTCCCCCGGCAAAAGCTGCACGCACGCAATCTGGGAAGAAAAATTGCCATTATTATAGCAATAATAAATATTGATAGAAAAACAGTTCATTTGACAGAATTATGTCACCACCTCCTCCTTCCACCTCTACCTTGATAATGGGCATTGACATTGGTCACAATAAAACTAAAAATAGAACCAATGAGGATAAGCACCACCGTCATCATCACCACCACCCAATCGAAAAATAAAAAGGAGGAGGAGGAGAGGAGGAGGAGGAGGAGGGGGTGGGATGAGGAAGAGGAAGAGGAGGCAAAGAAAAAAGAAGCAAAGAAGTTGACGACGAAGATGATGATGATATTGATGACGACGATGATGATGGTAACGACGACGACAACGAAGAAGAAGAAGAAGGAGACGAACAAAATGAAGAAGAAGAAGAAGGAGAAGGAAGAGGAGTAGGAGAAGAAGAAGAAGAAGGAGGAGGAGGAGGAGGAGATGACAACGACGACGATGACGCCGATAACGCCGATGATGATGATGACGATGATGATGATGACGATGATGATAATGATGTTGATGATGACGATGGTGAAAAAAAAGAACAAGAAGAGGAGGAGGAGGAGGACAACGACGACGACGATGACGATGACGACGACAACGTTGAGGAAGAAGAAGAAGAAGAAGAAGAAGAAGAAGAAGAAGAAGAAGAAGAAGAAGAATGAGGAGGAAGAAGAAGACCAAGAAGAAGACAATGACGGTGATGATGATGACGATGATGATAATAATGATGTTGATGAAGACGATGACGAAGAAGAAGAAGAAGAACAACAAGAACAACAACAACAACAAACAACAACGACAACAACAATAGCAATAGCAACAACAACAACAACAATTACGGGTAACTATATTTTTGGTATTTCTAAAAATCACCTTTCAGCCACGAAGCTGTACGCACTTCACAAAACAACAAC
>CM065684.1:52918723-52928723 GCA_017654935.2 Phymorhynchus buccinoides
ATCGACATTTTGAAATGAAAAGTAAAACAAATCAACAATAAACAATTAGTAGCTGTAGGATGGCAAACCTAATAAAAGCACCCCCAGTTCAACAGTCAATGAATGAAGCGCATAATACGTGTATTATCTACTTTACCAAACATATTTCCTGAAATATTTTAAGAGCACCCTATACGCATTAGCTTGTTGGTGGTCTTTGTTTTGTATTGTGTGTTATGTGCTGCTTGGACATTATTAAAGATTTGCAAAAGAGTAGAGCAAAGAAAACACACTTGCTAACGTGCGCACGCACGCACACACGTACACACACATAGACATACACACAGAGACACACACAGAGACACGCACACATACGCATGCGCACACACATATATACACACGCACGCACACATATGCACGCACGCTCGCACGTACACACACACATATACATAGACAGACAGATAGACAGACAGACGCACGCATACACACACACACACACGCACACGCACACGCACACGCACGCACACGCACACGCACACGCACACACACACACACACACACACACACACACACACGCACGCACGTTCGCGCGCGCGCAAAATATAAAACAATTCGCACACTCCTTCACAGTGAGCGTAAACTGCCACTTTGTACTACCTATTGAAAACATATTTTACGAAGCTACTAAACCACACGTGAACTAGACATATACTGCTCAAAATTTGCTAAGGATATTAGCTTAAACATGTAAAATTATCAAAGATAAACATAAACCCATTAAATGTTTTCTTGTTTAGTTCAATTAACATTTCATATTCACATTTTAGGTGGTAAAATAAGGCCCGAGAATTATTTTTTTGGCTTACCTCAAGGAACGTTTGTGATACCCCATCAAAATGCATAAAACAACCGAATGGAGCGAAATTGTTATTTTTAGATTTTTTGCTTTTTGCGGCAAGAAAAGTCATGGATAAGCATGAGCAAGACCCCCTCACTGCAATTCCAGCTTGGAAATGCCATTTTGTGTTCTGGAGGAGTTGCTGAGGCTCCTGCTGATCCAGGGTGTTTCACTCATTTAACAGGCACTGTTCTGAGTTCTGTAGAGTTTTGAGCTGCTGTGAACGGCTGCTAACGGCTGCCTGGAGCATGCTTCAACATTGTTCTATCAGACTAAGGTCTCTGGATCGGGCAACCTACCTCATATGGACGATGATCTCTTGCTGCATGTGCGCGTCAACAACCCTTGCTCGATGAAAAGGTGCATTATCATCCATGAAGATGACGTCATCTCGACTCATACCAGCAGAAAGTTTTACATGGACATTGAGGAACTCATCCCTGTAGGGAACAGATGCCAGGGATTCCCTTTGAAGAATTTGTGGCACTGTTTTCCCGACCATTCTGATACAGGCCCAAACCATCAAAGACCCATCTCAAGATCTGTCATGCTCTCTGACTCACGTTTCCTGGTAACGCTTTCCTGATAACCTCCAAACCCTGGCAAGACCATCAGTGAAAAAAAGATTCTGATCTAGTTGGTGAAGATAATTCATGTCCAGTCTCATAATGTCCAGATGACGTGGTTCTGGGCTCTCAAAAGACAGCACTGCTCGTGAGCTGGAAGGACCAGTATGCCCAAACATGCCCAGGGGGAGTGAAAGGAGCATCATGGAGTTCGTTCCTCACAGATTATGTGGAAATGTTCCGCAATGAGGCATTCAGTAAATCAAATTGCTGCCAGAGAGTGAATTTGCAGGCCTGAAAAAAGCAGAAAACGACCATCTTCATTACCAGTTGCTCAAATTATGTCACCTTCACGACGTGTATCAGCAATACTAACCTCATGGCAGTGAATCCAAGCTTTGGAAGCAATGTAATGTGATATTTCAAACATGAATGACACAACGAGTCTGTGTACAACTGTTCTCCAGCATGCCAACACAGAAAGACAACTCTTTGCGTGTCATATGACATCATTATTTCAAATCGACCATGAAACTTTGTCTCTTGTATGACGTTTACGATGCGAGCCAGAAAAGGTGTTTTCAAGGCTTGGTAGTCAGTAACTTGGCTTGATGGAAGTTTGCTGTACACCTCATAGGCCACACCCCTGAGACTTTGTGCAAGCTTGAGGTTGAACTTTTCCGGAGCAAGCTCAAATTCCTGAGCCAGTCTTTCAAATCTATCGAGGAAAGCATGATAGACTCTGTTGCTTCATTGAATGCCTCCAATGTGAAGGTCATGGCTGGGGTCTGACTGGGAGGGGGAAAGTTTGAGGGGTAGCAGTCTCTGAGTCCGGTGAGTTTTGTAGCTGCTTCATAGCCAGCTCATGGTCTCGCGCCTTTTCCTGCTCAGCAGCCTCAAGTTCGAGTTCTTTGTTTTTGGCTTCCTGCACTAGTTGCCTCTGCCTCAACTTATGAGCCCGGATCTGCTCTTGCTCGTCAGCATCATGAGCTCTCTGCTTGTCTTTCTCAGCGTCCTCCCGAGCTTTATCAGCCTCTTGCGCCTCATGGGCTCTCTGTTTGTCGTCAGCCTCCTGAGCCTCCCGAGCTTTGTCAGCCTCCTCGCGAGCTTTCTCTTTGTCATATTCAGATATGACAAAATTAGCTAACTCTTGGCCGGACAATCCTAGAGATTCTCCCCATTCTTTAAGTTCCCTCCTAAGTTTAACAGTCTCTGCCATGTACATACAACTATTCAAATCAAACAAAGTTGCAAAGCTGACTGTATCAAACAACACTTAACTATTTCAACATAAGCAGAAATAGCATGCACATCAAAATAAAGTCATAAATAGCATTCAAGCAAATCAAATCAAAACACAGTGAACCAAATCACAATAACTTTCCCAGTGGACACAAGATAACTTTTGGAAAGTAACTAAAGTTTGAATATGAAGACTTTATGAAAAAAAAAAATCCCGGACGTGAGCCCCCAATTAGATGTGACGAGGGAATGGGTTAAAGGGCTAAGTCTCTAGGGAAGACTTTTAGTGTGTTAAATTTTCAAGTAGAAAATTTGCCTTTAGTCCACTTCTTTAGGGTATGGGAGGTGAGCAACTTTCCCGGCCCCTTTTCATCTAATAAATTTATATTTGTGCCCGGGTTCTGGCTCGTATGATTGAATGAAATACAAGTGGTAGTTTGCTCTAAATGGCAGACAGAGAGAAGTAGGGTTTTACATGAAATTACAAGACTTCCACTCTCATCAGAATTATTTGACACTTGTATTTTATTTACTCACAAAATCTGCATAAGATTATGCAGCAATAAGAATAAAGCAGCTCAATGGCGCCAAAACAAAATATGAATGAAAAACAATGAAATCCGAAAGGATTTACAAGACTTTTGTCTTTCTAGAAGGTTAGCCCCAAGCCGGAAGGGTCACTACTAGTATCCAGTGTCTTGGGTTCCAGTTATTGTTTTTTGCACTGTCTTAGGGACTTAACTCATGGCTGTGTTGAAGTTCCTCCGTAGGGATCAGCGAGTGCTGTGGTGACTTGGCTTGCTCTTCAGGTGAGAGTAGCTCCCAGTCGTTCCGGTTGCGGCGTCGCGGTATGGCACGGCTCACGCGTGGTCTCCTCGTGGATTCTTGGTGCGGTGGCGTCTTTGCGGCGGCCCCGTCTTGTTGCTTGTGAGTCAGAGATTGAACTTCCTGACCACGATGCCCTGCTGATAATCACAGGAATAGGTGGGTGTAGATCTCTATGGCTTAGAGACAAGGGGCTTCAGCTGGCAGGGAATTAGTGGATCCCAACCGGCTAGAAGGCTGCCCTTGTACAATAGCACTAAGAACACATAACCTGAATTTCAGTTACCAAACTGAAATAACACATGACATGTGTACTGGAATCAACTGTTATGATTCAGTAACACAAGTCAGCAAACATCACTCTCAGTCCAACACTTGGAAAGGAATGCTATCAAAAGTTGCAAGGTTGCAACCCAGGGATCCCCTACTAAAAATATACAAAGGGGTTAGTAGGCATAGAATCCGGTTCTTGTACCAAAAGAGTTAAAGTAAAAAACACCCACCCAAATAACAAGTGCACATAATTAGAACAGCATGTTTCCCCATTCTTTTCAATAACAATCTACTCCTTATTCATCATGGAACATAGGATCTAGATCAAAAATAGAATCAAACAAAAACAAATCTCAATCACTTATTTTACACCCCTGTCACGTTCTATAATACTCACGAGTGGGGCTAATAGGACTGGCTGGGAGAGAGGTGGATTCTGCAATGTTGCTTCAGTCAGGTTTGGGGAGTCTTGTGAGGAAAGGAATGATTAGGCGCCTTTCCTCCACTATTCAAATCTCCTTTTAATTTGAAACACCCGAGGGCCTATGATTGGGTTACTAGCCGTCGACAAGTCACGAGAAGATGCTACAAATTATGCATATTAGTACGAACCCTCATGCGCCGGTTACATCACTGGCACATTTCTAACATTCCAATCCTGCCTACTTGATCCGGAAAGGAGATACGGGGAACAAAGGGAGACCGCCAATGTGGGTGTCACAAGCTAGACCACACGGAAGGAACCAGGGATCAAACAGATAGCGCCTATAATCGGCGAACGGTTTGATGTTGAATTGTAATTAGAGTGGTGGGGTAGAGGAGAAAGGAGAACGTGGGGCGTGCGTGTCACTTACGTCACAGTTGGACCCCATACAGAGGTACAGTCAGAGAATGGATTGTCTTCCCCTTGTTGTGGAGATTTGAATTGTCTCTCCCCAGCAAGGGGGAGAGCCCCTGAAGTACCATCTCCCTGATTCTTTGGAGTTTGAATCTCCATTGCATCGTTTAAGTTCGAGTCCTGAGATGGGGAAACTCAATTTTCTCCGTTCCGGTTCGAACCCCGGGGTGTGGGAGAAACCAGGTTCTCCTGGTCGATTGAAAGCAAGTCCTTCCTGGTCATTTTGGTTCCAGGAGAGGACAGAGGGTTTGGTGAGTCAGGAGAAGAAGTCCTGGACGACCGAGACCTCTTTCTTGATGGAGTGAGTGGAATGGGAGTGCTCTGCAGTTTGGGGGCCAATGGCCCTGACATGAGAGTCTCCAAAGGTGTATTGAAAAGAGCGTTTTCAATGAATGTTGGAGGAGAGCCACTAGAGTCAGTCAAAGACTCAAAGCTCTCCTCCATTTTGTTTGGACTGACATCTTCAGTTTCCTCTTTACGTCCTATCTCGCTCATGGTGCCCTATTTGTCACCATGAACACATATAATAAGAAACTCAAAAAGTATGGAAGAAATAATAAAGGTGGGGAAAAATTGGTGTTAGAAAAAAATCACTATCTACGTGAAGCCTTCACAGGCCGAAAGAGACCACACACTGTCTATTTGTTAAGAATCGACCCGGAATGCGGGACTCGAGGTTTAGCTCGAGGATTTTGTACTGACTTTGTAAAAGTATGAGGAGGCGAAAAAGGCCCTCTGGGGAGGAGCGTGGAGGAGGTGAAGATGTGCAAGGCGCGGGTGGCGCGGCTTGGTCTCTTCCAGTCCTGTAACGGGAGGCTTTGTGGCGATGGTTGGGAGAGGCAGTATAGGTCTAAGCCTAGTGGCAGCCTGCTTCTCTTCTTGTCTTGACTCGATGGCTCGTTGTGCAGGCAGGCTTGTCGGCCTGAATGCAGTGAAGTGTAGCGTTGGGAAAAGCAGTATAGGCGAGGCCTTGTGGCTATGGAAGGCGGATTGGGTCATGGGATCGATGAAAATGATCGAGGAAAACACTCGACCATTTCAGTGGCAGCCTGCTTTTCTCTTCTTGTCTTGTCTCGTTTGTTTTCTCTTTTCTTCTCGGTCTTGCATTGATAGGAGTAGTAAATTGCTCCCCTTTCTTTCTTCTTCGAGCTTGTGTAGTGAGCAAGCCTCGTAGCGTGACTGCGTCGATTCCTCGGTAAACTGTTTTCTCTCTTCCTTTCTTTGCTGCGCAGCGTTGTAGGCCTAGATGTGATCCACTCGCTTTGGAAGAAGAGGAAAAGGTCTCAGGGTGGGACCCTGTGTTGATCGTATCGGTTTGCCTTTCACTGCTTTGACTCTTCCTTCCTTCTTGCTGCTATTACATATACTTAATAATAGCTAGCTAGCCTCCTATGGCATTCCAAACGTCAAACAATTATTTGCACGATTTTTAGTGGTAAAAGGCACTGTGGCATTCCAAACGCACGATTTTTAGTGGTAAAATGACACTTTCCTCATTCTGTGCAATGCTAGTATAGGAGGCTAGCTAGCTATTATTAAGTATATGTACAGAATGAATTATGTGCACCACAGAATGAATTGTGTGCACAGAATGAGGAAAGTGCCTCATTTTACCACTAAAAATCGTGCAAATAATTGTTTGACGTTTGGAATGCCATACCTTCGTGCAAATAATTGTTTGACGTTTGGAATGCCATAAGTATCTATGGCATTCCAAACGTCAAACAATTATTTGCACGATTTTTAGTGGTAAAATGAGGCACTTTCCTCATTCTGTGCACGTTTGGAATGCCATAGGAGGCTAGCTAGCTATTATTAAGTATATGTACAGAATGAATTATGTGCACCACAGAATGAATTGTGTGCACAGAATGAGGAAAGTGCCTCATTTTACCACTAAAAATCGTGCAAATAATTGTTTGACGTTTGGAATGCCATAGGAGGCTAGCTAGCTATTATTAAGTATATATACAGAATGAATTATGTGCACCACAGAATGAATTGTGTGCACAGAATGAGGAAAGTGCCTCATTTTACCACTAAAAATCGTGCAAATAATTGTTTGACGTTTGGAATGCCATAAGTATCCACCTGTACATTTTCATGTTGATATATCCAAGCGTTCTCGAGTTATCGCTGTCACAGACAGACAGACAAACAAACAAACCTTTTTTTTCGTTGAAGCACACTAATAACTGTATGTGAGGCCATTTTACACCGAAATATGCATTGTGAGCAAATTTGAACACGGACGGACGGACGGACGGACAAAGTGAAAACAATACCATAAAGGCAAGACGGGATGAACCAAGACTGTCACAGAGGGAGTTGATCTGCATCTTTGATCTGTACCACACAGTCATAGATACTTACCAGTGGTCCAAGTACCACGCTCCTGGTTACTCTCGTTTTCACGCTCTCTCTCCATTGTATTCTCACGTGGTCGCTTCTTGCCAGCCGCGAACGAAGAGAGCGAAGCTGGTAATGTTTTCAGTGGATTCTGAAGCCGGCTATCTATCTATCCATCTACATACCTGACTATCTATGTTAACACGATAATGTTTGAACGAAGGGATCTAGGACGCGAAAATTTTGCATGCCAATAGGTCTAAGACTGTCGAGGCCAGGATTTGAAAATGAAGGTCATAGGTCAAAGGTCAAGGTTACTGGAGCCGAAAATGCTGCCGAGCATCTGGCACGATAACGATTGAACGGAGGGACCTAGGACGCTCAAATTGTGCATGTACTACTAAGAATATCTAGGCCAAATTCAAAAATGAAGGCCATAGGTCAAAGGTGAAGGTCACTGGAGCCCAAAATGGTGCCGAGAACATAACACGATAACACTTTAACGCAGGGACATAGGACACTCAAATTTAGCTTGCGGATAGCTACTAAGGATATCTAGACCAAGTTCGAAAATCAAGGTCATAGGTCAAAGGTCAAGGTCACTGGACACGAAAATGCTGCCGCGCGGCTGGTGGTCCGACGTCTTAGCGCTCTAGTTAGCTTTTTCATTTGTGCTGTTTGTTACAAACGCATCAAGGTGATAGGGTTGTTTGAGATTATTTGTCATAAGTGAATCATCAAACTGACAGCTTGGGTGACACTTAAGATCGCTAATAGTACAACTAGCTATTTAGGTGGAGTCATGGTCCTCAGCCCTTGACGCCGCAAAAATAAAGTTTGACTATGGGAAATAGTGTAAGCCGGTAGAGTGATTTCCTATGAGGTGGCCTGAAGCGCTCTTTGCGAATAGGTCGGGGTTTTCGTTCTGTAAGGTGAGATAACAACCTTACAACAACAGGGGCGCAGAAGGTATGACATACAGGGACATGTCTCTCTCTCTCTCGAATCTCTGTCTCTGTCTCTGTCTCTCTGTCTGTCTGTCTGTCTGTCTGTCTCTCTCTCTCTCTCTCTCTCTCTCTCTCTCTCTCTCTCTCTCTCTCTCTCTCTCTCTCTCTCTCTCTCTCTCTCTCTCTCTCTCTCTCTCTCTCTCTCTCTCTCTCTCTCTGTCTCTCTGTCTGTCTGTCTGTCTGTCTCTCTCTCTCTCTCTCTCTCTCTCTCTCTCTCTCTCTCTCTCTCTCTCTCTCTCTGTCTCTGTCTCTCTGTCTCTCTCTCTCTCTCTCTCTCTCTCTCTCTCTCTCTCTCTCTCTCTCTCTCTCTCTCTCTCTCTCTCTCTCTCTCTCTCTCTCTCTCTCTCTCTCTCTCTCTCTCTCTCTCTCTCTCTCTCTCTCTCTCTCTCTCGTGCTTATTCTTTTCTAACATTAAAAAAGATTCGTTCGTTCGTTCGTTCGTTCGTTCGTTCGTTCGTGTATACAATTACTTTTTTTAAATAGTAAATAGTATTAACGTCATCTCCCTGTTTGTCTGTCTGTCTGTCTGTCAAACCGTGCATAGGTTTTCAAACAAAGCTTTAGGTTCATGTTAAGCTTTGTTTTTCTTGTTTCTATCTTTTGAACTATCAAACAAAAAGACAAACAACGACAACAAAACAAACAAACTTCTTCTTCTTCTTCTTCTTCTTCTTCTTCTTCTTCTTCTTCTTCTTCTTCTTCTTCTTCTTCTTCTTCTTCTTCTTCTTCTTCTTCTTCTTCTTCTTCTTCTTTCTTCTTCTTCGTTGTACTCGTCGTCGTCGTAGTCGTTGCCATCATCATCGTCGTCATCAATATCATCATCATCTTCGTCATGTCTATTATCTTTTAAAATTATAATTTTAGAAAATTACTATTTTTGTTATTTTACATAAGATGTTTTCTATTTCTTTTTAACTTAGTGATGGTTTGCTTTTATTATGGACTTTCAATCTGGTGCAAAGAGGACAACCATTCTTTAGTAGAAAGTCTTCTTGCTCAGCTTGAACCTTCACTGTGGACATTCTTTGCAGGCCGACATGCAGACTGAAGAGCCTTTCACAAGACGAAACAGCTGTCTTTGCATAGGCATTGTCAATCTCCCCCATCGGGAGAAAAAGTAAATCAGCACATTATTTTCTTCTTCTTTTCTTCCTTTCAGAACACAGAACAAATCGTAAAGTAAAAGTAAACTGAGTTTGTTTCTGAGGTTCACAAATACAGACATTGGACACAAAAAAGTTTATTAAAGAAAACTGTTCTGCATTTCAAATGCACCAACTGTTTAGTCCTTCAGACTAGGGGAACGGAGCTCAGCTTATAACTGAGATTTTATATTCACTCTCTCTCTCTCTCTCTCTCTCTCTCTCTCTCTCTCTCTCTCTCTCTCTCTATTAACACGATAACGTTTGAACGGAGGGAGCTAGGACCTTTATTCAAGATAAAACATTTATAAAAAGAAAAACATTTAAAGTAGATAGAATTTTTGTTTGTGGCTCAAGCCACAAACCTATAACTCACTTTGTCGGTCGGTCGGTCTGTCGGTCTGTCGGTCCAAAATTGTCGCACATTTTGACAAAATTGTCGCACTTCAAATCGAGGCTACACTTCTGGCCGCTCTTTAAAATGATGTATTTTAAAAGCGTACAAAATAATAAACATATGTAATGCAGACACTACAACAGACACGACGAGTATGCGGTGCTTCTTTTGATGAGCATAAGTAGGATACATAGTTTTAAATGTTTTCCAAAAGATATAAAAAGTTACGAAATGGTGCAGAGATAACATTCTGGTTTACAGATTAAAATTATTGAAAAGCCAGGGGAGGTAACTCATGATTGGAGTGGTAAAAATAGACCGCGTGCCACAAACTATTGCGATTTCGCGCTTGTTTTTTAATGTCCCTCTCCCCCTTAATTCCCAAATCTAAAAGTAAAAAGTAATGTCCCATATGGCTTTGGCC
>CM065684.1:52931223-52937749 GCA_017654935.2 Phymorhynchus buccinoides
TTAACCCTTTCACCGCCAATGTCACATTTATGCACCACAATGGTTTAACACCCATGTCACTAAAAGGCATCAAGTCAGGGCCTGTTATCTGAAGACCCCATTTTCTTAAAATTTGGGAGGTAAGGATAGGCCTAATGTTCTACATGTCACAGACGAATTCCCAATATTGCAGATAATGCTTTGTCTCTACCCAGTTAAATTTCATATTTTGGGGGCTAAAAAATGGCTGGCGGCGAAAGGGTTAAAAACGGGGATTAGTATGTAAATTAGACTAAACTCACAAACCGATTGGTTGTTTATCCTAATTTACATACTAATCCCTGTTTTTTGTATGCATAAAACGCACTCGTAGACTACAGGGCATAGACTACAACAGTATATCCTACAGATAGCAGATTGCAGAGGAAGCAAAAATGCTATTGTGAAAAGCTTGGCTTAAAATGCCTTCCCTAGGTGACGTGCCCACTCTCTGGGACATGAGGACTATAGGCGTTGGCGTTGAAGGAAGTTCAAACCTATAGACCTCAGTTTCGATGACCAAACCAGTCTATGTCCTTTGTGCGTTCGGATCAAAGTCTTGGGGCAGTATATTCAATTCAATTCAATAATTTTATTGTCTTTGCACAAAGCAAAGACATTCACTGCATGACATGCACATTTTATAAATAATTATGACACGAGACAAATAACGTATAGCAAGACAATTTCACATAGATCAGACAACTAAATTTTAAAACACACACACACACACACACACACACACACACACACACCGGGGAGCTGTCGTTGGACGGACGTGCGTAGTGGCGCCCTCGGAGGAGTACCTCACCCAGGCTGACTCCACGACTAAGACATTATTGTCGTCAGTAGGGGGGCTTAGTAGGTGGTGTCCTGCGTATAGTAACTCAGAACAGGCTCCACTGAACTCCACCGAGGTGACTCAGCAGCAGTGCAGCGTCTCCTCTGGTGGTTGCCTCCTGACGGCCTAACCTAGTTTCGCTCCCCGGCCCTTGACGGCTGATTTTGGATTCTGTGACCTGAAAAACCAGGGTGTGGCTGCGAGATGGGATTCGGAGTGAGCAGCGTCGGAGCAACGCCACTGCCTACGGCCCGGAAGATGGGACAACAAAACATAGAAGAAGAAAAAAAAAGGCCAGCCTACTCCCTAAGGTTTCAGCACGGAACGCCAGAAGCAACATCACTAGAATATAATTATTTACATTCAGCATTTACTCTGGATGCATTATCGTGTTAACTAAAACAAACAAACAAAAAACCCAAAACACGAAAGTAGGGCCTATATAAGCGAAATGATAAAGCAATAAGAAAATGATAGATAGTAAGCTGCCTTATTATTTAGTACCTGGCACGAACTTACATGCAATGTAGGTCCGTGGTACCTGGCCTTTCAACGGCATTCAAAGCGCAGTGTGTCTCGCTAAGCCTACAGTGTAACTCGGAGGCTGTAATGCGAAGTGAGGATAAGTAAGAAAGGACACAAAAATGCAGTTAGTAGGGTACGATCCCCGATTACTCAGTTTGCTCTAGTTAAAGCTCTATTGACCCTGCGTGCCAAAAATGGGGTGCTGTTGAGAGCCAAATTGTCCCAATCTGCCAAAATGCTGCATATTTTGTGTGTGGCAAAAATAGCCTATTTATGTATCAGCAATAAACGTTGCAAATTATTTAGTGAACTGCTCATTACTGTTCGTCAATGCATTCAACATTGAGAAGTTGTGTAGACCCTTGAAAGCTGCTGTTGTGTAGACCCTTGAAAGAGATAAGCATACTTATCACGGGTATGTTTATAACAACTGCACTGGAATAAAAAGTGATACTCGTCTTCTTTTTCGTTCGATGTCCAAACTGGGCATGCTTGATCTCTTGTACTTGTAACCATAAACCATTTCGTGACTGCATTGAGGCCTAATGTTCTAGTTCTAAATCTAGCAAGCACACTGATCTGTGTCATCTATCTGTTGCCAGAAATAAATACTGTTCAGCTTCCATGTTACTCTTGAAAGAGAGAAACCAATCATACTTTTCGCTGTCTTCCATTTGAGAATGGGAGTTTTATGGAATATGCCAATCAATCCTGTCTTTTAACTCTATCATTCCCTACTCCTTGGTTTAGGCTACCCATACAACGCCAAACCCATTTCTTTACTCTCGAAACCCAGTTAAACTTTCCCCTTTCATGCTCCTGTAATAACATGAGAGAGAGAGAGAGAGAGAGAGAGAGAGAGAGAGAGAGAGAGAGAGAGAGAGAGAGAGAGAGACAGAGAGACAGACAGACAGACAGACAGACAGACAGATAAGGGCCGAAGGTGTCAATCCCATTGAACAAAGTCTAAATCACAATCTAACCCTTCATGATTAAGACTGGCCTTTAAATATAATGTTATCTGAATACGGGAAAGAAATGTTTTTAGTGTGTACAAGGCATATATATTGCTCTCTCTCTCTCTCTCTCTCTCTCTCTCTCTCTCTCTCTCTCTCTCTCTCTCTCTCTCTCTCTCTCTCTCTCTCTCTCTCTCTCTCTCTCTCTCTCGTCTCTCTCTCTCACACTCACACACACACACAAACACACAAACACAAACACACATACACATACACACATACACGCGCGCAGAGAGAGAGAGAGAGAGAGAGAGAGAGAGAGAGAGAGAGAGAGAGAGAGAGAGAGAGAGAGAGAGAGAGAGAGAGAGAGAGAGAGAGAGAGAGAGAGAGAAATTCAGACACATAGACATAAGACACAGATACAGACACACCGATACACATATGCACATATACACAGACAGACACACACACACACACACACACACACACACACACACACACACACACACACACACACACACACACACACACACACACACACACACACACACACACACACACACACACACATTGCACCAATTACACCACACCACATGAGTGCATGCATGTGTAGCTGAAGTCGAAGATAAGTTGACGCATCATCATTATTGGAGCTTTATTATCAACATCGGCAGATCTTGTTTAATTTCCTGAGTGGCCTTGGCAGTACCATACCACCGAGTCAGTGATATCAAAACGATTTTACCCGTACCTTCGCTTACCTATCCAGTCGATGTCCTTGGTGCGTTCGGGTCATCTTAGGGCAGTATATTTGGGGAGCCGTCGTAGGACAGACGTGCGTGGTGGCGGCCTCGGAGGAGGACTTCACTCAGGCTGACTCCACGACTAAGACATTTTTGTCGTCAGTAGGATTACCGGACTTTTCCCACCGGACTTTTCCCACCTTGACTTTTCCCACCCGGATTTTCCAACCTAGGACTATTCCCACCCGGATTTTCCAACCTAGGACTATTCCCACCCGGACTTTTCCCACCTAGGACTATTCCCACCCGGACTTTTCCAACCTAGGACTATTCCCACCCGGATTTTCCAACCTAGGACTATTCCCACCCAGAATTTCCAACAAGGACTATTCCCACCCGGACTTTTCCAACCTAGGACTATTCCCACCCGGATTTTCCAACCTAGGACTATTCCCACCCAGACTTTTCACACCCGCACTTTTCACACACACACAACACACACACACCACACACAACACACACACACACACACACACACACACACACACACACACACACACACACACACACACACACACACAAAAAAAAAAAGCGCTTAGAGCTTAAAGATTAGGCGCTATAAAAGTTGTCTTAATAAATAAATATAAACACACACACACACACACACACACACACACATACACACACACACACACACACAGAAAATATTTTAACTGTTTTACCAAACAGATGGATGAATGAATTCAGTTCACCAGAAAAAGTTAAAAACCGTCAGGAATACGGGGCTTAGTAGGTGTGTCCTGCGTGATGATAGCTCAGAACAGGCTCCACCGAACTCCACCGAGGTGACTCAGCAGCAGTGCAGCGCCTCCTCTGGTGGTTGCCTCCTGACGGCCTAACAAAGTTTCGCTCCCCTTGACTGCTGATTCTGTCCCTGGTGATATCCTTCATGGGCATGGCTACAGTGCATACAATTCGCTGTCAATGCGATGCGATTGTGACGATGATGTGAATCATCATTCACGTGAAATTCATGCATTTGGTCTGCTTGAGCATACAGAGCAAAAGCAGAAGAATTACTTTTAGATGGAAATATTTCGTGTGAATCATGACTCGCATCGTCACAACTCGCATCGCATTGACAGCGAATCGTATGTAGTGTAGCAGGCCCATTAAGGCCTAACCACATTGCATACGATTTGACCCTAATTCGATACGATTGTGACGATGGCTGTGAGTTATGATTCACGCGAAATACATCCGTCTAAACATGACTACTATTTTCGTTCGCAATACTCATGTATATATACACGAATCAAATAAAAGATCTGATACACAAACAGCGTGAACTTATTTCATCAAATTCCGTGTACGGGGGACTACCAAAAATAGTGAACAAAACTAGTAGGATTTCATCATATTCATTTACACAGTTGAATTTCACGAGAATCATGCCTGACAAATTTCAAATCGCATTGAGGTCGAATCGTAGCGGGCCCTTTAAGGTGATGCTCTACACATCCAACTACAGTCATAGGGCTACCCAACTGTGACGACGTCTGTAAGGCATGTTTTGATGAAATACTACTGTCTACAAGAATCTGATTAAATCCTGACGTCTGTAAGGCATGGTTCTGATGAAATACTACTGTCTACAAGAATCTGATGAAATCCTGACGTCTGTAAGGCATGGTTCTGATGAAATACTACTGTCTACAAGAATCTGATGAAATCCTGACGTCTGTAAGGCATGGTTCTGATGAAATACTACTGTCTACAAGAATCTGATGAAATCCTGACGTCTGTAAGGCATGGTTCTGATGAAATACTACTGTCTACAAGAATCTGATGAAATCCTACGTCTGTAAGGCATGGTTCTGATGAAATACTACTGTCTACAAGAATCTGATGAAATCCTGACGTCTGTAAGGCATGGTTCTGATGAAATACTACTGTCTACAATGAATCTGATGAAATCCTGACGTCTGTAAGGCAATGGTTCTGATCGAAATACTACTGTCTACAAGAATATGATGAAATCTTGACGTCTGTAAGGCATGGTTCTTGATGAAATACTACTGTCTACAAGAATCTGATAAAATCCTGACGTCTGTAAGGCATTGGTTCTGATGAAATACTACTGCCTACAAGAATATGATGAAATACTACTGACATCTGTACAAGAATATGATGAAATACTAACTGTCTACAAGAATCTGATGAAATCCTGACGTCTGATAAGGCATGGTTCTGATGAAATACTACTGTCTACAAGAATCTGATGAAATCCTGACGTCTGTAAGGCATGGTTCTGATTAAATACTACTGTCTACAAGAATCTGATGAAATCCTGACGTCTGTAAGGCATGGTTCTGATTAAATACTACTGTCTACAAGAATCTGATGAAATCCTAGACGTCGGTAAGGCATGGTTCTGATGAAATACTACTGTCTACAAGAATCTGATGAAATCCTGACGTCGTTAAGGCATGGTTCTGATGTAAATACTACTGTCTACAAGAATATGATGAAATCCTGACGACAAATCTGTAAGGCATGGTTCTGATGAAATACTACTGTCTACAAGAATCTGATGAAAATCCTGACGTCTGTAAGGCATGGTTTGATTAAAATACTACTGTCTACAAGAATCTGATGAAATCCTGACGTCTGTAAGGCATGGTTCTGATTAAATACTACTGTCTGCAAGAATCTGATGAAATCCTGACGTCTGTAAGGCATGGTTCTGATTAAATACTACTGTCTACAAGAATATGATGAAATCCTACCAACGGACGTTTCGTTCACTATATCCTTATAGACCCCAGTACTGGAATCTGATGAAATATGTATATTTACAGATATCTTACTATGTGTTTTCCTTTAGCTTTCAAAATTAGTAGGATTTCCTTATATATATATATATAACATAGCCTGAGAAAGGGACAGTGTCCAACGTAACATAGCATTAGAAAGGGTCAGTGTCCAACGGAACATAGCATTAGAAAGAGGCAGTGTCCAACGTAACATAGCCCGAGAAAGGGTACAGTGTCCAACGTAACATAGCCCGAGAAAGGGACAGTGTCCAACGTAACATAGCCCGAGAAAGAGACAGTGTCCAACGTAACATAGCCCGAGAATAGGGCCAGTGTCCAACGTAAACATAGCCCGAGAGAAAAGGGACAGTGTCCAACGTAACATAGCCCATGAGAAAGGGGACAGTGTCCAACGTAACATAGCCCGAGAAAGGGGCAAGTGTCCAACGTAACATAGCATTAGAAAGGGCAGTGTCCAACGTAACATAGCCCGAGAAAGGCACTCTGTCCAAAGCCTGAGAAAGGGTCACCTTCCAACGTAACAACATTTTCCCCCTTTCTAGCACCATGTTGCGTTGGAAACCGTTCGTTTCTTTTTTAAAAAGTTGTATTTCCTCAGAAGCTGTG
>CM065684.1:52938249-52945749 GCA_017654935.2 Phymorhynchus buccinoides
TTGCTCAAATTTGATAAGGGTATTAGCTTAACGTAAATGATCGAGAGATAAACATAAACCCATTACATGTTTTTCTTGTTTATGGGTTCAAATTAACATTTCATATTCACATTTTGGTGGTAAATAAGGCTCGAGAATTATTTTTTGGCTACCTCAAGAACGTTTGTGATCCCCATCAAAATGCATAAACAACCGACTGGAGTCGAAATTGTTATTTTTAAGATTTTTTGCTTTTTGCGGCAAGAAAAGTCATGAGATAAGCATGAGCAAGACCACCTCACTGCAATTTCAGCTGGAAATGCCATTTTGTGTTCTGGAGGAGTTGCTGAGGCTCCTGCTGATCCTGTGTTTCACTCATTTAACAGGCCCTGTTCCTGAGTTCTGGTAGAGTTTTGAGCTGCTGTGAACGGCTGTACGGCTGCCTGGAGCATGCTTCAACATTGTTCTATCAGACTAAGGTCTCTGGATCGGCAACCTACTCATTGGGACGATGATCTCTTTATCATCCATGAAGACGAACGTCATCTCGGATCGTACCAGCAGAAAGGTTTGGAGTGGACATTGAGGAACTCATCCCTCTAGGGAACAGCTATCAGGGATTCCTTTTAAAGAATTTGTGGCACTATTTTCCCGACAATGCTGATACAGGCCCAAACCATCAAAGACCCATCTCAAGATCTGTCATGCTCTCTGACTCACATTTCACGGTAACGCTCTTTAGAGAACCTACAAACCCTGGCAAGACCATCAGTGAAAAAAAGATTCTGATCTAGTTGGTGAAGATAATTCATGTCCAGTCTCATAATGTCCAGATGAAGTGGTTTTGGGCTCTCAAAAGACAGCACTGCTCGTGAGCTGGAAGGACCAGTATGCCCAAACATGCCCAGGTGGAGTGAAGGCAGCATCATGGAGTCCGTTCCTCACATATTGGGTGGAAATGTTACGCAATGAGGCATTCAGTAAATCAAATTGCTGCCAGAGAGTGAATTTGCAGGCCTGAAAAAAGCAGAAAACGACCATCTTCATTACCAGTTGCTCAAATTATGTCACCTTCACGACGTGTATCAGCAGTACAAACCTCATGGCAGTGAATCCAAGCTTTGGAAGTGACGCATTGCGATATTCCAAACACTAATGACACAACGAGTCTGTGTACAACTGTTCTCCTGCATGCCAGTACAGAAAGACAACTCTTTGCGTGTCATATGACATCATTATTTCAAATCGACCATGAAACTTTGTCTCTTGTATGACGTTTACGATGCGAGCCAGAAAAGGTGTTTTCAAGGCTTGGTAGTCAGTAACTTGGCTTGATGGAAGTTTGCTGTACACCTCATAGGCCACACCCCTGAGACTTTGTGCAAGCTTGAGGTTGAACTTTTCCGGAGCAAGCTCAAATTCCTGGGCCAGTCTTTCAAACCTATCGAGGAATGCATCGATAGACTCTGTTGCCTCATTGAATGCCTCCAATGTGAAGGTCATGGCTGGGGTCTGACTGGGTGGGGGAAAGTTTGAGGGGTAGCAGTCTCTGAGTCCGCTGAGTTTTGTAGCTGCTTCATAGCCAGCTCATGGTCTCGCGCCTTTTCCCGCTCAGCGGCTTCAAGTTCGAGTTCTTTGTTTTTGGCTTTCTGCACTAGTTGCCTCTGCCTCAACTTATGAGCCCGGATCTGCTCTTGCTCGTCAGCATCATGAGCTCTCTGCTTGTCTTTCTCAGCGTCCTCCCGAGCTTTATCAGCCTCTTGAGCCTCATGAGCTCTCTGTTTGTCTTTCTCAGCCTCCTGAGCCTCCCGAGCTTTGTCAGCCTCCTCGCGAGCTTTCTCTTTGTCATATTCAGATATGACAAAATTTGCTAACTCTTGGCCTGACAATCCTAGAGATTCTCCCCATTCTTTAAGTTCCCTCCTAAGTTTAACAGTCTCTGCCATGTACATACAACTATTCAAATCAAACAAAGTTGCAAAGCTGACTGTATCAAACAACACTTAACTATTTCAACATAAACAGAAATAGCATGCACATCAAAATAAAGTCATAAATAGCATTCAAACAAATCAAATCAAAACACAGTGAACCAAATCACAATAACTTTCCCAGTGGACACAAGATAAGTTTTGGAAAGTAACTAAAGTTTGAATATGAAGACTTTATGAAAAAAAAAAATCCCGGACGAGCCCCCAATTAGATGTGACGAGGTAATGGGTTAAAAGGCTAAGCCTCTAGGGAAGACTTTTAGTGTGTTAAAATTTCAAGTAGAAAATTTGCCTTTAGCCCACTTCTTTAGGGTATGGGAGATGAGCAACTTTCCCGGCCCCTTTTCATCTAATAAATTTATATTTGTGCTCGGGTTCTGGCTCGTATGATTGAATGAAATACAAGTGGTAGTTTGCTCTAAATGGCAGACAGAGAGAAGTAGGGTTTTACATGAAATTACAAGACTTTTATTCCACTCTCATCAGTCTGACCAAAGGGTTCAGAATTATTTGACACTTGTATTTTTTATTTACTCACAAAATCTGCATAAGATTATGCAGCAATAAGAATAAAGCAGCTCAATGGCGCCAAAAGAAAATATGAATGAAAAACAATGAAATCCGAAAGGATTTACAAGACTTTTGTCTTTCTAGAAGGTTAGCCCCCAGCCGGAAGGGTCACTACTAGTATCCAGTGTCTTGGGTTCCAGTTATTGTTTTTTGCACTGTCTTAGGGACTTAACTCATGGCTGTGTTGAAGTTCCTCCGTAGGGATCAGCGAGTGCTGTGGTGACTTGGCTTGCTCTTCAGGTGAGAGTAGCTCCCAGTCGTTCTGGTTGCGGCGTTGCGGTATGGCACGGCTCACGCGTGGTCTCCTCGTGGATTCTTGGTGCGGTGGCGTCTTTGCGGCGGCCCCGTCTTGTTGCTTGTGAGTCAGAGATTGAACATCCTGACCACGATGCCCTGCTGATAATCACAGGAGAAGGTGGGTGTAGATCTCTATGGCTTAGAGACAAGGGGCTTCAGCTGGCAGGGAATTAGTGGATCCCAACCGGCTAGAAGGCTGCCCTTGTACAATAGCACTAAGAACACATAACCTGAATTTCAGTTACCAAACTGAAATAACACATGACATGTGTACTGGAATCAACTGTTATGATTCAGTAACACAAGTCAGCAAACATCACTCTCAGTCCAACACTTGGAAAGGAATGTTATCAAAAGTTGCAAGGTTGCAACCCAGGGATCCCCTACTAAAAATATACAAAGGGGTTAGTAGGCATAGAATCCGGTTCTTGTACCAAAAGAGTTAAAGTCAAAAACACACACACAAATAATAAGTGCACATAATTAGAACAGCATGTTTACCCATTCTTTTCAATAACAATCTACTCCTTATTCATCATGGAACATAGGATCTAGATCAAAAATAGAATCAAACAAAAACAAATCTCAATCACTTATTTTACACCCCTGTCACGTTCTATAATACTCACGAGTGGGGCTAATAGGACTGGCTGGGAGAGAGGTGGATTCTGCAATGTTGTTTCAGTCAGGTTTGGGGAGTCTTGTGAGGAAAGGAATGATTAGGCGCCTTTCCTCCACTATTCAAATCTCCTTTTAATTTGAAACACCCGAGGGCCTATGATTGGGTTACTAGCCGTCGACAAGTCACGAGAAGATGCTACAAATTATGCATATTAGTACGAACGCTCATGCGCCGGTTACATCACTGGCACATTTCTAACATTCCAATCCTGCCTACTTGTTCCGGAAAGGAGATACGGGGAACAAAGGGAGACCGCCAATGTGGGTGTCACAAGCTAGACCACACGGAAGGAACCAGGGATCAAACAGATAGCGCCTATAATCGGCGAACGGTTTGATGTTGAATTGTAATTAGAGTGGTGGGGTAGAGGAGAAAGGAGAACGTGGGGCGTGCGTGTCACTTACGTCACAGTTGGACCCCATACAGAGGTACAGTCAGAGAATGGATTGTCTTCCCCTTGTTGTGGAGATTTGAATTGTCTCTCCCCAGCGAGGGGGAGAGCCCCTGAAGTACCATCTCCCTGATTCTTTGGAGTTTGAATCTCCATTGCATCGTTTAAGTTCGAGTCCTGAGATGGGGAAACTCAATTTTCTCCGTTCCAGTTCGAACCCCGGGGTGTGGGAGAAACCAGGTTCTCTTGGTCGATTGAAAGCAAGTCCTCCCTGGTCTTTTTGGTTCCAGGAGAGGACAGAGGGTTTGGTGAGTCAGGAGAAGAAGTCCTGGACGACCGAGACCTCTTTCTTGATGGAGTGAGTGGAATGGGAGTGCTCTGCAGTTTGGGGGCCGATGGCCCTGACATGAGAGTCTCCAAAGGTGTATTGAAAAGAGCGTTTTCAATGAATGTTGGAGGAGAGCCACTAGAGTCAGTCAAAGACTCGAAGCTCTCCTCCATTTTGTTTGGACTGACATCTTCAGTTTCCTCTTTACGTCCTATCTCGCTCATGGTGCCCTATTTGTCACCATGAACACATATAATAAGAAACTCAAAAAATATGGAAGAAATAATAAAGGTGGGGAAAAATTGGTGTTAGAAAAAAATCACTATCTACGTGAATCCTTCACAGGCCGAAAGAGACCACACACTGTCTATTTGTTAAGAATCGACCCGGAATGCGGGACTCGAGGTTTAGCTCGAGGATTTTGTACTGACTTTGTAAAAGTATGAGGAGGCGAAAAAGGCCCTCTGGGGAGGAGCGTGGAGGAGGTGAAGATGTGCAAGGCGCGGGTGGCGCGGCTTGGTCTCTTCCAGTCCTGTAACGGGAGGCTTTGTGGCGATGGTTGGGAGAGGCAGTATGGGTCTAAGCCTAGTGGCAGCCTGCTTCTCTTCTTGTCTTGACTCGATGGCTCGTTGTGCAGGCAGGCTTGTCGGCCTGAATGCAGTGAAGTGTAGCGTTGGGAAAAGCAGTATAGGCGAGGCCTTGTGGCTATGGAAGGCGAATTGGGTCAACGGATCGAGGAAAATGATCGAGGAAAACACTCGACCATTTCAGTATGCCATAGGAGGCTAGCTAGCTATTATTAAGTATATGTACAGAATGAATTATGTGCACCACAGAATGAATTGTGTGCACAGAATGAGGAAAGTGCCTCATTTTACCACTAAAAATCGTGCAAATAATTGTTTGACGTTTGGAATGCCATACCTTCGTGCAAATAATTGTTTGACGTTTGGAATGCCATAAGTATCTATGGCATTCCAAACGTCAAACAATTATTTGCACGATTTTTAGTGGTAAAATGAGGCACTTTCCTCATTCTGTGCACGTTTGGAATGCCATAGGAGGCTAGCTAGCTATTATTAAGTATATGTACAGAATGAATTATGTGCACCACAGAATGAATTGTGTGCACAGAATGAGGAAAGTGCCTCATTTTACCACTAAAAATCGTGCAAATAATTGTTTGACGTTTGGAATGCCATACGTTTTGGAATGCTTATGCGTCCTAGTATCTATGGCATTCCAAACGGTCAAACAATTACGATTTTTAGTGGTAAAATATTTTCCTATTCTGTGCAGTGGAATGCCATAGGAGGCTACTAGAATGTATAATGAATTATGTGCACCACAGAATGAATTGTGTGCACAGAATGAGGAAAGTGCCTCATTTTTACCACTGGAAAAAATCGTGCAAATAATGTTTGACGTTTGGAATGCCATAAGTATCCACCTGTACATTTTCATGTTGATATATCCAAGCGTTCTCGAGTTATCGCTGTGTCACAGACAGACAGACAAACAAACAAACCTTTTTTTTCGTTGAAGCACACTAATAACTGTATGTGAGGCCATTTTACACCGAAATATGCATTGTGAGCAAATTTGAACACGGACGGACGGACGGACGGACAAAGTGAAAACAATACCATAAAGGCAAGACGGGATGAACCAAGACTGTCACAGAGGGAGTTGATCTGCATCTTTGATCTGTACCACACAGTCATAGATACTTACCAGTGGTCCAAGTACCACGCTCCTGGTTACTCTCGTTTTCACGCTCTCTCTCCATTGTATTCTCACGTGGTCGCTTCTTGCCAGCCGCGAACGAAGAGAGCGAAGCTGGTAATGTTTTCAGTGGATTCTGAAGCCGGCTATCTATCTATCCATCTACATACCTGACTATCTATGTTAACACGATAACGTTTGAACGAAGGGATCTAGGACGCGAAAATTTTGCATGCCAATAGGTCTAAGACTGTCGAGGCCAGGATTTGAAAATGAAGGTCATAGGTCAAAGGTCAAGGTTACTGGAGCCGAAAATGCTGCCGAGCATCTGGCACGATAACGATTGAACGGAGGGACCTAGGACGCTCAAATTGTGCATGTACTAAGAATATCTAGGCCAAATTCAAAAATGAAGGCCATAGGTCAAAGGTGAAGGTCACTGGAGCCCAAAATGGTGCCGAGAACATAACACGATAACACTTTAACGCAGGGACATAGGACACTCAAATTTAGCTTGCGGATAGCTACTAAGGATATCTAGACCAAGTTCGAAACTCAAGGCCATAGGTCAAAGGTCAAGGCCACTGGACACGAAAATGCTGCCGCGCGGCTGGTGGTCCGACGTCTTAGCGCTCTAGTTAGCTTTTTCATTTGTGCTGTTTGTTACAAACGCATCAAGGTGATCGGGTTGTTTGAGATTATTTGTCATAAGTGAATCATCAAACTGACAGCTTGGGTGACACTTAAGATCGCTAATAGTACAACTAGCTATTTAGGTGGAGTCATGGTCCTCAGCCCTTGACGCCGCAAAAATAAAGTTTGACTATGGGAAATAGTGTAAGCCGGTAGAGTGATTTCCTATGAGGTGGCCTGAAGCGCTCTTTGCGAATAGGTCGGGGTTTTCGTTCTGTAAGGTGAGATAACAACCTTACAACAACAGGGGCGCAGAAGGTATGACATACAGGGACATGTCTCTCTCTCTCTCCGAATCTCTGTCTCTGTCTCTGTCTCAGTCTGTCTGTCTGTCTGTCTGTCTGTCTCTCTCTCTCTCTCTCTCTCTCTCTCTCTCTCTCTCTCTCTCTCTCTCTCTCTCTCTCTCTCTCTCTCTCTCTCTCTCTCTCTCCGACTCTCTGTCTCTGTCTCTGTCTCTGTCTCTCTCTCTCTCTCCGACTCTCTGTCTCTGTCTGTCTGTCTGTCTCTCTCTCTCTCTCTCTCTCTCTCTCTCTCTCTCTCTCTCTCTCTCTCTCCTCTGTCGACTCTCTCTCTCTCTGTCTCTCTCTCTCTCTCTCTCTCTCTCTCTCTCTCTCTCTCTCTCTCTCTCTCTCTCTCTCTCTCTCTCTCTCTCTCTCTCTCTCTCTCTCTCTCTCTCTCTCTCTCTTCTCTCTCTCTCTCTCTCTCTCTCTCTCTCTCTCTCTCTCTCTCTCTCGTGCTTATTCTTTTCTAACATTAAAAAAGATTCGTTCGTTCGTTCGTTCGTTCGTTCGTTCGTTCGTGTATACAATTACTTTTTTTAAATAGTAAATAATATTAACGTCAT
>CM065684.1:52950749-52965238 GCA_017654935.2 Phymorhynchus buccinoides
AACGCCAGAAGCAACATCACTAGAATATAATTATTTACATTCAGCATTTACTCTGGATGCATTATCGTGTTAACTAAAACAAACAAACAAACCAAACCAAACACGAGAGTAGGGCCTATATAAGCGAAATGATAAAGCAATAAGAAAAGGATAGATAGTAAGCTGCCTTATTATTTAGTACCTGGCACAAACTTACATGCAATGTAGGTCCGTGGTACCTGGCCTTTCAACGGCATTCAAAGCGCAGTGTGTCTCGCTAAGCCTACAGTGTAACTCGGAGGCTGTAATGCGAAGTGAGGATAAGTAAGAAAGGTCACAAAAATGCAGTTAGTAGGGTACGATCCCCGATTACTCAGTTTGCTCTAGTTAAAGCTCTATTGACCCTGCGTGCCAAAAATGGGGTGCTGTTGAGAGCCAAATTGTCCCAATCTGCCAAAATGCTGCATATTTTGTGTGTGGCAAAAATAGCCTATTTATGTATCAGCAATAAACGTTGCAAATTATTTAGTGAACTGCTCATTACTGTTCGTCAATGCATTCAACATTGAGAAGTTGTGTAGACCCTTGAAAGCTGCTGTTGTGTAGACCCTTGAAAGAGATAAGCATACTTATCACGGGTATGTTTATAACAACTGCACTGGAATACAAAGTGATACTCGTCTTCTTTTTCGTTCGATGTCCAAACTGGGCATGCTTGATCTCTTGTACTTGTAACCATAAACCATTTCGTGACTGCATTGAGGCCTAATGTTCTAGTTCTAAATCTAGCAAGCACACTGATCTGTGTCATCTATCTGTTGCCAGAAATAAATACTGTTCAGCTTCCATGTTACTCTTGAAAGAGAGAAACCAATCATACTTTTCGCTGTCTTCCATTTGAGAATGGGAGTTTTATGGAATGTGCAAATCAATCCTGTCTTTTAACTCTATCATTCCCTACTCCTTGGTTTAGGCTACCCATACAACGCCAAACCCATTTCTTTACTCTCGAAACCCAGTTAAACTTTCCCCTTTCATGCTCCTGTAATAACATGAGCGAGAGAGAGAGAGAGAGAGAGAGAGAGAGAGAGAGAGAGAGAGAGAGAGAGAGAGAGAGAGAGAGAGAGAGAGAGAGAGACAGACAGACAGACAGACAGACAGATAAGGGCCGAAGGTGTCAATCCCATTGAACAAAGTCTAAATCACAATCTAACCCTTCATGATTAAGACTGGCCTTTAAATATAATGTTATCTGAATACGGGAAAGAAATGTTTTTAGTGTGTACAAGGCATATATATTGCTCTCTCTCTCTCTCTCTCTCTCTCTCTCTCTCTCTCTCTCTCTCTCTCTCTCTCTCTCTCTCTCTCTCTCTCTTTCCGAAATTGACGATATAATATGTCAATTTATTAATGTATAAAATTTGGTAAATATATTATGTTGTAAAACTAAAATGCAAGTTGCAAATTTAAAAAGTAACTCCTTGTCGGAGATATACTTTACCCTTGGTAAAACCAAGTTTTGTAGAGCTGTTTCTTTATAACACGTGTAGCACGTGAATTTCGTAAACTTATTGGGTAACTCGCTCGACTGCTCACACAGCCAGCGGCCAAATAGGACACTGTCTGGTTGTGCACAGCACTGTGTCTGGCGATGTTAAGCTAGAAGGCTGCGCCCTTTATTCAGTCGGTTTTTTTAACCGGGTTTTTCGGAAGTCCGGGTAAAGTAAATTTTGGGTTGTTGTTTTCTAAATTGCTAGGATTTAAAGAAGTGTACTTATTTCAAGGTTGTATTTCATTCATAAAGTTTAAATTGGGTTTCTAAATTTTGCAGGGTTTTCAAAATTGTAGGTTTTCTTTATTTACATTTGCAAAGACATTATGGTGTCTTAAAAATTGTATACTCTTTTTGAGAGAAAGTTACAGTTTCGGTGCTGGTGTGTTTGTCTAAAGTTCTAAGTTTTGTAAAGGCCAGTACATGGTTAAACACACTCACACCGAAACTAATCACGGAAAATTCTGTCCGCGAAGCTAATTCAAGTAGGGCTAGAATATTGACAGCCTTTTCAGTTCCCTTGCAGGGTGTGTGGCCCAGTCCCCCCTGTAACCCCTTCCTGTTGGGTGGACCTTCGACCTGTGGAGCCGGAGAGAGGAAGGGAGACCTGTAACCCCTTCCTGTTGGGTGGACCTTCGACCTGTGGAGCCGACCTTCGAGAGAGAGAGGAAGGGAGACCAGCCTCGCGCTTCTGAGGGAGCCGCTGGTTGAGTGTTGGTGCCAAGGGCACCAACGGACCTGTAAACGTTTGGGTGGAGAACGTTTGGGGAGGAGGTGCAACCAAGTTTGTGACCTCGGTGGAGAAGACGGTGCTTCGCGGAGACAGATAAGTTTTTTTAGTTGGTGTCACGAGGAACGGTGTGTTTGTAAAAATTATCCTGTCAGTGCCTGTCCCAAGACGAACATTTTTTTACTCATACAAAGGGACCAAAGTTGTTCTTGTTTAGCTTAAGAATAAAGGGGTGATAATCGGAAAGTTGTGTTAGTGTGTTAAAGTCCAAGTTAAACTCTGGTTAAGAACGCGCGTGGATGAGAGAGAGACAAAGTGTGTGAGAGTTTGTTTCAGTTTCTTTACAGTGGTGACCCCGTACCCCAGAGTTTGTAGGTTAAATAGTTGTAGGTTGGGAATTTTCGAAAAAAAAAAGGGTAGTTATTTTCCAAATCATAAATTTTCAAAAAAATTGCAATAGTTTGTTTTGTATGTGAATTGTATAATTTTGTATGACTTTCTGTATTTAAATTAATTCCCGTGTCCAGTTTACGGGGGCACTTCATTGTAGATATTTTATTTAGGTTTCGAAGTTGCCGAGGGATTAAGATCATTTTTCTTCCTTTTAATTGTCTATATTTTTTTTTTTTTTTTATTACTCCAACGCTCTCTTTTCTCTCGACTTTCTTTCTGTTAGTCTTTTATATGGTTAGCTTTTTGTGTGGTTATCACCCCTTTCGTTTGTATTGTCTGTGTTGTTACCGGCAGTAGAGTGTGATTGGTGTGTGTATCTTTCTTGTGTGTATGTTTTCTCTTTGAATGCATTGATGATGTATTATATTTGCAATTAATTGAAAAACATATTTTTCGTTTTTGGGAAATAATGATGTTGAGTTGTTGTTAGATATTTTGGATTTAATTAAGAATTGCTGCTTTTGGCCAATTTATTGATTGGTTGTTTGTTGTTTTTTCTGGATAGTAAATGTAACAAGTTGAATTTAAGATTGACTGATTGTCAATTTCTAAACTCGTAACTTGGTAAAACTCGCCTTAGCTTTAATTTCGCTTACTTGTCCCGTTTGTTCGTTTTGTCTTTCTCGTGCGTTGGTGTCCTGTCGTTGTTTTCAGGATGGATTCTGAAAAATTTAAACTTCTTTGTGCGCAAGCAAAGGAACTTGGTTTAGTTGGTGCTGATGTACAAACATTTATTAATAATTTTGTGGAAAGAGAGGATGCTCGTGAGAACGACCAAAGAGCGAAAGAGGAAAAAATTAAGATTAAACAAATGGAACTGGCTGCCAAGGAAAAAATGGCAGAATTGGCTGCCAACGAAAAAATGGCAGAATTGGCTGCCAACGAAAAAATGGCAGAATTGGCTGCCAAAGAAAAAAAAAAATGGCAGAATTGGCTGCCAAAGAAAAAATGGATGCTGCAGAATTGGCTGCCAACGAAAAAATGGCAGAATTGGCTGCCAAAGAAAAAATGCTGCAGAATTGGCTGCCAAAGAAAAAAAAAAAATGGCAGAATTGGCTGCCAAAGAAAAAAAAAAGAGGCAGAATTGGCTGCAAGAAGGGAGGAAGCAGGATTAGCACTCAAAGAAAAGGAAATGGAGTTGGATGCTAAAGTAAGGTTGGCTGAGTTGAACGCCCAGTCGGAAAAAAAAACTAGAGAAGATTCTGATGTTAATTCTTCAGGTGCAAGAGGAGCGCGGTACCCAAAGATGCCGTACTTTAATGAGAATAAGGATGATATGGACGCTTATCTTTTTAGGTTTGAGGCCTTTGCAACAAGTGCAAACTGGAAGCAGGAAGAATGGTCCATGTTTCTTTGTGTGTATTTACAGGGCAGTGCTTTGTCTCTGTATCATGGTTTGTCAGCTTCTGGGCCTGTTTCTTATGATATATTGAAGAAGGCTTTGTTGACAAAATTTCAGTGTACAAAGGATGGATACAGGGACAAGTTTCGAGCTTCTCGTCCTGAACCGGAGGAGTCATTCTTGTCGTATTCGACGAGATTTTCGCATTTGTTTGACAAGTGGGTTGACTTGTCTGACATTAAAAAGACATATGACGGTCTTCGTGATCATTTGTTGTGTGAACATATTTTGTCTTCTGTCAGCAAGGACTTAGCTGTATTTTTGAGGGAACGTAATTTTACATCTTCCAAGGATATGTTGGAGGCTTGTGAGAACTACAGGTTGGCGCACCCCAACAAGAGTATGGCGCGCGCGCAGAAGTTTGAAATGAATACTGCTAGTCAGGCGGTTGTGTCACCGCATGTGCATGTACAGCAAGGACCATCACGTTATGCTCTTAATTCGCCTAGTAAATTTTCCTCACTTCAGAGTTACCAACAGCGTGGTAACCAGAATGCTCGCAGAGGTTTTGTGCACAGAGAGAGAATGCGTGGACGTGGACGTGGACGTGGTACTGGTGGTGGTACTAGTACACAAGGTGGTACTCGGGAGGGAGTACAGTGTTTTGAATGTAACGGCGTTGGCCATTACCGAAGAGAATGTCCAACCTGGCTTAAGAAAGGTGCCAGTGGGACTGGTGATCATGCAGGTTTTTCCAGCGCAGGTACCAGGTTTGGTACTGTTTCTTTTTCTGTGCAGGATTCGGTTGATTCTGAGGTTTTATGTTCTTCAGTCTCTCCAGGAAACGCATTGCCTATGTCCACAGGTTGTGTGAATGGTTTTCAGGTTTCAGTGCTCCGGGATTCGGGCGCTACAACAGCTGGTGTACGAAAGTCGCTTGTTCGTCCAGACCAATTTGTAGGTAGGACACAAGAAGTCATTTCCTTTGGTGGAAATAAGGAGGTTTTTCCTTTGGCGTATGTTGATGTTCAGACTGGGTTTTTTTCAGGTTCATTGATGTGTTGTGTGATTGATGACCCAGTCGCAGATCTCATTCTGGGTAATGTTGATGGGGTTGACCCTATTCCAGGCTTGATTATGTCTGATGTTTCTCCTGTAGCTGCTGCTGTGTTGACCCGAGGTCAAGAAAAAAGAGATGAAAAAAACAAAGACAGATTGACAGTACCTATTTCAGATTTGACATTGTCGACTGATGAACTTATTTCTTTGCAGAGTTCAGATCCGAAGCTGCAGAAATATCATGACATGGCTTCATCAGGGGAGACATTTTCTTCTGCTGATTGTTCGTACTCATTTCATGAACAACAAGGAGTGTTGTACCGTGTTTTTTGTAAAAACGATGTTGAGGTTACACAGGTGGTTGTTCCTGAGGATGTAAAGAACAAAGTTCTTTTCACGGCACATGACGGACTTCTGGCAGGGCATTGTGGAGTCCGAAAGACACTTGGACGTGTACAGAATCGTTTCTGGTGGCCGGGTATTTCCCGAGATGTTCGTCTGTACTGTCGTTCATGTGCTGTGTGTCAGAAGTGTTGTGCGAAAGGACGTGTGCCTGATGTACCTTTGTCTAAAATGCCCCGCATTGAACAACCGTTTCAGAGAGTTGCGGTGGACATTGTTGGTCCGTTTTCTCCTCTTTCTGAGGACAAACACAGGTACGTTTTGACATTAGTGGATGTGGCGACAAGATATCCGGAAGCTGTGCCGCTAAAGTCCATTGACTCTGTGTCGGTGGCAGAAGCCCTCTTTGGTATATTTTGTCGTTTGGGATTTCCTTGTGAATTGTTGTCTGACAATGGGTCACAGTTCACCTCACACATGTTTCAGGAATTCCTCACGCTTTTGTCCATAAAAGGCGTACACTCGTCACCCTACCATGCACAGTCTAATGGGGTGGTGGAGAGATTTCATGGCACTATTAAACCCATGTTGCGCAAGCTGATGCAGAACAACCCTAAACAGTGGCATCGTTTGATACCAGCTTTGTTGTTTGCATGTCGTGAAATGCCAAATGCTTCCACAGGTTTTTCGCCGTTCGAGCTGATGTTTGGCAGGAGAGCCCGTGGTCCTGTTGATTTTCTCGCGGATGCATGGACTGGAAGTGAGAATGCGGATGAGGCAAAGCATGTTTGCGACTATGTATGTGATTTAAAAACCAACATAGCCGACATGTGTAAACTGGCTCAAGATTCTGCTGAGGACTCAGCAGCTGTACAAAAGAAGTACCGTGATCGAAAGACTCGACCCCGTTCTTTCCAGGTTGGAGAGGAGGTGTTGGTGTTCTTGCCGACCACGAAGAATAAACTTCTATTGACGTGGAAAGGTCCATACAAAATAGTCGAGATTTTGGACTTTGACTACATTGTGGAAATCGCTGGCAAGAAAAAGATTTTTCATCCTAACATGCTTAAATCTTACTATCGTCGTGCTGTTGCCAGTACTGTTGTTGTGAATGGAGATGTCATTCCATTTGACTGCATTCTGTCTAACCAGTTTGATTTTCAGGATTTTGTTGAGTCTGACAGGAAAGCTCCAGTCTCTGTTCCGAGACCCATGTGTTCAGCGAATGCTTCCATAGCAGTCGTTGAATCTGTCATTCCTGAGGATTGTGTGGTGCTTCCTACAATGGACAGTGCGTCATCAGAGACGTACAAAGATGTAGTGTATTCTCATTCTTTGTCTTCTTCACAGAAAATAGAGATATCTGATGTCTTTTCTAGGTTTGTACCGATTTTGACCTCTAACCCTGGTTGTTGTACATTACCCATTGAACATCAGATACCATTGACATCTGAAACTCCTGTTTTTCGAAAACAGTACCCATTGCCGTTTTCTTCGCAGGGAACCATCAAGGAGGAGGTGTGTTCAATGTTGTGACGCAAGTTCTGTTGATGTGGGTGATTGTTGTTGCAGGATCATGTTGATGTGTTACATGACGCAAGTTCTGTTGGTGTGGGTGGTGTGTTGTTGCAGGATCATGATGATGTGTTACATCCTGTTACATTTGTTTCGAGAAAGTTGTTGCCTCGAGAGACCAGATACAGCACAATTGAGCGAGAGTGTTTGGCGATAGTTTGGGTGATTACCAAACTGGGTCGATATCTGTGGGGACGATCTTTTGTGTTGCAGACTGACCACAGACCTTTAGTGTATTTGTGCTCTTCGGCGTTCAAGAACTCCAGGATCATGAGGTGGTCCTTGGCGCTGCAAGAGTACAACTTCGTTGTGAAGTCAATCTCTGGCACAGAAAATGTTATCGCAGATTTTCTCAGTCGTTAACTAAGACTTGAGATGAAAGCTGATTTTGAGAGAATGTCACATTTTGATGATATTTTGTGTGTGGACTAAACTTAGTTGATGATTGAATCACCTAAAGTATTGCTGATATTATGGTTGTGCGTGTTCATATCACGTCGGATTAGTTGATTGAAAAAGTTAAGATGAACTTCTTGTGACGCATACGTTTTTGGATTTGTTATGTCCTTTGATATATGTCTATGTTGGGTATGACTGTGTTCATGACTTAAATTACTTCGTTAATTAGTTGGCTTGTGTGAATATTTCACATGTTTACATTGAATATTGGCATGGATAATTTAAATCAAAACGTTTGTATCATTATATGAATGATACTATGATGACTTTTTTGTGCTGTATTAAGTCATACTAAATTGGTATTTAGTTGACTGAATATTTGAAAATATTGGGAAATTGGTTTGTTTTTTTAGGCGTGCTTAGTTAAGAAATTGACATCTATGGATTTGCCTTTTATTGGTATGTTATTTTTTATGCCTTGCCTGACAGACCTTTCCTAATGTTCCCAGTTGCTATATTTAAAGATCGCAAGCGTTCTTTTTTTTTTGGGGGGGGGGGGGTACTGTCAGGAAAGGCATAATTCCGAAATTGACGATATAATATGTCAATTTATTAATGTATAAAATTTGGTAAATATATTATGTTGTAAAACTAAAATGCAAGTTGCAAATTTAAAAAGTAACTCCTTGTCGGAGATATACTTTACCCTTGGTAAAACCAAGTTTTGTAGAGCTGTTTCTTTATAACACGTGTAGCACGTGAATTTCGTAAACTTATTGGGTAACTCGCTCGACTGCTCACACAGCCAGCAGCCAAATAGGACACTGTCTGGTTGTGCACGGCACTGTGTCTGGCGATGTTGAGCTAGAAGGCTGCGCCCTTTTATTCAGTCGGTTTTTTTAACCGGGTTTTTCGGAAGTCCGGGTAAAGTAAATTTTGGGTTGTTGTTTTCTAAATTGCTAGGATTTAAAGAAGTGTACTTATTTCAAGGTTGTATTTCATTCATAAAGTTTAAATTGGGTTTCTAAATTTTGCAGGGTTTTCAAAATTGTAGGTTTTTTTTATTTACATTTGCAAAGACATTATGGTGTCTTAAAAATTGTATACTCTTTTTGAGAGAAAGTTACAGTTTCGGTGCTGGTGTGTTTGTCTAAAGTTCTAAGTTTTGTAAAGGCCAGTACATGGTTAAACACACTCACACCGAAACTAATCACGGAAAATTCTGTCCGCGAAGCTAATTCAAGTAGGGCTAGAATATTGACAGCCTTTTCAGTTCCCTTGCAGGGTGTGTGGCCCAGTCCCCCCTGTAACCCCTTCCTGTTGGGTGGACCTTCGACCTGTGGAGCCGGAGAGAGGAAGGGAGACCTGTAACCCCTTCCTGTTGGGTGGACCTTCGACCTGTGGAGCCGGAGAGAGGAAGGGAGACCAGCCTCGCGCTTCTGAGGGAGCCGCTGGTTGAGTGTTGGTGCCAAGGGCACCAACGGACTTGTAAACGTTTGGGTGGAGAACGTTTGGGGAGGAGGTGCAACCAAGTTTGTGACCTCGGTGGAGAAGACGGTGCTTCGCGGAGACAGATAAGTTTTTTTAGTTGGTGTCACGAGGAACGGTGTGTTTGTAAAAATTATCCTGTCAGTGCCTGTCCCAAGACGAACATTTTTTTACTCATACAAAGGGACCAAAGTTGTTCTTGTTTAGTTTAAGAATAAAGGGGTGATAATCGGAAAGTTGTGTTAGTGTGTTAAAGTCCAAGTTAAACTCTGGTTAAGAACGCGCGTGGATGAGAGAGAGACAAAGTGTGTGAGAGTTTGTTTCAGTTTCTTTACAGAAAAAGTTAAAAACCGTCAGGAATACGGGGCTTAGTAGGTGGTGTCCTGCGTGATGATAGCTCAGAACAGGCTCCACCGAACTCCACCGAGGTGACTCAGCAGCAGTGCAGTGTCTCCTCTGGTTGGTTGCCTCCTGACGGCCTAACCTAGTTCCGCTCCCCTTGACGGCTGATTCTGTCCCTGGTGATATCCTTCATGGGCATGGCTACAGTACATACAATTCGCTGTCAATGCGATGCGATGTTGTGACGATGTGAATCATCATTCACGTGAAATTCATGCATTTGGTCTGCTTGAGCATACAGAGCAAAAGCAGAATTACTTTTAGATGGAAATATTTTACGTGAATCATGACTCGCATCGTCAACAATCGCATCGCATTGACAGCGAATCGTATGTAGTGTAGCAGGCCCATTAAGGCTACTAACCACATTGCATACGATTTGACCCCAATACGATACGATTGTGACGATGTCTGTGAGTTATGATTCACGCGAAATACATCCGTCTAAACATGACTACTATTTTCGTTCGCAATACTCATGTATATATACACGAATCAAATAAAAGATCTGATACACAAACAGCGTGAACTTATTTCATCAAATTCCGTATACGGGGGACTACCAAAAATAGTGAACAAAACTAGTAGGATCTCATCATATTCATTTACACAGTTGAATTTCACGAGAATCATGCCTGACAAATTTCAAATCGCATTGAGGTCGAATCGTAGCGGGCCCTTTAAGGTGATGCTCTACACATCCAACTACAGTCATAGGGCTACCCAACTGTGACGACGTCTCTGCTGTTAAGGCATGTTTTTTATGAAATACTACTGTCTACAAGAATCTGATGAAATCCTGACGTCTGTAAGGCATGGTTCTGATGAAATACTACTGTACAAGAATCGGATGAAATCCTGACGTCTGTAAGGCATGGTTCTGATTAAATACTAGTCTACAAGAATCTGATGAAATCCTGACGTCTGTAAGGCATGGTTCTGATGAAATACTACTGTCTACAAGAATCTGATGAAATCCTGACGTCTGTAAGGCATGGTTCTGATTAAATACTACTGTCTACAAGAATCTAGCCTTGGTGGTGTTGTATAGATGAAATCCTGACGAAATCTCTGACATCTGAAAGGGCATGGTTCTGATGAAATACTACTGTCTACAAGAATCTGACTTGAAAGAAATCCTGACGTTCTGTAAGGGCATGGTGTTCTGATGAAATACTACTGTCCTACAAGAAATCTGATGAAAAATCCTGACGTCCCCCCTGTAAGGCATGGTACTGCTGAATTAAATACTACTGTCTACAAGAGAATCTGATGAAAATTCCTGACGTCTGTAAGGCATGGTTCTGATTAAATACTACTGTCTACAAGAATATGATGAAATCCTACCACGGACGTTTCGTTCACTATATCCTTATAGACCCCAGTACTGGAATCTGATGAAATATCTATATTTACAGATATCTTACTATGTGTTTTTCCTTTAGCTTTCGTTTTTTTTTAGTAGGATTTTCCTTATATAATATATATATTATATATATATATGATATATATATATATACATATAATATATATATATATATATATATATATATATATACTATATATATATGAATCTGATGAACGTAGCATAGCCCGAGAAAGTTACAGTGTCCAACGTAACATAGCCCGAGAAAGGGACAGTGTCCGACGTAACATAGCCCAAGAAAGGGACAGTGTCCAATCGTATTATAGCCCGAGAAAGGGACAGTGTCCAACGTAACATAGCCCGATAAGAAAGGGACAGTGTCCAACGTAACATAGCCCGTAGAAAGGGACAGTGTCCGACGTAACATAGCCCGAGAAAGGGACAGTGGTCCAACGTAACATAGCCTCGCAGATAAAGTAAAGGACAGTGTCCAACGTAACATAGCCCGAAGAAAGGGACAGTGTCCAACGTACCTAGCCCGAGAAAAGGAATAACTCTGTCCAAGCGTAGCATAGCCTGAGGAAAGGGACAGTGTCCAACGTAACATAGCCCGAGGAAAGGGACAGTGTCCCAAGTAACATAGGCCGAGAAAGGGGACAGTGATCCCAACGTAACATAGCCCGAGAAAGGCACTCTGTCCAAAGCCTGAGGGAGAAAGGGGTCACCTTGGACTTCCAACGTAAACAACATTTTCCCCCTTTCTAGCACCATGTTGCTTTGGAAAAACCGTTCGTTTCTTTTGTTTAAAGTTGTATTTCCTTAGAAGCTGTGGGTGTACATAATAGGCTGTTCCATATATTGGGAATACCAGGGAACAAAATTGAATAATTCTGCAGAGGAAATCTGATAGATGCGAATCCTACTAGCCACCACTTCAATATGTATCTCTGTCTCTGTCTGTACCGTCTCTCTCGCTCTCTCTCTCTCTCTCTCTTATATCTTCTCTCTCTACCTCTCTCTCTCTCTCTCTCTCCTCTCTGAGTCTCTCTCTCTCTCTCTCTCTCTCTCTCTGCTCTCTCTCTCTCTCTCTCTCTCTCTCTCTCTCTGTGTGAAAACTAACTGGATATTTCGGCGAATACGCCTCTATCAACATAGACAAATAAGAAAACAGAAAACAGCAAACAGCAAATATAGCTAAAGGAGCAAAAAGCAGGCAACAAAAGGAAGCAAAAAAACCCACACAAAGATCAAAATTTTTAAAAAAATGTTTCCCCTCTACAGTCCAAGGCGTAATATTAATGTGAAATCAAGTCAAAAGTCAAAGTGAAAAATACTTTATTATCTCGTTGAGAGAAATTACAGTGTGCTGCACAGTACAAACAAGAAAACACATTCATTCCTTAGAAATGAAAACAACAAAACTAAGGGGAAGAATTGACAGCCAGTCATGCTTCACAAAAAGGTGAATATAATGAGCAACTTAGGACGCGCATTTTACCGCCAGGGGGCAGTCCAAACCATAGAGAGAGAGGGAGATCCCTCCCTCTCTCTCTCTCTCTCTCGTCTCCTCTCTCTCTCTATCTCTCTCAAGCGTCTCTCTCTCTCTTTCTCTCCTCTCTTTCTCTCTCCTCTCTCTCCACTACGTCCCAACTAAGAATATCGCGCGCTAAGCCCTTGCTGGTTGGACTGCCCCCTGGCGGTAAAATCATCGTCCTAAGTTGACCATTATTTGAAGTCGAGGCAAGCAGTTTTCCCAACACATTTAGTGACTCTTTCTCAGCCTACCTTTATCTCTGTCTCTCTCCCAGCGACTCTTTCTATTTATCTCTGTGCATGTGTGTGTGTAGTGTATGTATGTGTGTGAATCCGACCGTCGCTAATCGCGAATACACTGTTACCATGCTCTATTCACGATGGCGACGATCCGACTCTCTCTCTCTACTCTCATCTCTCTCTGCTCTTCTCTCATCTCTCTCTCTCTCTCTCCTCCGTCCTCTCTCTCTCTCTATCTCTCTCTTTTTTTCTCTCTCTCTCTCTCTCTCTCTCTCTCGCTCTCATTTCTTTGTCTCCTCTCTCTCTCTGTCTCTCTCTTCTCTCTCTCTCTCTCGCACTCTCGGCACCCCCCCTCACACACACACACGCGCGCAATCACAGACACACACACACACATACACCACACATGCACACACACACACATACACCACACATGCACACACATACCACACACACAACACACACACCCACGCACAGACACACAGACACCCAGACACACACTCGTTCTCTGCATATGTGTGCTCTGCCTCTCTCTCTCTCTCTCACAACACACATAATATTACTCTCTCTCTCTCTCTCTCTCACACAATCTCTCTCTCTATATATATTATATATATATATATATCTCTCTCTCTCTCTCTCTCTACATATTTTTGTGTCCCTGCCTCTGCCTCTCTCTCCGATTCCGCTGCATTCCCATCTCTCCTCTCTCTCTCTCTCTACTCTCTTCAAGTGTCGTCTCTCATCATCTCTTCTCTCTCGTCTCTCTCGTCTCTCACGTCTCTCATCTCTCTCTTTCTCACTCTTTTTTCTCTCGCTTTCTCTTTCTCTCTCTTAGGGGCCATAGACCCTAGATGAAATAAAAACTATTTTAGTTTTTCATTCATTTTCATTTTCTCTCTGTCTCACTCTCTCTCTCTTCTCTCTCTCTCTCTCTCTCTCTCGCTCTCGCTCTCTCTCTATCTCTCTCTCTCTCTCTCTCTCTCTCTCTCTCTCTCTACCTCCCCCCACTATCTCCATGAGAGTGGCCATTTCGCAAAGTAGAAAGGCAGTGAGTGTCCTGGAGTCGGTCCATCAACAGGAATCCAAGTGAACAAATTGAGTATTGCTATAAAAGAATTCTGGCGCGAGAGAGAGCTCTCTCATTCGTATGGGTCTCTGTCTTTCTCTTAGCTCTCAATCTGTCTGTCTATATATCATCTGTCGTATAGTATATGTGTATTCTCTGCGCGTGTCGTTTCTGTTCTCTCTTCTTCTTCTCCTCGTGTCATTCTCTCCTCTCCCTCATAGTTTTCCATCGTAAGACGTTGTTCTCTCTATCTCTTTGTCCGCGGGTGCGATCTGTTAGTACCCAGTAGGATTTGCCCTTTCGTGACCTGGACCTCTCTACCCCTCTTCCCATGTCATCTCTCTCTCTCATCTCTCCTCCTCTCTCTCATCTCTCTCTCCTAGGATTCAGATGTTTTATCGCTCTCTCTGCTCTCTCTCTCTTCGATCTCACTCTCCTTCTCCTCTCTCTCTCTCTCCTCTTCATCTCTCTCCTCTCTCTCTTCTTCTCTCTCTCTCTCTCACCCCTCTCTGTCTGGTCTATTCTGTCTGTCTGTATGGAACTCTCTCTATTCTCTGTCTCTCGTCTCTGTCTCTCTGTCTCACTCTCTCACTCTCTCTCTACTTCTCTCCAATCTCTCGTCTCTCTCAGTCCTCTCCTCCTCCATCTCTCTCTCTTCTTCTCTCCCCTCTCTGTCTGTCCTATCTGTCTGTCTGTCTGTCTGAACTCTCTCTATCTCTGTCTCTGTCTCTGTCTCTGTCTCTGCCTCTCTCTCTACTCCTCTCTCTCATCTCCTCCTCGGTCTCTCTCTCTCCTCTCTCTCATCTCTCTCTCTCTCTTCTCGCTCCTCTCTCTGCCTCCTCTCTCTCTCTCTTCTCCTCTCTCTCTCTCTCTCTCTCCCTCTAGCCCGGATAACGATTGTTTTTTCTTTACACCTACTGCTTTATACCTGGTGAAGCGGGGAACAGCTAAGTCAGAATT
>CM065684.1:52965738-52985738 GCA_017654935.2 Phymorhynchus buccinoides
TCCCTTCCCGATCCCCGCCGATCAGGGGCCCGCATAAGGGTGGGCGACAAATGATCATTTTGAAGACTTAAAAAACCACCGACCCCATTTCCTTTTTAAAAAACCACCGCCACTACTGCAACCTCCTTCACGTCAAAGTGTTTAGTTGTAGCTTCCAAATTTCAGAGAAGAAAAGAAACGAAAAGGGAAAAATGGCTGAACGTCCTCCGGACTGGAACAGGTTCATAATTATGTGGACAAAATTTTAAGGCACAGTGTTGTCGATTCCTGGAGGATACGGCAACAATTACATGAAAAATGAAAGACCTGTTTTTGAGAAGTAATAAAATTATGGAACCAGTTGATAAAATCAATTTCAAAATTGTTTTAAAAACAGCTGATTAAAAAAAAATGATACAGCCTATTTATCTACCCCAAAAAACTAAATTAAAAAAAGAAAAAGAAAAATCTTGTAAGCCTATCTAAATTCAGATATGTAACAAAAGACAGAAAAATAGAAACAGACAAAAGACCGGGTTTGTATTTTAAAAAGATTGGCGACTAAACTCTTAAAAAGGAGGAAAGAAGGAAGGCCAAGCAAGCCCATTTTGAAGGACAAATAAATTAACGAATAAGGGAGATAATTTGAGCTTACTGAGAGTCATACGATTGCCTTCAAACCAAGTCGGGATTTCATTAAATGACGGAATACCTTACACCGTTTTCCACCCAGTATGAAGCATGATGGAGGGTCTGAAAAGAACAAAGAGAGGACTATAACATTCAGTAGAATCAAGTCATGGCCTATTCTGCCATTTTTTAACAAGGGTTAAAAAATTCAAAAAATTCATGTGTTTTTGGTATGACATGATGCAATGATGTTGTTTTGTGTTGTGGTGTTCATAAACTTTATAATTGGAAAAATATATCTGTATCCGTTTTGTTTAAATTATATATAAAACCACCTGCAATTCTACATCGTGGGATATATAGTAAGTCTGGTGTTTGCTATCTATGTTCCCTAATTTGCTCGCTCGGAACTAAGTTTGATTGAAATTGCCCTGCCCCTGCACCTTAAATGACCATTTTTGTTGTTTTGCCAGTTTGGTTTAACATTCAGAAACGGATAGTTAACATTATTACACGGGATATTGTTGCATCGCTTTCATGCCAACAGAATAAGAAATTGGCTGAGCTTTTGAATCGCCACCATTTCTGCACGGATCAATTGTTCTTTAAGAATTGGTTATTACTTTTTGTTCCTTCCTTCTGTTATATCACGTGGTCGGAGTTTTAAAACTGTGATCTTATTTGCTCAAATTTTGACGTGGTGACAGCCCTGATAAGGCCGCGTACGTTACGTCGTAGCAGTCGACGGGGGCTCATACACAACATAAAATTTCAAATTGTTCTTCCTTCATCTTCAGTTTGCACGCTTATTGGCTTCATTATTAGTTGCGCTATATCGCATTCGCCGGCCCGCCATGCAAATACAGAAGTAAAAACTCAATTTTTAACCTCGATTTTGAGATTTTTTGTCTATACCATAGTACAAGGACAAGTTTATCACCAGATGACTCCACCAACGTAATTAAAACCGCAACCCAATTCCAAAAGCTAAAGATGCTGTGATCAAAATAAAGATTGTTGAACAAGTGGCTTCAAAAGTCTGCACAAAAAGCAAGTTGCCCACTTGCTTCAAAAGCTTCCACAAAACACAATTGTCTGTCCATTTACCTTTTCCACGTCATAAATTAACAGAAAATAAGCAAAAACATCTTTCTTTAGCGGAAGACAATACTTTTTAAAATCCGCCCAGTCGCAGTGCAATAACAGACCGTGAACTCAAATATTTTCGATTTTGAGAATTTGGTGCCATATATATACACAACTACAAAAATAAGGATCGCAAAATTCATTGAGTACAATCAACAAATACTTTGGACAATTTTTCCATTAATTTTGCATCTAACTAAAAAATATAATTGGAGGGTATTCTGTGTATTGGAGTGCCAAGGTATTATTCTCACAATGCTTTTAAAGCTTTTATTTTGGACCTAAAATTGATTTTCTTTGAGTCTAAAACCATTGATTTGGGCAGGCCAAAATTTTCTTATTTCAATATTACCTAAATAAATTGTGATTTATGAAAACTGAAATTGAAGTGATAAAGTTATTTGATGGGCTCGAAAAAAGCCCGTATGAAAAAATCTGAACAATTTGACTTGAAAATGACCGAAATAATCCAGTTTTTTTGCTTCGCCTGTGGAAGTAGTGGACACGTCTTTCGACAGACTTACGTCCTGTACTGTATTGCATGGGTCGGCGATAGGTTTCCTACGATAGCTTGAGGTGTGTAGGGCAAGTCTAATGAGTTAAATATAAAAGCATGTTTTGTATGGGACTACACGTAGAACAATTTGTTTACCCCTCTTCTTATCAAAACATTAGATCTGGAGATTGTTAAACCCACTATGTTAAACTATACTTCAGGGGCTGAAGCCTATGTACTTGCATATTTATGAATCCCATTTATATTAAGGTTGGAGAATAATATCATTAAAAATCTTCCGTCACATCCATCAATATTATTTGAAAGAGTACCAGTCGTCGTTGTACCATTCCAGAGTGGGTGATTTTTTCCATGCAAGGAGTAAAAGTAAAAAAAATTTCCATAGGTCTTTTTGTTTATATTCAACCTATGCATTTAGTTGTTTGCAACATGCTCTAATATTCAGAAATTAATGAAATATAAGAGTTGGGATTTGATGTTGGTGTTTCACTGGAAATGGAGCGACCTTAGGGGATCCCCGATGATTTGCAGCCAGGAGTGGCAAGCAAAAACCAGTAGGGGCTTAGGCGGTGAATTCTTAGTGGGCGAAGTGAGATAAGAATATCACGGGCTAAGCCCTACTGGTTTGATGCCCCATGGCAGTCAAATCATCGTCCTAAGTTGACCATTGTAATGGAAAATGCTACCTATGATCCTTACACAATACAGTGACACACAAACACACACACACTGATTTTCACATTGAACAAGTGGGCTTTCAAAAGTTGCACAAAAGCAAGTTGCACGCGCTTCAAAAGCTTCCACAAAAAACCAATTTTTGTCTGTCATCTTTGACGTCATTTAAACCTTTTCTACGTCATAATTACAGAAGAAGATAACAAAAACATTTGCATTTAGCGCAAAGGTGAACAAGACTAATAGCTTTTAAAATCCGCCATCGCCACCCGCCATGTATGCAATACAGACCCGTTAATAACTCAAATATTTTCGATTGATTTTTGCAAATATATACACAAAACCTACAAAAAAAATAGTACTTGGAGGGGTTGTATTGGAGTGCCAAGGTATTATTCTCAACAACTGCTTCTTTAAAAGCTTTATGTTGGACTAAAAATTGATTTTCTTTTCAGTCTTCTACAACCCATGATTTCGGGGGCCAAAATTTCTTATTTCAAATATTACCTAAATAAAGTGTGATTTATTTGAAAAACTAAAAAACATGAAAGTGACAAAGTTTTATGTGAGTGCTAGAAATAAAGAGCCGTCCCGTATGAAAAAATCTGAAGCAATTGACTTGAAGATGACCGAAAAATAATCAGTTTTTTTGGCTTCTTTCTCCTGTGAAGTGGACCGTCTTGCGACTTACGTCTGTATTTGCATGCGGGCTGCCGATAGGTTCCTACGCTAGCGAGTGTGTAGGGCAAGTCTAATGATTTTAAAAATCCTAAAAGCATGTTTGTATATGACTACACGTAGAAGCAATTTGTTTCCCCTTTCTTATCAACATTAGATTCGTGAGATTTGTAAACCACTTATGTACCTATATACTCAGGGTTGATCTGAAGCCTATGTACCTGCATATTTATGTCTCCATTTATTATAAGGTTGGAATATTCATTAAACTCTTCCGTCAACATCAATCAATATTATTTATTTGAAAGACTACTGAGTACAGGACGTGTGTACATTCCAGTTGGTGTTTTTTTCCATGTAAAAGTAAAAAATTTTCCATCAGTCTTTTTTTTATATTCAAAACTATTGCATTTTAGTTTGTGCAAACATTGCTTACTCATATTCAGATAATTTAAAAATATAAGATTGGATTTTGATGTGTGTGTGTGGGTTTCACTGAATTGAGGCGACTTAGGACGATGATTGACGCCAGGGGGCAATCAAACAGTAGGGGCTTAGCCGCGGTAATATTCTTAGGTGGGCGAAAGTGAGACTAAGAATATCACGGGCTAAGCCCCCTACGGTTTGATTGCCCCATGGGCAGTCAAATCATCGATGTCCTCCAAGTTGGGACCATGTAATGGAAAAAAATGTTAACCTATGATCCTTACCAAACAGTGACACACAAAACACACACACTGACTTCACATTGAACAAGGGTTGCTTCAAATGTTGCACAAAAAAAAGCAAGTTGCACTTGCTTCAAACGCTTCACAAAAACCAATTGTCGTCATTTTACCTTTTCCACGTTCATAATTACAGAAAATAAACAAAACATTTGCTTTGAGTGAAAGACTAATAGCTGTTAAAAATCGCCCCCCGCCAGAATGCACTTACAGAACGGTAACTCAAATATTTCGATTTTGGAGATTTTTGTGAATACATATATTATACACAAACTACAAAAAAAGGATAGGCAACATTCATTGAGTCAAATCAACAAAATACTTTTGGACAATTTTCTTCCATAATTTTGCATCTAAAAAATATATTGGAGGGTTGTATTGGAGTGCCAAGCGTATTATTCTCAACAAGCTTTTTTGTTGTAAAGCTTTTATTTTGCGACTAAGTGATTTTCTTTTCAGGATAAAACCAAGATTTGGGTGGGGCAAACTTTTCTATGTCCAATATGTACCTAAATAAGTTGTGATTTATTTGAAAACTGAAAAGTGACAAAGTTATTTGATGGCTCGAAATAAAGCCGTACCCGTATGTGAAAAAAAAAAGCCCAAATAATCAGTTTTTTTGCTTTTCTCCTGTGAAGTAAGTGACGTCTTTTCGAACTTAAGGTCTGTTATTGCATGGCGGGCGGCGATATGTTCCTACGATAGCTGAGTGTGGTAGGGCAAATCCAAGTCTAATGATTTAAAATCTAAAAAGATGTTTGTATGACTACACGTAGAAAACAATTGTTTTCCCCCTTTCTATAACATTAGATCTTGAGATGTGAAAACCCACTATGTAACTTATACTCAGGGTGGATGAAGCCTATGTACTGGCATATTTATGTTATCCATTATTTTCAGGTTGAATATTCATTAAATATTCCGTCACATCCATCAATATTATTTGAAAGTACCAGTACCAGTACGTGGTGTACCATTCAGTTGGTGTTTTTTTCCATGTAAAAGTAAAAAACATTTTCCATCAGTTTTTTTTTTATATTCAAACATTGCATTTAGTTTTGTGCAACCATTGTTCTCATATTCAGATAATAAATATAGATTGGATTGTGAGTGTGATGTGTTGTGTTTACTGAAATGAGCGATTATGATTGAGATTGACCGCCAGGGGGCAATCCAAACCAGTAGGGTGCTTAGCGCTTGATATTCTTAGTTGGGCGAAGTGAGACTAAGGAATATATTCACGGGAGTTAAGCCCCTACTGGGTTTGATGCCCCATGGCAGTCCAAAATCATCGTTCCTAAAGTGACCAGTGGTAATGGAAATGTTACTATGATCCTTACACATTACAGTGACACACAAACACACACACTGATTTCACATTTATTTTTGCCTGTTACCCGCTGTTTACCAATACAGAAAACACTGTCCGCTTGCATAATACTTTCAGTGCCTAATTGCAAAGGACAAACACTAACGGACCGTCATTACTAAATACAACCATGCCTTAAAAAAACAATAATCACATTCATCGAAAGAAAAACATCACAGATAAAAGATAAAGAAAGAAAAAGAAAGAAAAAAAATCACGCACGAACCTTGATCAAACCATTCATCATCCCGTTTCCAATTCTTGCCAACATGCTTGATTAATTGCGACAGATAATGCGGAGCGTAAAATTTGACACCAGAGAGGGTACGAATTCAACCATTTTTGAAATATAATTGTTCAGTTTAACCTAGAGTGTGGAGAAAAGAAAAATAATGGCAGAAATAAGAGATTAGAATTATAGAAATGACAAAGGGGAAATGGTGTTCATGTTCTTACGAACCTGGGCCGGCGTACAGATACGCATGGAACATTTTATAATTGTAACAGATGGTGGGGGGACGATTCCTGGAGGTACTGCAAATGCCAGGAAAGGACCTGATCTAAATATATCAAGAACAGTAAAGTGATAAGGATGGAAATTAAAAGAAGAAAGATGGGATGGGATAGGATCAACACTAATATTGAGACTAAAAAAGTGACACAAACACGAAAGCAGTAGAGGAGAGTATACAAAAACTTGAAAATGAAATTCACGGAACATAAGGTGAAGAACTAGAAGATATGATATTCACATTAGCTTCAGACAAAATAAAGAGTTGATTTTAGAGATACTCCAGTTCAATACATTCTACCACACAAAAAAAGCAAGATAATACATTCTATCATTCAAATCACAATGCAATTGCAACAGTTTTGTTTTAAGCTCTTTTCAAAAAGGAACAGCCATACCTCAAAGGTTACAAAATCTATGTCAAATTCAGATCTTAAATAAAAACAAAACATTGCCATTGGAATTCACAAAACCATCATGTCCAATGCACATCACAAACTGTCATAACTAAATGATCAGACTGCAGACATTCTCTCAACAATTTCCCCCACATTAGTTGTTGCATGGAAATTGCAAACTTTCGCCCACAGGAAAGCTACGGATCAGATCAACAAACTGGAGAGGGTGATCTCACTACAAAGGGACCTAGGACGCACCATCCTCTTACTTCTCTGGGACTAAAAGATGCTAAATGTTTACTACACCCTTAATGCAAAATTGCTGCTGACCTGAAATAAAGGACACCCACGCCTAGGGCACGACCCAGGAAAAAGAAGCGTGGATTAAAACCTGTGCACCTCATGCAGAAAGGAAAGCGGTGGCCCATAGTTGATGCACAAAAATAGCGGCTTCGGTTGTTTTTCCTCTTTCTTTATTTTCCAAAAACAACAACCAAAGGATAGCTATGTGTCTGGCCATAGTGATTGCAAAAATAGCGGATTGGATTGTTTTCCCGCTTTCTTTAGTTTCCCTAAAAACAAACACAGGGCAGGAAAGCTGTGGCCCTATTGAATGCACAACAATAGCGGCTTTGGTTTTCCTCTTTCTTTATTTTCCTAAAAACAACAACCAGGAAAGCTGTGTGTGGCCCATAGCAATTAGTTATAGTTGGATGCACAAAATAGCGGAATTGTTTTTCCTCTTTCTTTATTTTCCTAAAAAACAACAAACCAGAACACGCTGTGGCCCATAGGCTGAATGCACAAAATAGCGGGATTGTTTTCCTATTTCTTTATTTTTCCTAAAAAACAACAACAGGATAGCTGTGGGCCCATACGTGATGCACCCAAAATACGGATTGTTTTCCTCTTTCTTTATTTTCCTAAAAACAACATACCAGGAAAACTGTGTGGTGGCCTGGGTGCCCCCATACGCTGATGCACAAAATAGCGGATTGTTTGACTCTTTCCTTATTCCTAAAAAAAAAACAACCAGGAAAGCTGTGGCCCATACTGATGCACAAAAACTAGCGGATTGTTTTCCTCTGTCTTTATTTTCCTTAAAAAAACCAACAACAGGATATAGCCGTGTGGCCCATAGCTGATGCACAAAATAGAGGATGATTGTTTTCCTCTTTCTTATTTTCCTAACCCCCCCCCCCCCCCTCCTATAAAAAACAACAAACAGGAAAGCGTGGCCCCATAGCTGATGCACAAAATAGCAGATTGTTTTCCTCTTATTTATTTTCCTATTTATAAACAACAACCAGGAAAGCTGTTGGCCCAAGCTGATGCACAAAATACCAGAGTTGATTATTGCCCATTCATATTCATGGAAACTTGTGGATACAAATTTTTTTTTTGCTTTCTCCAGTTGTTTAACCCAAGTTTCACAGTACTGGTTTTTATTACCAATACAGTGATCTCTCACAGTTCATCATGTATCAGCAAATCTGAGTGCACTTCCAAAGTTCCCGTCATTCCACAATCAAGTCAACCTGAAAACATGTGGATCTGATGGGATCCTCTAAAAAGGAATTGCCCCAATGTAGCCAGCTTCAGTGTGGATTTGGTCATCTGTTACAAAGCTTCTCTCAAACATATTTCGTTCCTAAATAAAAATGAAAAACAAATTTGTAAATCTAGTTTGTAAAATTAATAACACCTAAATGTATTTTTTCAGGCTTTTCTATTTTATATGATGCGAGGGGTTTGCAAAACAAAAAAACAGCATTTCGTAGTCAAAAAAATTATTTCCACACTCTAAAAAAATCTGCTCCTCTATATCTTTACATGACGACAACACTTTTTACCCAACACACACATCACAACCTGTCCGCACAAAGGAACATCCCACACACACACACAACACACAGAGGGCTGATGTGGTGCTTTTTTCCTAACAGTACTACGTGGTGGGGCGGTCAATCCAAAACCACCAGCTCCTCATCCCGGCGTCGTCAGGAGGGTTGGCGGGCCCGGCGTCGTTATAGCGCAAGATGTTTTTTGTACGCTCAGCCTTCACCTTAATCCTCGACGACCCGGAAGCTTCTTGCTTCTGTCCTGGATCTTTTTCAGCCTTCGGTGGAATTATACCATAGTGTGACAAGAGTTCTTAGCCCTTCACCGCCAGCCATATTTCAGCCCAAAATGGTCTATTGAAATTACCTGGGTAGAGAACAAAAACCATCTGCAGTATTAGTATTGTGGATTCTTCTGTGACGTATATAAAATAAGGTCTGATCCTTTTACTTCCCAAAAACCAAAAGACCATATGGGGGGGTACTTTGGGATATAGACACCGATTTGATTGATTTTTAGTGACATAGGTGTAAATCATTGTGGTGCTTAAAATTGGCAAACTTTGAGCGTGTGAAAAAAGGGTTTTAATTTGATTGTACAATACAATTCTATCAACTGCCATGTCCATGTGCACCCAAGGGGCTGTTTTGTAAATAAGAACCTGAACTTTTTTTAAAACTAGAGGGACGTTCTGTAGTGGCAACAACAACAAGCAAAAAAAGACAACAGTCAAACATGCATCCAGGGAAGAATTCTGCATGTTAATCAGTTTATTTTGTACACAACTAAGAATCTATTTTAAAGTTTAAACAGGCAAAGAGTGTGCAGGAAACTGATGTATTACATCTTTCACTATTCAATTAAAAGCTCATTATTTTAATGTGGGACCTTATGCGTTTTCAAAAAATGCTGAGTTAGTTGACGCGTTTTTAATGTGAAAAACTACTGAGTAATGCTTTTAACGTTTTAAAGCTTTACAGTTTTTACATTTCTTATTGATCAGTTTTACTTGCCATTAAATCAAATCAAGCAATCAACTACAATTAAAATCCTCCACAGCAAGAATAACCTCTCTTTTTCACACACCACAACCACCACACACACTGCAGAAAACTGGGGCTACTTCTTTTAGTGATCTATTCTTTTTAAAAGATTTACATCTGATAATGTATAGTTTACCTATAGAACTCTTCTCTCTCCCTACCATCCATCTCTGTGGTGATCATGGCAATGTGTGTTCTCGATATTTCTATCTTGAGGGAGGAAATACATTCTGAAATATGACACTGCACTGTGGGCACACACACACCACACCACACACACACTCTTACATTTTAATTAAATTATAACGGCAAAAAATGTTTCAAACAATCTGCGCCACATCTGCATAAAAAATCAAATACTGTGTCGGGGTGCCCTGGGGCTAAGGGCTTCGACGGTCTTTCATTGTCACACATCTTCATTCTCACTTGCTCTCTTCCAAGTTTCAATGTCCCTTCCTTGTTGTTAGTTCTTCTTACTTTGCCAGTTCCTCACCCTGTCTGTCTCTGTTCTGTCTGTCTGTCTTTCTCTACCTCCCCCCCCACACCCCCCCATCCCCCCCCAATCTCCTCTCTCCCTCTCTGTCTGTTGTCTCCCTCCCTCTCTCCTCCCCCCGGTCTCTCTCTCACTCTCGCCCCCCCCCCCCCCTCCCCCCCCCCCCCCCCCCCCCCCCCCCCCCCCCCCCCCCCCCCCCCCCCCCCCCCCCCCCCCCCCCCCCCCCCCCCCCCCCCCCCCCCCCCCCCCCCCCCCCCCCCCCCCCCCCCCCCCCCCCCCCCCCCCCCCCCCCCCCCCCCCCCCCCCCCCCCCCCCCCCCCCCCCCCCCCCCCCCCCCCCCCCCCCCCCCCCCCCCCCCCCCCCCCCCCCCCCCCCCCCCCCCCCCCCCCCCACCCCCCCCGCCTCTCTCTCGCTCTCTCTCTACTTTTTCTTTCGTAACTCTCCTTCTCTTCTTCTCTTCTCTCTTCTTCTCTTCTGTCACCTCTTTCCCTTCATCTTTCTTCTTTTCTCTTCTTCTTCTCTTTTCTTCTTCTCTTCTCCTTTCAAATGATACTTCTTCTCTTTTCCTTCTGAATTCTGATCTTCTTCTTGCGTTCTCTCCTTCGTCTCATGTGTATTTTCGGACTCTTCTTTCTTCCTCTTCTTCTTTCTTCGTCTCTTCTCTTCTGTCTCATCTTTCAACTCAAAAATCTCATCTCTCCTCTCATCCATCTCATCTCTCTCCACACAAACAAACCAAACAGAATTGCTATCAAAATTCCTCTGATGGTCACAAGTCTAAGTTCCTCATTGCTTCTTTTCAAGGATCTTACCATTAATATATTAAATAATCCACTACTCTTTATCGTTCTTACATTCTCAATCGCATCTCTATCCAAAATACAAACACCAGAAAAAAATAAACATGTAACCCCATCAATCATCATATAGAAAATTACCCGCTCTTCTCTCTTTTCATCTTAAACTTAATCTTTACACTGCTCTATCCTGTACAACTATCCCCCTCGTCACTCCACCGCCTATCTCTCCCACATCCTCCAAAAAATACTGAGACACGGCGGGCGGAAATTCACAGTTAATTCTGGGGCCTTCTGCATCATTCACGCGCTTCCTGCTCCCCCTCCACTGACCACGGGGGTCGAGACCCAACCACCCGGGCTAATCGCCTCCCCCCACGATTCATCCGTCCTCGGTTTCTCAACTCTCTCATCCCGCGGGTCACTCGGATGAGACTCTCTTTCTCTCTTCTCTTTCCTCTCGAGCCTCTGCATGTTCTCATTCTCTCTCTCTCTTCTTCACCCTCTTCCTCTCTCTTCTCTTCCTCTTCTCTCCCATCCTCTTCTTCATTTTCCCTCTTCCTCTCTCTCTCTCCTCACCTTTCACTACTCTCTTTCCCTCAATTATTCTCCCCTCCCCAATCTCTCTTCTTCCCTTCTTCTTCTCATCCTCTCTTTTCTCTCTCTCTCTCTTCACTCGTTTCACTCGTTCCCTCTCTTCCCCTCTCTCTTCTCTTCACTCTCTCCGGTTCTCCTCTCTTTCTCTTCTTCTCTCTCTTCTCTCTCTTCTCTCCTCCTCTCTCTCTCTTTCTCTCTTCCTCTCGCCTCTTCTTTCTCCTTCTCCTTCTTTTCTCTGTCTCTTCTTCCTTCCTTCCTCCCTCTCTCTCCCCCAGTCTCTCCTTTCTCTTCTCCATCTCGCGCTCTCTCTCCTTCTCTCTCCCTTCTCCTCTCTTCTCCCTCCTCTCTCTCTCTCTTCTCTTCTCTTTCTCTCTCGTCTTCCCTCCCTCTCTCTTCCCTCTCCCTTTCCTTTCTCTCTCTCTCTCTCTCATCCCTCTTGGTCCCTCCTTCTCCTCTTCTTTCCGCTCTCCTCTCTCCTTCTCTCCTCTCCTTCTCTCAACTTTTCCCCTTTCTTTTCCCTTTTATCCCCTACTTCTCTCTCCTCTCTCGCTCTCTCTCTTCCCTCCAACTCTCTTCTTCTCTCTTTTTCTTCTACTCTTTCTTCTCTTTCTTTCCCCCTCTTCTCTTTCTTTCTTTCCTCTCCCTTTCTCCTCTCTCTCCTTCTTTCCTTCTCTCTCCTTCTCTGTCTTCTCTCTCTTCCCTTCCGCTCTTCTCTCTTCTCCCTTCTCCTCTTCTGTCACTCCTTCTTCTCCCCTCCCGAACTTCTTTCCCTCATTCTCTCTCCGTTTTCATCTCTCTCTCCTCTCTCACTTCTTTCTCTCTCCCTCTCTCTCTCTCCTCTCTCTCCCTCTTCTCTCCTCGAACCTCTCTCTGCTTCATCTCTCTCTCTTCTTTCATTCTCTCCCGCTTCTCCTCTCTATCTCTCTTCTCTTTCTTTCTCTCTCCTCTTTATCTCCCCCTTCCACCCTCTCCCTCTCCTCTCTTCCCTCTTTCGCTCTCTCTCTCTCTCTCTCTCCGGTCTCTCCTCCCCCCCTCTCTCTCACCCTCGCTCTCACGCTCCTTCTTCCTCGCGTCCTCTCTCCAGCCCATATCCCTCCCCCTCGCTTCTCTCCCCCTCCTGCTCTTTTCCTTCTCTCTTCCATCTCTCTCTCTTCCCCTTCCTCTCTTTCTTCCCACTCTCTCTCCTGTCTCTCCGCTCTTCCCCCATCCTATCTCCCCTCCACTCCTCTCTTCCTCTCTTTTCTCCTCTCCCTCTCTTCTTCCCTCAGCATGTTCCCCTTCCTCCCCTCTCTCTCCCTCTCCAGCCTTCCTCTCTCTCCCTCTCCCTTCTCTCTTCTCTGGTCTCTCTTTTTCTCTTCTCTTTCTCTCTCTCTTCTCTTTTTCTTTTCTCTCTCTTCTCTCTCTTCTTTCCTCTTGTCTCTCTCTCTTCTCTTCTCCCCCTCCTCTTTCTCTCTTTCTCTCCCTCTCTCCTTCTCTCATCTCTCTCTCTTCTCTCCCTTTTCTCTCAGTTTTCTTTTTTCCGTTTTCTTCTTTTCTCTCCTTTCATTTCATCTTTTTTTTTTTATTCTCCGCCTCTTCTGCCTCGTGCTCTCTCTTTCCTCAACCTCTGTTTCTCTCTTTTCCTTCCTTCCTTCTTCCCTTTTTCTTTCTTTTTTTCTCCATCTCTCTTCTTCTACTCACCCTTCTCTTTTCTTTTCTCTCTCTTTTCTCTCTCTTCTCTCCTCTTCCTTCTCTTTCTTTCTCTCTCTCCCTTCTTCTTACTAGATTCTCTCAGGTCAATTTCCTCTCTTTTTTTCTCCCCTCTTTACTTTTTTCTCTAAGAATTCAACATTCAAAAAACCCTTCATGTCCCCCCCTTGTTCTAAAAAACCCCTCAACTGTGTTCGTCTCTCTCTTAAGGGCTGGTCCCTCCCTCCTCTTCTCTTCTCCCTCGCTTCCTCTCTCCCTCCCCTCCCTGTCGTTCTTCCCCCCCTCCTCTTCCTTCTCATCTCGCTCTCCCTTTCTCTTCTCCTTTTCTCCTTCCCCTCTTCTCTTTTCCCCCTTATCTTCTTCCCCCCCATCTCTCTCATTCTCCAGTCCCCGTGGGATTCATCTTCCCTTTCCTAAATTCATCTCTGTCCCTATCTGTCTCTCTTCTCCTCATCCTCTCCCTCTCGGGGCCTCTCTCTCTGTCGTCTCTCCTCTCTCCCTCCTGTGCTCTACCCTCTCTCCGCATCTCTCTCCCTTCTCTCTCGGCTCTCTTCTCTCTTCTCGGGACTTCCCTCTTTCTTTCTCTCACTCATCTCATCTCTCTCTCCCTCTCTCTCATCTCGCTCTCTCTCTTCATCATCTCCTCCAACTCTCTCACTTCCTCTCTCTTCCGATCTCTGTCCTTCTCCGCTCTCCCTCTTCTCTCTCTCTCCGTTCTCTCTTTCCTCTCTCATCCTCGGTCTCGTCTCTTCTCTCTCTCCGAATCTCTCTCCTCTCCCTCTCGTCTCACTCTCTCTCTCTTCTCTCCTCCTCCTCCAACCACACCAACATCACCCAACCTCTCCCCTTCCTTTACATCATCTCCTCACAACTCTCTCCATCCCTCTGGAGAACAAGTCTCTGTCTCTCTCTCTCTCTCTCTTCTCTGTCTATCTCTGTCTCTGGTCCCTCTCTACTCCACTGTCTCTCCTTCTCTCTATCTGTCTCATCTGTCTCTGTCATCTCTATCTCACTCTCTCTCTTCTCTCTCCTCTCCCTCTCTCTCTCTCTTTCTCTCTCTCTCTCTGTCTCTCTCTCTCTCTCTCCCTTTCTATCTCTCTCCTCTCATCCTTCTTCCTCTCTCCATCCTCTCTTCTCTCTCTCTCTCCTCTCTCCTCTCCTTTCCTTTACCTCTCAATCTTGTTCTCTCTCTCTCTTTCTTTCTCCTCTCATCTCTCCCTCTCTCCTTCTCTCTCTCTCTCTCTCTCTCTCTCTCTTCTCTCTCCTCTCTCTCTCCTCTCTTTTCCATCCTCTCCTCTCCTCTGGCATATCTCCAGCAAAGCACATGTCATCCTACTCCATTGTCAATCACTCTCTCACTCCTTCTTCGTGGGGCCTCTCTCTCTCTCTCGCCTCTCTTTTCTCCATGTCCCCTCATCTCGTCTCTCCTCTCTCACTCCTCTCTGTCTCTTCTCCTCTCTCTTCTCTCTCTCTCTCTCTCTCTGCCTCTCTCTCTCACTCTACGTCGATTCTCTTCACTCATGGGTTCGGGAGCATCATCGATGCTATGTTCAGTCTATATCACCATCTCGGATTCTATCGTCGCGGTCATCTCGATCAATCCATCTCTCCTCATCTCTCTCACTCTCTCTCTCCTCTCTTCGTCCTCTCATCTCTCTCTCGCTCTATGTCTCTCCGTATGTCTCTATTCCCTCCTCGTCTGAATTCTGTATGTACTCTTCCACCTCTCTCTCTCTTACTTTCGTCTAATACCGTCTGTCGTCTCGAGCTCAATCTATCCTCACCTCTCTTGTCTCCGCTCTTCTCTCTATCTCGTATCTCTGTCTGTATGTCTGTCTTGAAGGTCTCTCTCTTCTCTCTCTCTTCTCCTCTTCTCTCTCTATCTCTTCTCACTCTCCTCCATGCATTCTCATCTCTCATCTCAATCATGCTCTCTCTCTCTCTCTCTCCTATTCTCTCTCTCGTCTCCTCTCTCTGTTATCCTCTATGTATCGGTCTCTCGTCTGTCCTCCTCTCTCCTCTCTCTCTCATCTTCTCGCTCTCTCGCTCTCCTCTCTCCCTCTCTCTCTCTCTCTCTGTCTCCTCCTCTCTCTTCTCTCTCGCTTCTCTCTCTGTCTCTCTTATCTCTTCCTTCCTCTCCCTCTCCTCTGCTCTCTCTCATGTCTCTCCTCTCCCTGTGTCCTCTCCCTTCCTCTCTCTGTCCCTCCTCCCTCGGGGTCTCTGCTGTGTCTCTCTGTGTGTCTCTCTCTGTCTCTGTGTCTCTCTCCGTCTCTCTTTCTCTTCCCTCCTCTCTACTCCTGCAAAAATCCTATCTCCATCTTTCTCTCAGACATGTATGTATGTACCCACTTTTACTCCTCTGTATATCAATCTATGTAGTATGTACACAAATAAGCCGAATGATTAAGTATGTATGTCACTCCTTCCATCCTCAATGTACTGTATAATCTCTGTCCTCCTTTCTCTGTCGCATGTCTGCTGTCCTCATCTCTCTCTCTCCATCCATCTATCGCCTCCTCTCTCTGTCTCAATTCATCTCGTCTCCCTCTCTCTCAGTCTCATCTACTGTCCCAGACTCTCTCTCTTTCACTCAGCCCCTTCCTTACTCTCTCTCCCTCAATCGTAAGTTGTAGCGATGTAGTGTATGTGAGTAGTACCTCTCCTGTACTTGTGTTGTCTGTCTTGTGTGTGTCTCTTCTATGTTATCCCTCTCTGTCGCTCTCCCTCTCCTCTCTCCTCTCCCTCTCTCCTCCTCTCTGGGAAGCAATTAATGTATGAATCTAGTATCTCGCTCTCTATCAACTGTATCTATCATCATGTAGTATGAAAAATGTATGTAAGAAAATATGTCCTGCACATAAAAGTAGGTATGTATGTGTGATGAATTCCTGAACTCAAACGCTTGACTCTATGTATTCTTCGTCTCCCTGTGGTATGTAACTATAAATGTTTTGTATGCTATATATGTATGGCTATTGCATGTACTATGTATAACTGTATGCTCTATTAGTTGTATACTATTCCGTCTGTATGTATGTGTGTATGTGTGTGTGTTGTGTTTATTTGCTTTGTGTGTTACTGTGCTTTTCACTTGTTTGTACTACTGTGTCTGTGCCTTACTTTTACATGTTTTTCCAGTCTGTCTGTATGCAATGTAAACTAATTGTCACATTGTGTGTACTTCCTGTCTCAGTTTCTCATCTCTTCTATGTGTCTGTCTCTCTCTCTCTCTCTCAAGAATCAATTCAACGAAAACATTATAAATATATGTTGTATATATATTGATAATTATATAATTATAAGATATGTATAAATGTCATCATGGAGCCATAATGTATATATCATATAGCTATGTGGATAATAATGCGCACTCTGTAACCAAATGTGTGTGGCCTGAAGGACTGTACACTGGTGGATTGTAATAATATAAACTGCGGTGTTACAAAATGCGTGAAAATTTGTACAAACTAAAGATTATGTGTACGTGTGTAGCACTATCCAGCAAAATTTATAAGAGAACATGAAGTGAGGTTGTGAAATGCAAGTGTTCTGTATGAGTCTGTATGTGAAATGTGTGTGACTCAAAATCTGTCTATGAACTATCTGTGAGAATAATGTTAGTGTGTGCATAGACCTTCAACACACACTGACGCACCTTGTGTTAAAGTCTATCTGTTGTGGTGAGTCAAAAATAATTGTGTACCGTGCATACCTGATAAAACAACCTCTCTCCGATTAGAACTGCTCTTTAAATTGATGTATGTGTTTCTGAAATTCAGTACCGTGAATGTTAGTACCAAAAAATTGTCCACACACCACTAGTTTCTGTGTTTCCAGCTGTACCATGAGTGTGTTTTAGAGAAGTGAAACCATTAATTCCATTCCTTTTTCCTTATCCTGTTTCCTGTGGTTGTTTAAGACTCACAAATCGATAATATTCAGCCAAAAGCTTATCATTCTCTGCATTAATTGACTGACCTGATCCACACCTTATACATAGGTCCTTTACTCGTTCTCTTTCTCTGCTTGCTTCTTATCCTTTAATGTTCTTCTCTCTTCGAAGGTGCTCAAGGATTGAGCTTTCTCAGATACTGACATAAACTATCACTGTATGACTTACTCAAGATCTCTCACTCACTCTCAATATACTCGTCTCTCGTCTCTCCTCCTCTATCTAACCTCTGTACACAAACCTGTCATCCCCAATTAAACAAAGAAAAAAACACATACAACTATCTAACGTCAACCCAGTCATTCATACACCTATCTCTATCTTGTCTTCTCCACACAAAGATAGGCATTTAAAACGTAACCTTCAAACACCACACCACACATGATCTTTTACACCAAAGTGGCTTTAGAGAAAACAATTCCTGCCAAACAGTACTCACCTAATCTAATCGAACAGTGGCATTCTAATATTAACAATGACATTCTCACCAGTGCCATTCTCGTCGACTTTTTGATGTTATTGATCATGGCCTTCTATTAAAATGGCAACTATCATTGTATGGTCTAACTCAAGATTCTATCGCCCTCGTTTCGTCGAACTATCTGACAGACAACAAACCGTCTCAAAAGACACTATTACATCTTCATTTCAATCAGTCAATTATGGAGTTCCCCAAGGCTCAGTCTTAGGACCTATACTCTTCACCGTTTATATAAATGACCTCCCCCTTCATCTTACTTCATCGTGTGAGCTTTTTGCAGACGACACCACAGTGCATAAAAATGGCAAAAATGCTGATTCAATCTGTTCTGGATTGCAGAGTGACATTAATAATCTAGTTGACTGGGCAGAGCAAAATCATATGGCCTTACACCCCAAAAAGTCTAAATTCATGTTAATCACAACAAGACAAAAGAGGCAAAACTTTAAAAATCAATTAAGAACACCGACTATCTATGAAAAGCCTCTAGAAGAAGTTACTTCACACAAATTACTCGGCGTATACATTGACAACAACTTATCCTGGTCAAAACACATGGACATTCTGTCCAAGAAAATTTCAAAAAAAAGTATTTCAGCTCAATAGAATTAAACACTTTTTAGATCAACATACGCGTAGACTTTTTTTTCCATGCCTATATCCAACCTGATATTGATTATGCATCAACATGTTGGGATTCAGCTAGTAAAAACACACTCAAACATGTTGAAAGACTATATAAACGCTCTCTTAAACTCATACTCCTTAAATCGTCATCCCTAGAAACCAATGACTATAAAGAACTTAACATTCTACCATTTGATTTGAAATGCCTACTAAACAAAGGTACCCTTATGTACAAGATCATAAATAAGTTAGCACCAAAATATCTTATTACTAAATTTAAAGTCCATACAATTCGAAGCAAAACCAAATTAACAATGCCCCGCCCCAGAACAGATCTATATAAATCATCCCTTACATTCTCTGGTGGTAAACTGTGGAACGACCTCCCTGATTATCTAAAAAAATAAAACTAGCGTATCTTCCTTTCGGAAATCTTATCACAAGCTCCTAATGGACAATCTTGTTTATTAGTAATGCTAATTGATGAGTTTTACTTCAAACGTTACCAATGCCATCAGCTTATGCCTTTTGATTCTTATGAATCTCTCTCTCTCTCTCTTTCTCTCTCTCTCTCTCTCTGGGTCTTATCTCTCTTTTGCAATCCCTGATCTCTCTCTCTCTCTCTCTCTCTCTCTCTCTCTATCCTCTCTCTCTCTCTCTCTCTCTCTCTCTCCCTCCTCTCTCTCTCTCTCATATTCCATTTTATCTTATAATGTTGTTGTTTTTTGCTTTTTAGTGTGTGTTTTTTTCTTCCTTAAAAGTGGTTTTATTCTGAATAATTGTCATTGTCTCAGAATTGTTTCTCTTTTTTTCGTACTCAATCTAAACTACCAATTCAAGTTCACCATTCTTAAGTATTATCCATCTTTACTTTAATTCTCATCTCTGATATCTTTTTCAATTATCTCTCTCTCTCTTTTTGTTCCATTTTCTTGACTTGGTTGTCTTATGTCTAATTTTCTTTGCTCTCTGGCATCTCTGTGTCTCTGAGATTGCAAGGTGTAAAGAAGCTTTTGTAGCTTATCCTTTTTACCCTCAATAAAACATTCGTATTCTATTTCTCTCTCTCTCTCTCTCTCTCTCTCTCTCTCTCTCTCCTCTCCTTCTCTCTCTTCTCTTCTTCTCTCTCTCTCTCTCTCTCTCTCTCTCTCGCCCCCCCCCCCCCCCACCCCCCCTTCTCCCCCCCCCCCCCCCTCTCCCCTCTCCCCCCCTCTCTCTCTCCCCCCCCCCCTCCCTCTCCTCCCCCTCCCCCCCTCCCCCCCCCCCTCCCACCCCCCCCTCCCCCCTTCCCCCCCCCCCCCCCACCCACCCCCCTCCCCCCCCCCCCCACTCTCACCCCCCCTCCCCCCCCCCCCCTCTTCCCCCCCCCCTCCCCCTCCCACCCCCCCTCCCCCCCCCCCTCCTCTCCCCCCCTCTTCATCTCTCTCTCTCTCTCTCTCTCTCGTCTCTCTCTCTCTCTCTCTCTCTCTCTCTCTCTCATCCTTCTTTCTCCATCACCCCTCTAGCTCTCTCTACCATTACTTTGCCTAGGGCGTATGCTATATCAACAAACAGTCACATCTGTGCATATTCATATTGTATCTTTCCCCCCTTTTTCCCCCTTTTTCCCCCTTTTTCTCTCTTTCAGCGCCTATGGCCTTCCATGGAAGTCGGGCTGAGCACGATTCTTGGCGAACGGTATTTGCCGGAAACTGCCGAAGCTTGGCGGAAGCTGTACAATTACATCTGTCTCCAAATGAAGCGAGGAATGGACAACCCCGATTTGTGCTTGGAGTTCAGTGACCATAATTGTGATTTATGATGAATGACGTTGGTCATTTTTTTGTGATAACTATCATTACTCAGAAGTTC
>CM065684.1:52990738-52993238 GCA_017654935.2 Phymorhynchus buccinoides
GGAGTATGTGTGTGTGCGTGCGTGTGTGTGTGTGTGCGTGGGGGGGGGGGGGGCTTAAGGAGGGATAGGGTGGTGTCTCTTGGCAATACTGAACAGTACTTATCCTTTTGTTCCAAGAATATTCCTCAAAGCAGCCCCGTGCCAAAGAACCCCTTCTGCCAAAAGTGGTTATTGATTGATCAGATCTTATAGAGCGTGGACCTAGCAAAACGCTCGTTAGCGTTGCCCAGGTGTGGTGCATTGTGTGGCGCACTGTATGAAATTAGAAATAAACATTAGGAAACGATTATTCTGAATGCAAAGTTTCGTCAAGAGAGAGAGAGCGGGAGAGAGAGAGCGAGAGAGAGAGAGAACACTGAATATTGAACTCTGAACTCTGAACTGAGAGAGAGAGAGAGAGAGAGAGAGAGAGACGAGAGAGAGAGAGAGAGAGAGAGAGAGAGAGAGAGAGAGAGAGAGAGAGAGAGAGAGAGAGAGAGAGAGAGACTTTAACAACTTTGACTGTTTAATGTCATTAACAAAATGTTCTTAAGAGAGAGAGAGAGAGAGAGATAGAGAGAGAGAGAGAGAGAGAGAGAGAGAGAGAGAGAGAGAGAGAGAGAGAGAGAGAGAGAGAGAGAGAGAGAGAGAGAGAGAGAGAGAGAGAGATCGAGAGAGAGAGAGAGAGAGAGAGAGAGATCACAAGTTTTGTGTGGGGTTTTTTAGGTTGCGACCATCGTTTTCGTTTCTTGACTCACGAAAGCAATTAACTGCTAAATTGTTAATAAATACTGCTAGTAGTAAAAGCAGCAGCAGCAGCAGCAGCAGCAGCAGTAGTAGTAGTAGTAGTAGTAGTAGTAGTAGTAGTAGTAGTAGTAGTAGTAGTAGTAGTAGTAGTAGTAGTAGTAGCAGCAGCAGCAGCAGCAGCAGCAGCAAGCAACAACAGTAGCAGTAGCCGTGATATAAGCAGCAAAGATGTTCTAATTACGCGTAGTGATAGTAGTAATGTTGGGTAAACTGTCATGACCGTCACATTGTTTTCAGACATTGTGACTTTGTACAAAGAAAGAGAATAGTGTGGTCCCTCTCTCTGTGTTCATTAGGCAGAGCCACAGACATTCTAGAGGCACTACACTTTGGCGCTTTGTTCATCTCCGAACGCTATGGCTGCGCAACGTATAACATTTTGTTCATCATTTCCGAACGCTTTGGCTGGGCAACGTAACAGATCAGACACTATAACAACATGTTTTGGCCCCTTGCAAAGAAGGTTCTCTTTTCTTCAATGATTTGCACATACAAACAAAAAATTATGCAAGCATCATCAATAAGTATGAACAGCTTATTAACAATCCAATTACACCATAGCATCGGAAAATGAGCAAATAGGCGTAGTGTTTACATGCATACAACTTCATCTGACACTATAATCTTAATATGGGTCGGGCAATCTGAAAACGTAAAGAGACAATGATGGTGTCGCTAAAAGTAGAACATTTCATTTTATAAAAGTACAAAATGCTGGGCGGAATTGCTCGAATTGTTGCCCAGTTCTGTAATTCAGAGACTGGTCATCGAACCTCCGTGATTTAGATTTTAACTTTTGTGTCAGAACTACATTAAAGGGGCACCCTGACGGATAAATTTTTGTAAGAAACACGTCGAGACCAACAGGAAAACACCCTTTTACAGAGATTGCAACACTCACTTTGCTCTGGTTTCCTAGAAATCAAACCGTCAAATCGGCGATTCCTCCTTGGCGGAGGTGCTGGAAGTCAAATTATTTCACCAAAAGAGAAGGCGTGTGTTTACCCGGAGTTTCGCTCACAGCAAAGGAAATAGCTCCAATTTGTGTTTTGCTACACTACAAATAAAGAAAACGCTTCAAACCACTCTCAGTGTCCTCCACCCACCCCATCCAAAATGGCTACTCTCTCCGGCATCTCCGCCAAAGAGAAATCGCCGTTCTGACGGTTTAATTTCTAGGAAACCAGAGCAAAGTGAGTGTTCCGATCCTTGAAAAGGCTGTCTTTCCTATTTTTTTTTTCTGGTGATCTCAACGTGTTTCTTGCAAAAACTCATCCGTCAGGATCCACCTTTAAAGCCATAGGGAAATATAAATATAACTCAATAGATAAATATAAACAAGACGGGTGTCGCTGAGTGCCAGGCATGTCCTTTACCCTTATGCTCCCGCAACCTCCCCTCCTCGCGAATATTATTCCCTTTGCTCTTTTGGATGATGGTGATGGTAATCAAGGATAATGGTTAATGGGGTGTATCTTACTCTGATGACTGTGAGGGCTCCACTGCAATAGAGATCTTGAAAACAGTATGACAAATAGAGCTATGTTCGAAAGCTTACTACCATTCATTATATCCAAGGATTAAATCTTCTCCCATTTTCCCTATGTTCGTATGACTGTGTATCTTACTCTGAGGACTGTGAAAGTTTCACTGCAATAGAGATATTGAAAACAGTATAAAAAATAGAGCTGTGTTCGAAAGCTTACTACCATTA
>CM065684.1:52998238-53003802 GCA_017654935.2 Phymorhynchus buccinoides
TTCTTGTAGACAGTAGTATTTCATCAGAACCATGCCTTACAGACGTCAGGATTTCATCAGATTCTTGTAGACAGTAGTATTTCATCAGAACCATGCCTTACAGACGTCAGGATTTCATCAGATTCTTGTAGACAGTAGTATTTCATCAGAACCATGCCTTACAGACGTCAGGATTTCATCAGATTCTTGTAGACAGTAGTATTTCATCAGAACCATGCCTTACAGATGTCAGGATTTCATCAGATTCTTTAGTAGGCAGTAGTATTTCATCAGAACCATGCCTTACAGACGTCAGGATTTTATCAGATTCTTGTAGACAGTAGTATTTAATCAGAACCATGCCTTACAGACGTCAGGATTTCATCATATTCTTGTAGACAGTAGTATTTCATCAGAACCATGCCTTACAGACGTCAGGATTTCATCAGATTCTTGTAGACAGTAGTATTTCATCAGAACCATGCCTTACAGACGTCAGGATTTCATCAGATTCTTGTAGACAGTAGTATTTCATCAGAACCATGCCTTACAGACGTCAGGATTTCATCAGATTCTTGTAGACAGTAGTATTTAATCAGAACCATGCCTTACAGACGTCAGGATTTCATCAGATTCTTGTAGACAGTAGTATTTCATCAGAACCATGCCTTACAGACGTCAGGATTTCATCAGATTCTTGTAGACAGTAGTATTTCATCAGAACCATGCCTTACAGACGTCAGGATTTCATCAGATTCTTGTAGACAGTAGTATTTAATCAGAACCATGCCTTACAGACGTCAGGATTTCATCAGATTCTTGTAGACAGTAGTATTTCATCAAAACATGCCTTACAGACGTCGTCACAGTTGGGTAGCCCTATGACTGTAGTTGGATGTGTAGAGCATCACCTTAAAGGGCCCGCTACGATTCGACCTCAATGCGATTTGAAATTTGTCAGGCATGATTCTCGTGAAATTCAACTGTGTAAATGAATATGATGAAATCCTACTAGTTTTGTTCACTATTTTTGGTAGTCCCCCGTACACGGAATTTGATGAAATAAGTTCACGCTGTTTGTGTATCAGATCTTTTATTTGATTCGTGTATATATACATGAGTATTGCGAACGAAAATAGTAGTCATGTTTAGACGGATGTATTTCGCGTGAATCATAACTCACAGCCATCGTCACAATCGTATCGAATTAGGGTCAAATCGTATGCAATGTGGTTAGGCCTTAATGGGCCTGCTACACTACATACGATTCGCTGTCAATGCGATGCGATTGTGACGATGCGAGTCATGATTCACGTAAACTATTTCCATCTAAAAGTAATTCTTCTGCTTTTGCTCTGTATGCTCAAGCAGACCAAATGCATGAATTTCACGTGAATGATGATTCACATCGTCACAATCGCATCGCATTGACAGCGAATTGTATGCACTGTAGCCATGCCCATGAAGGATATCACCAGGGACAGAATCAGCCGTCAAGGGGAGCGGAACTAGGTTAGGCCGTCAGGAGGCAACCACCAGAGGAGGCGCTGCACTGCTGCTGAGTCACCTCGGTGGAGTTCGGTGGAGCCTGTTCTGAGCTATCATCACGCAGGACACACCTACTAAGCCCCGTATTCTTGACGGTTTTTAACTTTTTCTGGTGAACTGAATTCATTCATCCATCTGTTTGGTAAAACAGTTAAAATATTTTCTGTGTGTGTGTGTGTGTGTGTGTGTGTGTGTGTGTGTGTGTGTGTGTGTGTGTTTATTTATTTATTAAGACAACTTTTATAGCGCCTAATCTTTAAGCTCTAAGCGCTTTTTTTTTTTTGTGTGTGTGTGTGTGTGTGTGTGTGTGTGTGTGTGTGTGTGTGTGTGTGTGTGTGTGTGTGTGTGTGTGTGTGTGTGTGTGTGTGTGTGTGTGTGTGAAAAATGCGGGTGTGAAAAGTCTGGGTGGGAATAGTCCTAGGTTGGAAAATCCGGGTGGGAATAGTCCTAGGTTGGAAAAGTCCGGGTGGGAATAGTCCTAGGTGTGGAAAGTCTGGGTGGGAATAGTCCTAGGTTGGAAAAGTCCGGGTGGGAATAGTCCTAGGTTGGAAAAGTCCGGGTGGGAATAGTCCTAGGTGGGAAAAGTCCGGGTGGGAATAGTCCTAGGTTGGAAAAGTCCGGGTGGGAATAGTCCTAGGTTGGAAAATCCGGGTGGGAAAAGTCAAGGTGGGAAAAGTCCGGTGTGGGAAAAGTCCGGTAATCCTACTGACGACAAAAATGTCTTAGTCGTGGAGTCAGCCTGAGTGAAGTCCTCCTCCGAGGCCGCCACCACGCACGTCTGTCCTACGACGGCTCCCCAAATATACTGCCCTAAGATGACCCGAACGCACCAAGGACATCGACTGGATAGGTAAGCGAAGGTACGGGTAAAATCGTTTTGATATCACTGACTCGGTGGTATGGTACTGCCAAGGCCACTCAGGAAATTAAACAAGATCTGCCGATGTTGATAATAAAGCTCCAATAATGATGATGCGTCAACTTATCTTCGACTTCAGCTACACATGCATGCACTCATGTGGTGTGGTGTAATTGGTGCAATGTGTGTGTGTGTGTGTGTGTGTGTGTGTGTGTGTGTGTGTGTGTGTGTGTGTGTGTGTGTGTGTGTGTGTGTGTGTGTGTGTGGTGTGTGGTGTGTGTCTGTCTGTGTATATGTGCATATGTGTATCGGTGTGTCTGTATCTGTGTCTTATGTCTATGTGTCTGAATTTCTCTCTCTCTCTCTCTCTCTCTCTCTCTCCTCTCTCTCTCTCTCTCTCTCTCTCTCTCCTCTTTATCTCTCTCTCTCTCTCTTCTCTCTCTCTCCTCTCTCTCTCTCTCTGCATGTGCGAGCGTGTATGTGTATGTGTATGTGTGTTTGTGTTTGTGTGTGTGTGTGTGGACGAGAGAGAGAGAGAAGCGAGAGAGAGAGAGAGAGAGAGAGAGAGAGAGAGAGAGAAGAGAGAGAGAGAGATGAGAGAGGAGAGAGAGAGAGATATGAGAGAGAGAGAGAGCAATATATATGCCTTGTACACACTAAAAACATTTCTTTCCCGTATTCAGATAACATTATATTTAAAGGCCAGTCTTAATCATGAAGGGTTAGATTGTGATTTAGACTTTGTTCAATGGGATTGACACCTTCGGCCCTTATCTGTCTGTCTGTCTGTCTGTCTGTCTGTCTGTGTCTCTCTCTCTCTCTCTCTCTCTCTCTCTCTCTCTCTCTCTCTCTCTCTCTCTCACATGTTATTACAGGAGCATGAAAGGGGAAAGTTTAACTGGGTTTCGAGAGTAAAGAAATGGATTTGGCGTTGTATGGGTAGCCTAAACCAAGGAGTAGGGAATGATAGAGTTAAAAGACAGGATTGATTGGCATATTCCATAAAACTCCCATTCTCAAATGGAAGACAGCGAAAAGTATGATTGGTTTCTCTCTTTCAAGAGTAACATGGAAGCTGAACAGTATTTATTTCTGGCAACAGATAGATGACACAGATCAGTGTGCTTGCTAGATTTAGAACTAGAACATTAAGCCTCAATGCAGTCACGAAATGGTTTATGGTTACAAGTACAAGAGATCAAGCATGCCCAGTTTGGACATCGAACGAAAAAGAAGACGAGTATCACTTTTTATTCCAGTGCAGTTGTTATAAACATACCCGTGATAAGTATGCTTATCTCTTTCAAGGGTCTACACAACAGCAGCTTTCAAGGGTCTACACAACTTCTCAATGTTGAATGCATTGACGAACAGTAATGAGCAGTTCACTAAATAATTTGCTAACGTTTATTGCTGATCACATAAATAGGCTATTTTTGCCACAACACAAAATATGCAGCATTTTTGGCAGATTGGGACAATTTGGCTCTCAACAGCACCCCCATTTTTTTGTCACGCAGGGTCAATAGAGCTTTAACTAGAGCAAACTGAGTAATCGGGGATCGTACCCTACTAACTGCATTTTTGTGTCCTTTCTTACTATCAATCCTCACTTCGCATTTACAGCCTCCGAGTTACACTGTAGGCTTAGCGAGGACACACTGCGGCTTTTGGAATGCCGTTGAAAGGCCAGGTACCACCACGGACCTACATTGCAATGTAAGTTCGTGCCAGGTACTAAATAATAAGGCAGCTTACTATCTATCATTTTCTTATTGCTTTATCATTTCGCTTATATAGGCCCTACTCTCGTGTTTTGGGTTTTTTGTTTGTTTGTTTTAGTTAACACGATAATGCATCCAGAGTAAATGCTGAATGTAAATAATTATATTCTAGTGATGTTGCTTCTGGCGTTCCGTGCTGAAACCTTAGGGAGTAGGCTGGCCTTTTTTTTCTTCTTCTATGTTTTGTTGTCCCATCTTCCGGGCCGTAGGCAGTGGCGTTGCTCCGACGCTGCTCACTCCGAATCCCATCTCTCAGCCACAACCCTGGTTTTTTTTTCAGGGTCACAGAATTTCCACAAAATCAGAGCGTCAAGGGCCGGTGACGGAACTAGGTTAGGCGTCAGGAGGAGGCCAACCACGCAAGGAAGAAAGACGCTGCACTGCTGCTGAGTCCACCTCGGTGGAGTTCATGGATGGAGCCTGTTCTGAGTTACTATACGCAGGAACGTAAACGATAAAAACTAAGAAGCCAGGTTAAGAAGAGACTAAGCCCTAAGAGAGCCCCCCTAAACTAGACGAACAATATTTCTCTTAGGTCGATGTGAGGTCAAGCCTGGGTGCGGTACTTCCTCCGAGGGCGCCAGGGGTGTCCACGTACTACGTACGCAACGGATCGTCCCGGTCCACGCACAAGCTCCCCCCAAAAATCCCCCTGTGGTGTAATGTGTGTTGTGTGTGTGTGTTGGTGTTTTAAAATTTAGTTTGTCTGATCTATGTGAAAATTGTCTTGCTGATAAACTATAGAACGTTATTTGTCTCGTGTCATAATTATTTATAAAATGTGCATGCCAGGCAAGTGAATGTCTTTGCTTTGTGCAAAGAAAATAAAATGATTGAATTGAATTGAATATACTGCCCCAAGACTTTGATCCGAACGCACAAAGGACATAGACTGGTTGGTCATCGAAACTGAGGTCTCTAGGTTTGAATTCCCTTCAAACGCAAGCCTTATAGTCCCTCATGTCCCAGAGAGTGGGCACGTCACCTAGGGAAAGGCATTTTAGCCAGCTTTTAACCATAGCATTTTGTTCCTCTGCAATCTGCTATCTGTAGGATATCTGTTTTAGTCTATGCCTGTAGTCTACGAGTGCGTTTTATGCATACAAAAAACAGGGATTAGTATGTAAATTAGGATAAACAAACAATCGGTTTGTGCGTTTAGTTAATTTACATTACTATCCCGTTTGACCTTTCGCGCCAGCCATTTTTTTAGGGCCCCCAAAAATATGAAAATTTAACTGGGTAGAGACAAAGCATTATCTGCAATATTGGGAATTCGTTCTGTGACATTTAGAACATTAGAGGCCTATCTTACCTCCCAATTTTAAGAGAAAACAGGGGTCTTCAGATAAACAGCCTTGACTGATGCCTTTTAGTGACATGGGTGGTAACCT
>CM065684.1:53004302-53006802 GCA_017654935.2 Phymorhynchus buccinoides
TAAACGGATATATATACTGTCCAAAAAAAAGATACGCATAACTTGTAGGCCTAGTCAAAGCTTAATCTTAATTTCAAAACTTAACAGAAAATCACACAATGCGAATTTCGTTTTGAAATTTGACATGGTGCTAGCTGAATGTATGGCGAGTGCATGTGTATCCTCAAATCATTCAGTCAGTTGATATTCTTGGGTGTGAGGGCTGTCAGAACAGTAGGGTGTGACCACCTTGAACAGCAACAAGTGCCTGGGACACCATCAGCATGGGACTCGATCAGACGTGGATGTCTTGCTGTGGGATGAAGTCCCACTCCTCCTGCTGTGCTTTCAACAACTTGCGGTGATTCACTGGCACATCTTCTCGGCCATGCACGCGTCTATCCAGTTCTTCCCTGAAATGTGTTCTTTGGGGTTCATGTCTGATGATATGGTTGGCCAGAGAATTTCGTGGAGGTGATTGTTGGTGAGCAACTGGGTGCCGAGTCGCACAGTATGAGGTCCGAGCCTTGTCCTGCAGGAACGCAGCGTTAATGTCGTGCAGAAGAGGAAGGACGTGTGGACACAGAATGTCCTTAGGTAGTGCTCTGCAGTTAGGCGCCCTTGCAACAACACTAAGGGATTCCCTTTCGTAGACATTTGCGAACAAGGTGTTAACTCTGTGTTCACGAAATTGCATGAAATTCTATCCATGCATGGCACGTGGGCATGAAATTGTTTTCGTTTTTCTGACATTTTAGGCACTGTGTGCGCATGCGCATAGAGAAACATTGACAGCGATCATGACAAGGACCACTGGGTGAACACTTCTAGTAGTTTGGAGGATATGCGTGCTGCAATACAATGACGGAAACGACATTTGAAAAAGTATGCGTTTCTTTTTTTGGACAGTATAGATCGTTGCTTGTGTGAAAATGGAGTTTTACGTCCTCTTGGTCTGAATCAGACACATATGGGACATTTGTAAATATAAATATGGTGGGTATTGTCCGGAGGCAGTACGAAACCAGTGTTGGGCATGCAATAATAGGTTACTTATAAACATACGTAATACAGACACTACAACAGACACGACGAGTATGCGGTACTTTTTTTATAATTATAAATATGATAAATAGTTTAAAATGTTTTCCAAAAGATCTAAGAAGTTATGAATTGGTGCGGCGATAAAATTCTGGTTCACAGATTAAAATTATTGAAAAGCCAGGGGAAGCTCCTGTTTGTATGTAATGATTGGAATGCTAAAAATAGACCGCCGGGCTGCAGTTGTAAGACTTTCTGTAAAGTCTTCAGTACGCAAAGAATCTTCCGAATTTTTGTAAATTACACATTATTTCATCTACTAAACACTAAAGACAGATTATTTCATCTACTAAACACTAAAGACTGACGTAATCGCGACCTACGCCTGCACTCTCACCCTAAACCCTAACCCTAACCCTAATCTCAACCCAAACCCTTAACCGCTAACCCGATTTTGCCCAAATTCGAACTTGTCCAAGCTTTTGACCCCTGGTATCCACCTGTTAATTTCCATGTTGATATATCCAAGCGTTCTCGAGTTATCGCTGTCACAGACAGACAGACAGACAAACAGAAAAACCGACAAACCGACAAACCTTTGTTTTTTTCGTTGAAACACACTGATAACTGTATTGCCCAAATTCGAACTTGTCCAAGCTTCTGACCCCTAGTATCCACCTGTACATTTTCATGTTGATATATCCAAGCGTTCTCGAGTTATCGCTGTCACAGACAGACAGACAAACAAACAAACCTTTTTTTTCGTTGAAGCACACTATAACTGTATGTGAGGCCATTTTACACCGAAATATGCATTGTGAGCAAATTTGAACACGGACGGACGGACAAAGTGAAAACAATACCATAAAGGAAAGACGGGATGAACCAAGACTGTCACAGAGGGAGTTGATCTGCATCTTTGATCTGTACTACACAGTCATAGATACTTACCAGTGGTCCAAGTACCACGCTCCTGGTTACTCTCGTTTTCACGCTCTCTCTCCATTGTATTCTCACTTGGTCGCTTCTTACCAGCCGCGAACGAAGAGAGCGAAGCTGGTAATGTCTTCAGTGGATTCTGAAGCCGGCTATCTATCTATCCATCTACATACCTGACTATCTATGTTAACACGATAACGTTTGAACGAAGGGATCTAGGACGCGAAAATTTTGCATGCCAATAGGTCTAAGACTGTCGAGGCCAGGATGTGAAAATGAAGATCATAGGTCAAAGGTCAAGGCTACTGGAGCCGAAAATGCTGCCAAGCATCTGGCACGATAACGATTGAACGGAGGGACCTAGGACGCTCAAATTGTGCATGTACTAAGAATATCTAGGCCAAATTCAAAAATGAAGGCCATAGGTCAAAGGTGAAGGTCACTGGAGCCCAAAATGGTGCCGAGAACATAACACGATAACACTTTAACGCAGGGACATAGGACACTCAAATTTAGCTTGCGGATAGCTACTAAGGATATC
>CM065684.1:53021802-53024302 GCA_017654935.2 Phymorhynchus buccinoides
ATTGTCTCTTTACGTTTTCAGATTGCCCGACCCATATTAAGATTATAGTGTCAGATGAAGTTGTATGCATGTAAACACTACGCCTATTTGCTCATTTTCCGATGCTATGGTGTTATTGGATTGTTAATAAGCTGTTGATACTTTTGATGATGCTTGCTTAAGCTTTTGTTTGTATGTGCAAATCATTGAAGAAAAGAGAACCTTCTTTGCAAGGGGCCAAAACATGTTGTTATAGTGTCTGATCTGTTACGTTGCCCAGCCAAAGCGTTCGGAAATGATGAACAAAATGTTATACGTTGCGCAGCCATAGCGTTCGGAGATGAACAAAGCGCCAAAGTGTAGTGCCTCTAGAATGTCTGTGGCTCTGCCTAATGAACACAGAGAGAGGGACCACACTATTCTCTTTCTTTGTACAAAGTCACAATGTCTGAAAACAATGTGACGGTCATGACAGTTTACCCAACATTACTACTATCACTACGCGTAATTAGAACATCTTTGCTGCTTATATCACGGCTACTGCTACTGTTGTTGCTGCTGCTGCTGCTGCTGCTGCTGCTGCTGCTGCTGCTACTACTACTACTACTACTACTACTACTACTACTACTACTACTACTACTACTACTACTACTACTACTACTACTACTGCTGCTGCTGCTGCTGCTGCTGCTTTTACTACTAGCAGTATTTATTAACAATTTAGCAGTTAATTGCTTTCGTGAGTCAAGAAACGAAAACGATGGTCGCAACCTAAAAAACCCCACACAAAACTTGTGATCTCTCTCTCTCTCTCTCTCTCTCTCTCTCTCTCTCTCTCTCTCTCTCTCTCTCTCTCTCTCTCTCTCTCTCTCTCTCTCTCTCTCTCTCTCTCTCTCTCTCTCTCTCTCTCTCTCTCTCTCTCTCTCTCTCTCTCTTAAGAACATTTTGTTAATGACATTAAACAGTCAAAGTTGTTAAAGTCTCTCTCTCTCTCTCTCTCTCTCTCTCTCTCTCTCTCTCTCTCTCTCTCTCTCTCTCTCTCTCTCTCTCTCTCTCTCTCTCTCTCTCTCTCAGTTCAGAGTTCAGAGTTCAATATTCAGTGTTCTCTCTCTCTCGCTCTCTCTCTCCCGCTCTCTCTCTCTTGACGAAACTTTGCATTCAGAATAATCGTTTCCTAATGTTTATTTCTAATTTCATACAGTGCGCCACACAATGCACCACACCTGGGCAACGCTAACGAGCGTTTTGCTAGGTCCACGCTCTATAAGATCTGATCAATCAATAACCACTTTTGGCAGAAGGGGTTCTTTGGCACGGGGCTGCTTTGAGGAATATTCTTGGAACAAAAGGATAAGTACTGTTCAGTATTGCCAAGAGACACCACCCTATCCCTCCTTAAGCCCCCCCCCCCCACACACACACACACACACACGCACGCACACACACATACTCCCCTGAGCGCATTCATTTTTGACTGTCTTTTGTTACGTATTCTTTGTGAGGCCTGTACCCTTATAACATCGTTCTCTGTTCTTGTCTCTTCAGTTTCCTCTTAAAAGTTGAAATACACGTTGCTAACTTTAACTCCTTCCCCATGCCAACACAGTGATAGGATAAATTAAACACCCTTTGCTAGACCATCTAACCCTAACCCTATCCCTAACCCTAACCCTAACCCTATCCCTAACCACGGAAAGAACCAAGAAATAGAGCAGGAGGGTGTAAATCTACATATTTGCCGAGAAATCGATGTACAAAGCCATGCACTTATACTATTTGTTTGCTGGAACCATTCCTTTTTTTGGTCGATAAATTTGAAGTCTAAATCTATCCATGCGACAATATTTCCATCTGTACGCCAGCTCGCACATTACGTTCAGCTTCAGATCCCTAGGTATAAGCTTTCAACTGTTGGTCGGCGCTCTTTTGCTGTCTCAGGACCGACCTCCTGGAACAAACTTCCCCTTTCCCTCCGTCAGCGACCGACCCTCTCTGCTTTCAAAGCTAACCTCAAAACCCACCTGTTCCCCCGTCATTAAGGCTCCGCTCTATTTCTCTTCTCTCTCTCTTGCCTTTAGGTCTGTTTCTGCTGTATTCCATTGATGTCATCCGTGTGTGTTCGCTTTGTATCGCGTTTTTGTTTGAATGCGCTATGAATGCTTACGTGTGTGTGTTTGTGCTTTGATTTGATTTCTATCAAGATTCAGCGCCGTATAAATACTGTATGTTGTTGTTGTTGTTGTTGTCGATAGGCCTGTCATGGTAATTATGACTTACATTAACATTGTGTTGGCATGGACAAAAGAGTGAGAATTGTTCAGAGACCATTACGACTGGCCTGTCACTGTTGCATTAAGCTGGAGACAGACTATGCGACTGCCTCATATGACTCGATCAGGTCGTGACGTTTCACCTCATTTGTATACCATCCTGCTTGATCAGTCTGACTCAGTCGCGCCCAGTCAGGTGACAGGGCCGAATAGGGCGGGTTCTAAATTTCACTGATCGAGTCTGATCGAGT
>CM065684.1:53034302-53046881 GCA_017654935.2 Phymorhynchus buccinoides
AAATATGTCAATGGACTATCTAAAAGATAGTCCGCTTTGACTCCAAGCCATCAAAGATAGATAGATTATATGGCTAATCTCTAAACGTCACTTTTAGTGTATGGTTGCGTTTGACAAAGGAAAGTTCTATGATAAATACATTCCGAACTAATATTACACTCTTCAGCTTTGGGCGTTTTTTTTTTTTGTTTGTGGCTCAAGCCACAAACCTATAACTCACTTTGTCTGTCTGTCTGTCTGTCTGTCGGTCTGTCGGTCCAAAATTGTCGCACATTTTGACAAAATTGTCGCACTTCAAATCGAGGCTACACTTCTGGCCGCTCTTTAAAATGATGTATTTTAAAAGCGTACAAAATAATAAACATATGTAATACAGACACTACAACAGACACGACGAGTATGCGGTGCTTCTTTTGATGAGCATAAGTAGGATACATAGTTTTAAATGTTTTCCAAAAGATATAAAAAGTTACGAAATGGTGCAGAGATAACATTCTGGTTTACAGATTAAAATTATTGAAAAGCCAGGGGAGGTAACTCATGATTGGAGTGGTAAAAATAGACCGCGTGCCACAAACTATTGCGATTTCGCGCTTGTTCTTCTTCACAGATAGATAGCTTGTCAGACAGACAGACACAAATGGACAGATAAATGATGCATTTGAAGAAAAAATATCAACAACTTTATATCTCATGGATAGAGCATTTGGGCAGAGCCAACTGTTTGACGTGTACCATCATCTGATTGTAAAAGGGGAAACGAGAGAGAGAGAGAGAGAGAGAGAGAGAGAGAGAGAGAGAGAGAGAGAGAGAGAGAGAGAGAGAGAGAGAGAGAGAGAGAGAGAGAGACAGAGACAGAGACAGAGACAGAGGATACGAATACGAATGCTTAATGAGTGTAAACGGATACGCTCAAGCTTCTTTACACCATGCCCTCGAGGGGGAAATAAGAAAAGCCAAATAACAAGAAAAGGAAAAGAAAAAAGAGAGCATAAAATGCATAAAAAGAACAGACAGAGAGACAAACAGACAGACACAGAAACAGACAGACAGAGACAGACCGACGGAGATTCAGGTGCCCATGATCTAATGTGTTTTACGTGTAACCCCAGGCAGGCGTGCATCAACATGTGTTTCGTGGGAAATAGCAGAGAGACAGAGACACAGAGAGAGCGAGAGAGAGAGAGAGAGAGAGAGAGGAGAGAGAGAGAGAGGAGAGAGGAGAGAGAGAGAGAGGAGAGAGAGAGAGAGAGAGAGAGAGAGAGAGAGAAGAGAGAGAGAGAGAGAGAGAGAGAGGAGAGAGGAGAGCGAGAGAGAGCGGGGGGGGGGGGGGGGGGCGAGAGTGAGAGAGAGACGGGGGAGAGAGAGAGGGAGGAGACACAGACAGAGAGGGAGGGAGAGAGATGGGGGGGGGGAGGGAGAGAAAGACAGACAGACAGACAAGAGACAGACAGAGGTGAGAAACTGGCAAAGTAAGAAGAACTACACAAGAAGGGTACAATGAAACTTGGAAGAGAGCAAGTGAGAATGAAGATGTGTGACAATGAAAGACGTCGAAGCCCTTAACCACAGGGAACCCGACACAGTAATTTGATTTATGCAGATGTGCTCAGTTGTTTGAATTTTGCGTTATATTAAAATGTAAGTGTGTGTGTGTGTGTGTGCATTGCAGTGATCATCCCTCAGATCGAGAACACCATTGCCATGATCACCACAGAGCTGGATGAGAGGGAGAGAGAAGAGTTCTATAGGTAAACTATACATTATCAGATTATGCTTTAAAAGATAGATCACTAAAAGAAGCCCTAGTTGTCTGCAGTGTGTGTGTGTGTGTGTGTGAAAGAGAGAGAGTTATTCTTGCGGTGATGGATTTTATTGTATTTGATGCTGGATTGATTAATGGGCATTCAAACTGATCAATAAGAAAATGTAAAACCTGTACAAGGCTTTAACGTTAAAGCATTACTCAGTAGTTCACATTAAAAACGTCAACTAACTCAGCATTTTTTTGAAAACGCTATAAGGTCCACATTAAAATAATGAGCTTTTAATTGAATATTGAAAGATGTATACATCAGTTTCCTGCACACTCTTTGCATGTTAAAACTTTAAAATAGATTCTTAGTTGTGTACAAAAATAAACTGATTAACATGCAGATTCTGGGATGCATGTTTGACTGTTGTCTTTTTTGCTTGTTGTTGTTGCCACTAAAGAACGTCTCTAGTTTAAAAGTTCAAGGTTCTTATTTACAAAAAGCCCCTTGGGTGCACATGGACAGTTGATAGAATGTATTGTACCATCAAATTAAAACCCTTTCACCGCCAAAGTTGCATTTTAGCACCACAGTGATTTAACACCTATGTCACTAAAAAGCATCAAATCGGGGTCTATTATCCAAAGACCCCCATATTGTCTTGGTTTTGGGAAGTAAGGATAGACCTTATTTTATATACGTCACAGAAGAATCCCCAATACTGCAGATGGATTTTTGTTCTCTACCCAGGTAATTTCAATAGACATTTTGGGCTGAAATATGGCTGGCGGTGAAAGGGCTAAGAACTCTTGGTTCACACTATGGTATAATTCACCGAAGGCTGAAAAAGATCCAGGACAAGAAGAAGAAGCTTCGGGTCGTCGAGGATAAGGTGAAGGCTGAGCGTAAAAAACAGCTGCAGCTAGACGACGACCGGGCCGCCAACCTCCTGGACGACGCCAGGGATGAGGAGCTGGTGTTTGATTGACAGCCACCACGTAGTAACTGTTAGGAAAAAAGCACCATCGCCTCTGTGTGTGTGTGTGTGTGTGGATGTTCTTTGTGCGGACAGGTTTGAGTGTGTTGGGGAAAAAGTGTTAGTCATGTAGATATAGAGGAACAGATTTTTTAGAGTGTGATATTTTTTGGACTACGAAATGCTGTTTTTTGTTTGCACCCCTCGCATCATATAAAAGAAAAGGCCTGAAAAAATACATGTTAGTGTTATTAATTTTAAACTAGATGTACACAAATTTGTTTTCATTTTTATTTAGGAACGAAATATGTTTGAGAGAAGCTGAGAACAGATGACCAAATACCACACTGAAAGCTGGCTAGCATTGGGGCAATTCTTTTAGAGGATCCCATCAGATCACATGTTTTCAGTTGACTTGGATTGTGAATGACGGGAACTTGAAGTGCCTCAGATTGCTGATACATGATGAACTGTGAGAGATCACTGTATTGGTAATAAAACCAGTACTGTGAAACTTGGGTTCAACTGGAGAAAGCAAAAAAAAATTTGTATCCACAAGGTTTTGAATATTAATGGGCATAATCAACTCTGGTAGTTTGTGCATCAGCTATGGGCCACAGCTTTCCTGGTTGTTGTTTATAGGAAAATAAAGAAAGAGGAAAACAATCTGCTATTTTGTGCATCAGCTATGGGCCACAGCTTTCCTGGTTGTTGTTTTTAGGAAAATAAAGAAAGAGGAAAACAATCCGCTATTTTGTGCATCAGCTATGGGCCACAGCTATCCTGGTTGTTGTTTTTAGGAAAATAAAGAAAGAGGAAAACAATCCGCTATTTTGTGCATCAGCTATGGGCCACAGCTTTCCTGGTTGTTGTTTTTAGGAAAATAAAGAAAGAGGAAAACAATCCGCTATTTTGTGCATCAGCTATGGGCCACAGCTATCCTGGTTGTTGTTTTTAGGAAAATAAAGAAAGAGGAAAACAATCCGCTATTTTGTGCATCAGCTATGGGCCACAGCTATCCTGGTTGTTGTTTTTAGGAAAATAAAGAAAGAGGAAAACAATCCGCTATTTTGTGCATCAGCTATGGGCCACAGCTTTCCTGGTTGTTGTTTTTAGGAAAATAAAGAAAGAGGAAAACAATCCGCTATTTTGTGCATCAACTATGGGCCACAGCTTTCCTGGTTGTTGTTTTTAGGAAAATAAAGAAAGAGGAAAACAATCCGCTATTTTGTGCATCAACTATGGGCCACAGCTTTCCTGGTGGTTGTTGTTTAGGAAAATAAAGAAAGAGGAAAACAATCCGCTATTTTGTGCATCAACTATGGGCCACAGCTATCCTGGTTGTTGTTTTTAGGAAAATAAAGAAAGAGGAAAACAATCCGCTATTTTGTGCATCAACTATGGGCCACAGCTTTCCTTTCTGCATGAGGTGCACAGGTTTTATCCGAGCTTCTTTTCCTGGGTCGTGCCTAAGGCGTGTCTTTATTTCAGGCATTTGCATTAAGTTGGAGTAAACATTTAGCATCTTTTAGTCCAAGAAGTAAGGGATGGTGCGTCTTAGGTCTTGTAGTGAGATCACCTCTCCAGTTTGTTGATCTGATCCGTAGCTTTCTGTGGGCGAAAGTTTGCATTCCATGCAACACTAATGTGGGGGAAATTGTTGAGAGAATTGTCTGCAGTCTGATCATTTATGTATTGACAGTTGTGATTGTGCATGTGGACATGTTTGTGATTCCAATGGCATGTTGTTTTTATTTAAGAATATGATTTGACATAGATTTGTACCTTTGAGGTATGGCTGTTCTTTTGAAAGAGCTTAAACAAAAACTGTTGCAATTGCATGTGATTTGATGATAGAATGTATTAGATCTTTTTTTGTGTGTAGAATGTATTGGAACTGAGTATCTCTAAAAATCATTTATTTTGTCTGAAGCTAATGTGAAATATCATATCTTCTAGTCTTCACCTTATTCCGATGATTTCATTCAAAGTTTTTGTATACTGCTTCTGTTTGTGTCACTTTTTTAGTCCAATATTAGTGTTGATCCTATCCCATCACATCTTCTTCTTTTAATTCCATCTCTTATCACTTTACATGTTCTTGAATATTATTTAGATCAGGTCTTTCCTGGCATTGCAGTACCTCCAGGATCGTCCCCACCATCTGTACAATTATAAATGTTCCATGCGTATCTGTACCCGGTCGGAAGACATGAAACACATTTCCTTGTAATTCTATCTCTTATTTCTGCCATTATTTTTCTCCACAATCTAGGATTACTGACAATTATATACAAAAATTGTTGAATTCGTACCCTCTCTGTGTCAATTACGCACGCATTATCTGTCGCAATTAAGCATGATTGGAGAATTGAACGGGATGATGATGTTGATCAAGGTTCGTGGAGGTTTTTTTCTTTCTTTCTTTTATCTGTGATGTTTTTCTTTCGATGAATGTGATGATTGTTTTTAGGCATGGTTGTATGAGTATGACGTGTCCGTTAGTGTTTGTCCTTTGCAATTAGGACTGAAAGTAGTATGCAAAGCGGACAGTGTTTCTGATTGGTAAACAGCTGGGAACAGCAAAAATAAATGTGAAATCAGTGTGTGTGTTTGTGTGTCACTGTATGTGTAAGGATCATAGGTAACATTTCCATTACAATGGTCAACTTAGGACGATGATTTGACCGCCAGGGGGCAATCAAACCAGTAGGGGCTTAGCCCGTGATATTCTTAGTCTCACTTCGCCCAACTAAGAATATCACGCGCTAAGCCCCTACTGGTTTGATTGCCCCCTGGCGGTCAAATCATCATCATAAGTCGCTCATTTCAGTGAAACACACACATCACAATCCAATCTTATATTTATTATCTGAATATGAGAAGCATGTTGCACAAACTAAAATGCAATAGTTGAATATAAAAAAAAGACTGATGGAAATTTTTTACTTTTACATGGAAAAAAACACCAACTGGAATGGTACACACGTACTGGTACTTTCAAATAATATTGATGGATGTGACGGAAGAGTTTAATGAATATTCAACCTGAATAATAAATGGATACATAAATATGCAAGTACATAGGCTTCAGCACCCTGAGTATAGTTACATAGTGGGTTTACAAATCTCAAGATCTAATGTTGATAAGAAAGGGGGAAACAAATTGTTCTACGTGTAGTCATACAAACATGCTTTTAGATTTTAAAATCATTAGACTTGCCCTACACACTCAGCTATCGTAGGAACATATCGCCGCCCGCATGCAATACAGACGTAAGTCGAAAGACGTCACTTCACAGGAGAAGCAAAAAAACTGATTATTTCGGTCATTTCAAGTCAAATTGCTTCAGATTTTTTCATACGGCTTTATTTCGAGCCATCAAATAACTTTGTCACTTCAGTTTTTCAAATAAATCACAACTTATTTAGGTAATATTGAAATAAGAAATTTTGCCCCCAAATCATGGTTTTAGACTGAGAAGAAAATTAATTTTAGTCCAAAATAAAAGCTTTAAAGCATTGTTGAGAATAATACCTTGGCACTCCAATACACCCTCCAATATATTTTTTAGATGCAAAATAATGGGAGAAATTGTCAAAAGTATTTGTTGATTTGACTCAATGAATGTTGCTATCTTATTCTTGTAGTTGTGTATATAATTATATGCAAAAAATCTCAAAATCGAAAATATTTGAGTTACGTCTGTATTGCATGCGGGCGGCGATTTTAAAGCTATTAGTCTTCGCTAAAGGCAAATGTTTTGTTTATCTTCTCTGTAATTATGACGTGGAAAAGGTAAAATGACAGACAATTGTGTTTTGTGGAAGCTTTTGAAGCAAGTGCAAACTTGCTTTTGTGCAACTTTTGAAGCCACTTGTTCAACAAGCTTATTTTGATCACAGCATCTTTATCTTTTGGAATTGCGGTTAAGGTGTTAATGAATTGTTGGTGAGTCATTTGGCTTTGGTGGAGATTTGCAGCGCACTTGAAGCCATTGTTCAACAAGCTCGTGTACTAAGTATAAGCAAAAAATCTCAAAATCGATTATCAAAATCTCTAAAAATTGAGTTACGTCTGTATTGCATGCGGGCGGCGATATAGCGCAACTAATAATGAAGCAATAGCGTGCAAACTGAAGATGAAGGAAGGAACAATTTGAATTTGATGTTGTTTATAGCCCCGTCGACTGCTACGGCCATATCAGGGCTGTCACCACGTCAAAATTTGAGCACATAAGATCACAGTTTAAAATCCGACCACGTGATATCACAGAAGGAAGGAACAAAAAGTAATACCAATGCTAAAGAAAAATTGATCCGTGCAGAAATGGTGGCGATGTCAAAAGCTCAGCAATTTCTTATTCTGTTGGCATGAAAGCGATGCAACAATATCCGTTTATGAATGTTAAACTCGCAACAACAACAAAAATGTCATTTGAGTGCAGGGCAATTTCAATCAAACTTCAGTTCCAGCGAAGCAAATTAGGAACATAGATATCAAACAAAAGACGTACTAATATCCCACGAGTAGAATTTGCAGTGGTTTATAATTAAACAAAACGGATACAGGATATATTTTCCAATTATAAAGTTTATGAACAAGCACAACAACAACAAAATCATTGCATCATGTCACACAAAAACACATGAATTTGAATTTTTAACTTGTTAAAAAATGGCAGAATAGGCATGACTGATTCTTGAATGTTATAGTCCTCTTGTTCTTTCAAGACCCTCATCATGCTCATACTGGTGGAAAACAGGTGTAGGTATTCCGTCATTTAATGAAATCCGACTTGTTTGAGGCAATCTTATGACCTCAGTAGCTCAAATTATCTCCCTTTCGTTAATTTATTTGTCCTTCAAGGGCTTGGCATTCTTTCTCTTTTTAAGTCGCAATCTTTTAAATACACGTCTTTTGTCTGTTCTATTTTTCTGTCTTTTGTTACATATCTGAATTTAGATAGGCTTACAAGATTTCTTTTCTTTTTTTAATTTAGTTTGGGGGGTAGATAAGATAGGCTGTAATCATTTTATCAAGCTGGTTTTAAACAAATTTGAAATTGATTTTATCAACTGGTCATAATTTTATTACTTCTCAAAAACAGGTCTTTCATGGTAATTGCAGTACCTCCAGGATGGACACACTGTGTTTAAAATGTCACATAATTATGAACCTGTTCCAGGTCGGAGGACGTTAGCCATTTTCTTCTTCATCTGAAATTGAAGCTACCCTTTTGACGGAGGAGGTTGCAGTATGTCGGTGGTTTTTTAAGTCGTCAAATGAAGTCATTGTCGCCCACCCTGATCGGCCAACTGCCGTCGCCCTCCAGATTGGACAGCACATGCACGCAGCTCTTGAACTCCGAGATCTCCACATAGCACGCCTGTGACAAAAGAAAGACAAAGAATGTTCATTATCAAATTGATGCGCTTATGTGCATGCACATCGACACGCATACACACCCATGGATGCTCCTGCTTTCAGGATGTCCTGAAGTTCAGGATTTTTTTTTCCATTGCCTGGAGCTGGCGTCGCCGGATTATGAGAATTTGAGAAGATGCATTTTGCTGGTTATAGAGGTCATGAAGTTTAACCAGAAGTGAAAGTGCAATGAGAGCCTGTCAATTACATTGGAAACTGTTGTTTCCCTTCAGCTTCCAGGGGGCATTGCCCCCCGGAACCCCCAGGAGGGGCGCTGTCCCTGCACTGTGCCAGGGCCTGGGCGACCCCTGGACCACACTGCCTTGCAGGATTTTTTTAATTTTCCAGGAGCACCCATGCACGCCCCAGCAACAAAAACAATATGAAATTCATGTGCCCGTGCGCACAGTCACACGCTCACACACACATATTGGACAGCATGTTCACACAGCTTTTGAACTCTGTAATCTCCACATAGCACGCCAGCGACAAGTGAAATTATTGCGTGCGCACACCACACATACACACTGACCTGGAGATATCTATCCCCTCCTTCACTGAAGTTCATGTGAAAAGTGAAATTCATGCGCGCGCGCACACACACACACACACACACACTCTGACCTGGAGATATCTATCCCCTCCTTCACTGAAGTTCATGTGAAAAGTGAAATTCATGCGCGCACGCACACACACACACACACTGACCAGGAGATATCTATCCCCTCCTTCACTGAAGTTCATGTGAAAAGTGAAATTCATGCGCGCGCACGCACAGACACACACACACACTGACCTGGAGATATCTATCCCTTCCTTCGTTGAAGGCGCTCCGCCCATGCGATATCCGTCTGTTGTTGAATATCACCATTTCTCCCGGCTTCAGCCGAATTTGATACTGCAACAGGAAGCAAGATGGCAAAGTCATATCGGCTTGCCATTTGGCAAAACCTAGGCTACATACATACATACACGCTGGGGTGTGTATGTATGTATGTGCATGCACATAAGCACATCAATTTCTTAGACTTTTCGTATTGTAACTATTTTACTCTTGTATAATTGTGTGTGCGTGCGTGTAGGCCTATGTGTGTGTGTGTGTTGTGTATGTATGTGTGCTGTGTGTCGTGATGCGCGCGCGCGCGCGCGCGCGCGCGGTGTGTGTGTGTGTGTGTGTGTGTGTGTGTGTGTGTGTGTGTATGTGTGAGGAAGAAAGAGAACGTTGCGTGCAAGCCATCGTGTTTATTTTACTTTCTAATGATTCATTATTTGTTTGCCTTTAATGTTCTTGTTCTCAATGTAAAGCGCACTGAGCTCATGTGAGAAAGAGCGCTATATAAATTCCCATTATTATTATTATAACGAGCAGCAACGTCAGGACATGGGTTACCATTCAGAATTTCTTCTGCCAAGTTTGGTTGGTGCAGTGTGTGTTAATACCAGAATTGGGTGCCTGCCAACGTATTTCATGCAGATGCAGATGCAGAGTGGTTTAGGTGCTATGAAGCGGAATACATTTTTGTTCACACGCAGACTCAAATAATCTTTTTATTTTGAGGTACAGACAGACAGAGAAACGCACAGCCCTCGTTCCCATCCTAAAGTGGGGTGGGGTGGTGGTGAGATAATGGATCTACAATGGATGGAGACACGGTAGTGGGTGGGAGAGAATGGAGATACATGTACTCTGAAAGTGGGTAGAAATAAAATGATGGTGATTTCTTGGATCAGTGGCTGTGGTGAAAAGAATGAAAGCGTTAGTTGGTTTCCCAGTAGTTGTTTTGGCTGTGTCTCTGTCAGGAAAGATACTACTCATAATCAGAACAGTAGGTATACGGTAGGTTAGGTCTACTCGTACTAATTTGGCCGTTGTACACAAAACCAAACTCAAGACCATGTCAAAGGAGTCCGGACCCAAGTGTCCACTCTTTATTTTCCTCATCATTGAAGCAGGTAATCGAGGCACACCACATTAGCGCCGCGCGCGTGCGCGAACACACACACACACACAACTCACGGAAAATTATGCCAACACCTCAAATATATGCGCCACATAGTCAACAAAATGAACAGAAGAGAGAGTAAAAGAGAACCAGATACAGTCCAAGAGTGAGAAAGGTGATCCACTAGAATATGTTAAAGCGAGAAGTCGCCATACCCCGCACATGCGGCCTATATATCCGTGACATTGGGGATTGAGAGACAAGGCGGTTATCTTTCATATTTGGCACATCTTTATAGACTAACAACTTGCTTGCCGCAGGAGGTGCCAACCGCCAGCGAAGCTGTGGAGAAACGGCGATGAAGACCTGCGCCGCACTGTCCCAGTTTACGACCTCACTCATGTGACTGAGACCACAGCACTGCACCAGATTGATCGCAAGGATAGAGAGAGAGAGAGAGAGAGTACTAACAACTTGGGACTTTCCTGGGGATTGCAGTAACCTCCTGGATCGTCCCCACTATCTTTTTAGTTATGTGGACTGAGACCATAGCACTGCCACATGAATAGCAAGAGAGAGAGTAGATCTAAACTTGGGACTTTCCTGGTATTGGCAAGTACCATCCTGGATCGTCCCACTATCTTTTTAGTTAGTAATGTCCCATATATGTGCCTGTTCCACAATAAATATATACTATTTTAACCGACCTAAAGCCCCCAGCCTCCCCCTTTTGTGTAATCTCTCTTTATTGCTAGTCCCCAGATACGCGAAAGCATGGTAGGGACTATAAACTCCCAGAAAAAGAAGAAGCCAGTTCCAGACCGGAGGTCCGCTAAACGAACTTTCATTCAGAGACAAGGAAATAAAAAAAAACAAAAAAAAAAAAGACAAAAAAAAAAAAAAATATATATATTTATATATATATATAAAAAAAAAAATAATAAAAAATAATAAAAAAAAAAATAATAATAAAAAAAAAAAAAAAAAAAAAAAAAAAAAAAAAAAAAAAAAAACACTTATGTATATTTCAGAATCTGATTATTTTTGACTGTGAGTGCGTGTTTTGCTTAACCCTTTGCGCTCTGCCTTTTTGCCCTGTGGACTGCACTCCCAGCCTGCAGGTTCTAAGAGAGGTCATAGTTTGATTGCAAAAAAGCCCTTGGAAAAACAATGAAATACTGTTGCATCTCAACCGACAAGAGGGAAGAAACCATTTTTTCCAGTGTGCATGCATTATTGTAACGCCAGAAACAGTGATAAAAAGCTCTAAAACCAGACAAACACATGGCACATAACAGGGTGCTTGGCAGTGAAATGTCTTAAGCTGCATTTGGTGGGAGTGTAAGAGTGGAATGTCTTGATGAGCTTCAGTGATATTCGCCCATGACGCTAGAAGAGTTACAACCACACATCGAGTTTAGCGAGTCATTCTGACGCAAATAGCTTCAAAATAAGCTTCCTTTAATCATTAATAGCTTTTAGATTGATAAGGAAAGTAGACGGAGGTCTCGGCCCGACAGTCACGGTTTTTGCAGGAGATGCATGGCAGTTGCCCAGGGCGAAATGTGTGCGGACTATGGCGACTTTCCCCTTAATAGGCCTTACTATAGTATAGTACCACCACCAGTTACTGACCTGATAGGGGAAATTCTTGATCAGAGAATAGAACTTGCCAAGAGCTTCGTACACTGGCTCCACTAATTCCTGATGGAACACAAATACAATGTTTTGAATCAACGCCTTTCCATCGTCATCTATCAAAAAAGAGATGTTATTTCAAGCAGAGACGCGTGGGGAAAGAGAGAGAGAGAGAGAGGAAGAGAGAGGAGAGAGAGAGGAGAGAGAGAGAGAGAGAGAGAGAGAGAGAGAGAGAGAGAGAGAGACCGACAGACCGAGAGAGAGAGAGAGACCCGACAGACCGACAGACCGAGACAAAGACACAGAGAAGACGCAGATAGGGAGGGATATAGAGTACAGACAGAGACAGGCAGACCGACAGACAGAGAGACAGACAGGCAGAGACGAAGACAGAGAAAAGACGCAGATGGGGAGGGAGAGAGAGTACAGACAGACACAAAGACAGAGACAGACGGAGGGACATAGAAGAAGATCCTTCAGAAATAGAGTGATTGGACTAACAGAGTCAAACTGAGAAAGACACAAATAAACCAAGGGCATCGCCGAGCGGCAGATATGTCCTTTGCCGGTTACGCCCTGTACATGCCCCGCCCTGTACCTCCCTTCCCCCTCACATCTTAGGTCCCCGTCCTCCTTGTGTCCTTTGGACGATGCACCTACACACCCATGACGTACTGGGTGCAAATCGTTTTTCCGGGATGCACACCCTTAATTGCATGGTGGGGTGTACACCCTTAACACTGAGACATGTCTGCCGCTCGGCGACATTTAAGCCCCACGTGGCACATTTTGTGCTACGATGTCTTTTACTTTTAATATTAGACCCCCTCCTTTACCGGG
>CM065684.1:53047381-53052381 GCA_017654935.2 Phymorhynchus buccinoides
GGATGAGGCAAAGCATGTTTCGACTATGTAGTGATTTAAAAACCAAACATAGCCGACATGTGGTAAACTGGCTCAAGATCTGCGAGGGACTCAGCAGCTGATACAAAAGAAGTACCCGTGATCGAAAGACTCGACCCCGTTCTTTCCAGGTTGGAGAGGAGGTGTTGGTGTTCTTCCGACACGAAGAATAAACTCTATGACGTGGAAAGTCATTACAAAATAGTCGAGATTTGGACTTTGACTACATTGTGGAAAATCGCTGGCAAGAAAAAAGATTTTCATCTACATGCTTAAATCTTACTATCGTCGTGCTGATGCGTATGTTGTGTGAATGGAGATGTCATTCCATTTGACTGATTTCTGTCTAACAGTTGGATTTCAGGGATTTTGTTGAGTCTGACGGAAAGCTCAGTCTCTGTTCGAGACCCCATGGTTCAGCGAAGCTTCCATAGCAGTCGTTGAATCTGTCATTCCTGAGGATTGTGTGGTGCTTCATACAATGGACAGTGCGTCATCAGAGGACGTACAAAAGATGTAGTGTATTCTCATTCTTGGTCTTCTCACGGAAAAATCGAGATATTGATGTCTTTCTAGGTTTGTTTTTTCTACCGATTTTTGACTCTAACCTGGTGTTGTACATACCATTGAACTCACGATACATGACATCTGAACTCCTGTTTTTCGAAAACAGACCCATTGCCGTTTTCTTCGCAGGGACAACAAACAAACCATTTGTTGTTCGTTGGACGCAAGTTATTGGTGTGGGTGGTGTGTGTTGCAGGATCATGATGATGTGTTACATTCCTGTTACATTTGTTTTCGGGAAAGTTGTTGCCTCGAGAGACCCAGATACAGCACACAATTGGCGAGAGTGTTTGGCGATAGTTGGGTGATTACCAAACTGGGTCGATATCTGTGGGACGATCTTTTGTGTGCAGACGACCACAGACCGTAGTGTATTTGTGCTCTTCGGAGTTCAAGAACTCCAGGATCATGAGGTGGTCCTTGGCGCTGCAAGAGTACAACTTCGTTGTGAAGTCAATCTCTGGCACAGAAAATGTTATCGCAGATTTTCTCAGTCGTTAACTAAGACTTGAGATGAAAGCTGATTTTGAGAGAATGTCACATTTTTGATGATATTGTGTGTGGACTAAACTTAGTTGATGAATGAATCACCTAAAGTATTGCTGATATTATGGTTGTGCGTGTTCATATCACGTCGGATTAGTTGATTGAAAAAGTTAAGATGAACTTCTTGTGACGCATACGTTTTTGGATTTGTTATGTCCTTTGAAACATGTCTATGTTGGGTATGACTGTGTTCATGACTTAAATTACTTCGTTAATTAGTTGGCTTGTGTGAATATTTCACATGTTTACATTGAATATTGGCATGGATAATTTAAATCAAAACGTTTGTATCATTATATGAATGATACTATGATGACTTTTTTTGTGTGTGCTGTATTAAGTCATACTAAATTGGTATTTAGTTGACTGAATATTTGAAAATATTGGGAAATTGTTGTTGTTTTTAGGCGTGCTTAGTTAAGAAATTGACATCTATGGATTTGCCTTTTATTGGTATGTTATTTTTTATGCCTTGCCTGACAGACCTTTCCTAATGTTCCCAGTTGCTATACTTAAAGATCGCAAGCGTTCTTTTTTTTTTGGGGGGGGGTACTGTCAGGAAGGGCATAATTCCGAAATTGACGATATAATATGTCAATTTATTAATGTATAAAATTTGGTAAATATATTATGTTGTAAAACTAAAATGCAAGTTGCAGATTTAAAAAGTAACTCCTTGTCGGAGATATACTTTACCCTTGGTAAAACCAAGTTTTGTAGAGCTGTTTCTTTATAACACGTGTAGCACGTGAATTTCGTAAACTTGTTGGGTGACTCGCTCGACTGCTCACACGGCCAGCGGCCAAGTGGGACACTGTCTGGTTGTGCACAGCACTGTGTCTGGCGATGTTAAGCTAGAAGGCTGCACCCTTTATTCAGTCGTTTTTTTTAACCGGGTTTTTTCGGAAGTCCGGGTAAAGTAAATTTTGGGTTGTTGTTTTCTAAATTGCTAGGATTTAAAGAAGTGTACTTATTTCAAGGTTGTATTTCATTCATAAAGTTTAAATTGGGTTTCTAAATTTTGCAGGGTTTTCAAAATTGTAGGTTTTCTTTATTTACATTTGCGAAGACATTATGGTGTCTTAAAAATTGTATACTCTTTTTGAGAGAAAGTTACAGTTTCGGTGCTGGTGTGTTTGTCTAAAGTTCTAAGTTTTGTAAAGGCCAGTACATGGTTAAACACACTCACACCGAAACTAATCACGGAAAATTCTGTCCGCGAAGCTAATTCAAGTAGGGCTAGAATATTGACAGCCTTTTCAGTTCCCTTGCAGGGTGTGTGGCCCAGTCCCCCCTGTAACCCCTTCCTGTTGGGTGGACCTTCGACCTGTGGAGCCGGAGAGAGGAAGAGAGACCTGTAACCCCTTCCTGTTGGGTGGACCTTCGACCTGTGGAGCCGGAGAGAGGAAGGGAGACCTGTAACCCCTTCCTGTTGGGTGGACCTTCGACCTGTGGAGCCGGAGAGAGGAAGGGAGACCAGCCTCGCGCTTCTGAGGGAGCCGCTGGTTGAGTGTTGGTGCCAAGGACACCAACGGACCTGTAAACGTTTGGGTGGAGAACGTTTGGGGAGGAGGTGCAACCAAGTTTGTGACCTTTGGTGGAGAAGACGGTGCTTCGCGGAGACAGATAAGTTTTTTTAGTTGGTGTCACGAGGAACGGTGTGTTTGTAAAAATTATCCTGTCAGTGCCTGTCCCAAGACGAACATTTTTTTACTCATACAAAGGGACCAAAGTTGTTCTTGTTTAGCTTAAGAATAAAGGGGTGATAATCGGAAAGTTGTGTTAGTGTGTTAAAGTCCAAGTTAAACTCTGGTTAAGAACGCGCGTGGATGAGAGAGAGACAAAGTGTGTGAGTTTGTTTCAGTTTCTTTACAATCATTATTGGAGCTTTATTATCAACATCGGCAGATCTTGTTTAATTTCCTGAGTGGCCTTGGCAGCACCATACCACCGAGTCAGTGATATCAAAACGATTTTACCCGTACCTTCGCTTAGCTATCCAGTCGATGTCCTTGGTGCGTTCGGGTCATCTTGGGGCAATATATTTGGGGAGCCGTCGTAGGACAGACGTGCGTGGTGGCGGCCTCGGAGGAGGACTTCACTCAGGCTGACTCCACGACTAAGACATTTTTGTCGTCAGTAGGATTACCCGGACTTTTCCCAACCGGACTTTTCCCACCTATGATTTTTCCCACCCGGATTTTTCCCACCTAGGACTATTCCCACCCGGATTTTCCAACCTAGGACTATTCCCACCCGGACTTTTCCCACCTAGGACTATTCCCACCCGGACCTTTCCAACCTAGGACTATTCCCACCCGGATTTTCCAACCTAGGACTATTCCCACCCGGATTTTCCAACCTAGGACTATTCCCACCCGGACTTTTCCAACCTAGGACTATTCCCACCCGGATTTTCCAACCTAGGACTATTCCCACCCAGACTTTTCACACCCGCATTTTTCACACACACACACACACACACACACACACACACACATACACACACACACACACACACACAGAAAATATTTTAACTGTTTTACCAAACAGATGGATGAATGAATTCAGTTCACCAGAAAAAGTTAAAAACCGTCAGGAATACGGGGCTTAGTAGGTGTGTCCTGCGTGATGATAGCTCAGAACAGGCTCCACCGAACTCCACCGAGGTGACTCAGCAGCAGTGCAGCGCCTCCTCTGGTGGTTGCCTCCTGACGGCCTAACCTAGTTCCGCTCCCCTTGACGGCTGATTCTGTCCCTGGTGATATCCTTCATGGGCATGGCTACAGTACATACAATTCGCTGTCAATGCGATGCGATTGTGACGATGTGAATCATCATTCACGTGAAATTCATGCATTTGGTCTGCTTGAGCATACAGAGCAAAAGCAGAATTACTTTTAGATGGAAATAGTTTACGTGAATCATGACTCGCATCGTCACAATCGCATCGCATTGACAGCGAATCGTATGTAGTGTAGCAGGCCCATTAAGGCCTAACCACATTGCATACGATTTGACCCTAATACGATACGATTGTGACGATGGCTGTGAGTTATGATTCACGCGAAATACATCCGTCTAAACATGACTACTATTTTCGTTCGCAATACTCATGTATATATACACGAATCAAATAAAAGATCTGATACACAAACAGCGTGAACTTATTTCATCAAATTTCGTATACGGGGGACTACCAAAAATAGTGAACAAAACTAGTAGGATCTCATCATATTCATTTACACAGTTGAATTTCACGAGAATCATGCCTGACAAATTTCAAATCGCATTGAGGTCGAATCGTAGCGGGCCCTTTAAGGTGATGCTCTACACATCCAACTACAGTCATAGGGCTACCCAACTGTGACGACGTCTGTAAGGCATGTTTTTATGAAATACTACTGTCTACAAGAATCTGATGAAATCCTGACGTCTGTAAGGCATGGTTCTGATGAAATACTACTGTCTACAAGAATCGGATGAAATCCTGACGTCTGTAAGGCATGGTTCTGATTAAATACTAGTCTACAAGAATCTGATGAAATCCTGACGTCTGTAAGGCATGGTTCTGATGAAATACTACTGTCTACAAGAATCTGATGAAATCCTGACGTCTGTAAGGGTCATGGTTCTGATGAAATACTACTGTCTACAAGAAATCTGATGAAATCTGACGTCTGAAAGGCATGGTTCTGATGAAATACTACTGTCTACAAGAATCTGATGAAATTCCTGACGTCTGTAAGGCATGGTTCTGATGAAATACTACTGTCTACAAGAATCTGATGAAATCCTGACGTCTATGTAAGGCATGGTTCTGATTAAATACTACTGTCTACAAGAATCTGATGAAATCCTGACGTCTG
>CM065684.1:53057381-53059881 GCA_017654935.2 Phymorhynchus buccinoides
AGCGTTTTCTTTATTTGTAGTGTAGCAAAACACAAATTGGAGCTATTTCCTTTGCTGTGAGCGAAACTCCGGTAAACACACGCCTTCTCTTTGGGTGAAATAATTTGACTTCCAGCACCTCCACCAAGGAGGAATCGCCGATTTGACGGTTTGATTTCTAGGAAACCAGAGCAAAGTGAGTGTTGCAATCTCTGTAAAAGGTGTTTTCCTGTTGGTCTCGACGTGTTTCTTACAAAAATGCATCCGTCAGGGTGCCCCTTTAATGTAGTTCTGACACAAAAGTTAAAATCTAAATCACGGAGGTTCGATGACCAGTCTCTGAATTACAGAACTGGGCAACAATTCGAGCAATTCCGCCCAGCATTTTGTACTTTTATAAAATGAAATGTTCTACTTTTAGCGACACCATCATTGTCTCTTTACGTTTTCAGATTGCCCGACCCATATTAAGATTATAGTGTCAGATGAAGTTGTATGCATGTAAACACTACGCCTATTTGCTCATTTTCCGATGCTATGGTGTTATTGGATTGTTAATAAGCTGTTGATACTTTTGATGATGCTTGCTTAAGCTTTTGTTTGTATGTGCAAATCATTGAAGAAAAGAGAACCTTCTTTGCAAGGGGCCAAAACATGTTGTTATAGTGTCTGATCTGTTACGTTGCCCAGCCAAAGCGTTCGGAAATGATGAACAAAATGTTATACGTTGCGCAGCCATAGCGTTCGGAGATGAACAAAGCGCCAAAGTGTAGTGCCTCTAGAATGTCTGTGGCTCTGCCTAATGAACACAGAGAGAGGGACCACACTATTCTCTTTCTTTGTACAAAGTCACAATGTCTGAAAACAATGTGACGGTCATGACAGTTTACCCAACATTACTACTATCACTACGCGTAATTAGAACATCTTTGCTGCTTATATCACGGCTACTGCTACTGTTGTTGCTGCTGCTGCTGCTGCTGCTGCTGCTGCTGCTACTACTACTACTACTACTACTACTACTACTACTACTACTACTACTACTACTACTACTACTACTACTACTACTACTGCTGCTGCTGCTGCTGCTGCTGCTTTTTACTACTAGCAGTATTTATTAACAATTTAGCAGTTAATTGCTTTCGTGAGTCAAGAAACGAAAACGATGGTCGCAACCTAAAAAACCCCACACAAAACTTGTGATCTATCTCTCTCTCTCTCTCTCTCTCTCTCTCTCTCTCTCTCTCTCTCTCTCTCTCTCTCTCTCTCTCTCTCTCTCTCTCTCTCTCTCTCTCTCTCTCTCTCTCTCTCTCTCTCTCTCTCTCTCTCTCTCTCTCTCTCTCTCTCTCTCTCTCTCTCTTAAGAACATTTTGTTAATGACATTAAACAGTCAAAGTTGTTAAAGTCTCTCTCTCTCTCTCTCTCTCTCTCTCTCTCTCTCTCTCTCTCTCTCTCTCTCTCTCTCTCTCTCTCTCTCTCTCTCTCTCTCTCTCTCTCTCTCTGTCTCTCTGTCTCTGTCTCTCTCTCTCAGTTCAGAGTTCAATATTCAATGTTCTCTCTCTCTCGCTCTCTCTCTCTCCCGCTCTCTCTCTCTTGACGAAACTTTGCATTCAGAATAATCGTTTCCTAATGTTTATTTCTAATTTCATACAGTGCGCCACACAATGCACCACACCTGGGCAACGCTAACGAGCGTTTTGCTAGGTCCACGCTCTATAAGATCTGATCAATCAATAACCACTTTTGGCAGAAGGGGTTCTTTGGCACGGGGCTGCTTTGAGGAATATTCTTGGAACAAAAGGATAAGTACTGTTCAGTATTGCCAAGAGACACCACCCTATCCCTCCTTAAGCCCCCCCCCCCCCCACACACACACACACACACACGCACACACACATACTCCCCTGAGCGCATTCATTTTTGACTGTCTTTTGTTACGTATTCTTTGTGAGGCCTGTACCCTTATAACATCGTTCTCTGTTCTTGTCTCTTCAGTTTCCTCTTAAAAGTTGAAATACACGTTGCTAACTTTAACTCCTTCCCCATGCCAACACAGTGATAGGATAAATTAAACACCCTTTGCTAGACCATCTAACCCTAACCCTATCCCTAACCCTAACCCTAACCCTATCCCTAACCACGGAAAGAACCAAGAAATAGAGCAGGAGGGTGTAAATCTACATATTTGCCGAGAAATCGATGTACAAAGCCATGCACTTATACTATTGTTTTGCTGGAACCATTCCTTTTTTTGGTCGATAAATTTGAAGTCTAAATCTATCCATGCGACAATATTTATGTCTGTACGCCAGCTCGCACATTACGTTCAGCTTCAGATCCCTAGGTATAAGCTTTCAACTGTTGGTCGGCGCTCTTTTGCTGTCTCAGGACCGACCTCCTGGAACAAACTTCCCCTTTCCCTCCGTCAGCGACCGACCCTCTCTGCTTTCAAAGCTAGCCTCAAAACCCACCTGTTCCCCCGTCATTAAGGCTCCGCTCTATTTCTCTTCTCTCTCTCTTG
>CM065684.1:53064881-53067381 GCA_017654935.2 Phymorhynchus buccinoides
AGAGAGAGAGAGGAGAGAAAGAGAGAGAGACGAAATACGAAATACGAATGTTTTATTGAGGGTAAAAAAGGATAAGCTACAATAGCTTCTTTACACCTTGCCCTCTCACTCACACATTCATACCATGCATCAAGCAAAGAAAATTTGACATAAAACAATCAAGTCAAGAAAATGGAACAAAAATTGGCACATGAAATAATTGAAAAAGATATCAAAAATGGGAATTAAAGCAAACATGGATAATACTTAACAATGGTGAACTTGAATTGGTAGTTTAAATTGAGTACGAAAAAAGGGAAACAATTTTGAGACAATGACAATTTTTTCAGAATAAAACCACTTTTAAGGAAGAAAAAACCCCCCACTAAAAAGCAAAAAACAACAACATTATAAGATCAAATGGAATATGAGAGAGGGACGGAGGGAGAGAGAGAGAGAGAGAGAGAGAGAGAGAGAGAGAGAGAGAGAGAGAGAGAGAGAGAGAGAGAGAGAAGAGAGAGAGAGAGAGAGGAGAGAGAGAGAGAGAGAGAGAGAGAGAGAGAGAGAGAGAGAGAGAGATTTATAAGAATCAAGGCATAAGCTGATGGCATTGATAACGTTTGAAGTAAAACTCATCAATTAGCATTACTAATAAACAAGATTGTCCATTATGAGCTTGTGATAAGATTTCCGAAAGGAAGATACGCTAGTTTTATTTTTTTTAGATAATCAGGGAAGTCGTTCCACAGTTTACCACCAGAGAATGTAAGGGATGATTTATATAGATCTGTTCTGGGGCGGGGCATTGTTAATTTGGTTTTGCTCCTAATTGTATGGACTTTAAATTTAGTAATAAAATATTTTGGTGCTAACTTATTTATGATCTTGTACATAAGGGTACCTTTGTTTAGTAGGCATTTCAAATCAAATGGTAGAATGTTAAGTTCTTTATAGTCATTGGTTTCTAGGGATGACGATTTAAGGAGTATGAGGTTAAGAGAGCGTTTATATAGTATTTCGACATGTTTGAGTGTGTTTTTACTAGCTGAATCCCAACATGTTGATGCATAATCAATATCAGGTTGGATATAGGCATGGCAAAAAGTGTACGCGTATGTTGATATAAAAAGTGTTTAATTCTATTGAGCTGAAATAATTTTTTTGAAATTTTCTTGGACAGAATGTCCATGTGTTTTGACCAGGATAAGTTGTTGTCAATGTATACGCCGAGTAGTTTGTGTGAAGTAACTTCTTCTAGAGGCTTTTCATAGATAGTCGGTGTTCTTAATTGCTTTATAAAGTTTTGCCTCTTTTGTCTTGTTGTGATTAACATGAATTTAGACGTTTTGGGGTGTAAGGCCATATGATTTTGCTCTGCCCAGTCAACTAGATTATTAATGTCACTCTGCAATCCAGAACACATTGAATCAGCATTTTGGCCATTTTTATGCACTGTGGTGTCGTCTGAAAAAAGCTCACACGATGAAGTAAGATGAAGGGGGAGGTCATTTATATAAACGGTGAAGAGCATAGGTCCTAAGACTGAGCCTTGGGGAACTCCATAATTGACTGATTGAAATGAAGATCTAATAGTATCTTTAAAGAGAGAGAGAGAGAGACAGAGAGGAGAGAAAGAGAGAGAGAGAGAGAGAGAGAGAGAGAGAGAGAGAGAGAGAGAGAGCGTGAGACGAGAGCGTGCATGCGAGTGCGTGTGCGCGGCGCGCGCGCGCGCGCACGCGCGCGTGTGTGTGTGTGTGTGTGTGTGTGTGTGTGTGTGTGTGTGTGTGTGTGTGGTGTGTGGTGTGTGAGAGCGAAAGAGTGTGTATGTGTGTGTGAGTGTGTGATTGTGTGTGCGCGCGTGTGTGTTTGTGTTTCTGTGTCTGTGTCTATCCGTGTGCACATTCGAGCGATCTTACATTAATTTGCAAGGACATGCACGTCTACTCGCGTATAGATTATTATATTTGTGTGTGAGTGCGTCAATTCATGCATGGACACACCGCTATTTGGCAGTTTTGTATCCTTTTTTTCTTCTTCTCCAGTTGTGCTAAAGACCCAACAGATCACGTGTCAAAATCACGGGTTTCACGTGCTTTCCCTCTTATAGCTGTAAAGAAATCTTGTTTTGACCAGGTCGCACTCCCATACAAATGCCCCCACATTCAAACCGAAACATCATTTTAAAAAGCAGCCTCAATTTGAAGTTGGGGACATCTGTATGTGGGTCACAGCTACCCAGAAAACCCCCCAAGGGACTCAATCGTGGTGCGTCCGTGTATCTTTAACCCTTTCACCGCCAAAGTCGCATTTTATCACCACAATGATTTAACACGTATGCCACTAAAATGCATCAAATTGGGGTGTATTACCCAAAGACCCTAATATTGTCCTAGCTCTATTGTCCTATTATTCAGCTAGTAAGGATAGACCTTATTTATAGATGTCACAGAAGAATCCCCAAAACTGCAGATGGATTTTGTTCTCTACCCAGGTAAATGTACTGGAACTATTTGGCTGAAAT
>CM065684.1:53069881-53085692 GCA_017654935.2 Phymorhynchus buccinoides
CAACGTTTATTGTTTTGTGTATTTGACACTAAACTGACCCTAAACCTATCCCTAACCCTATCCCAAACCCTATTCTTAACCCTAACCTAACCTGAAACCGTTTAATCCACACACACAAATAAAAAAAAATTGATGGTATGTTATGAGATTGACACTTAATTGACCTTCAACCTATCCCTAACCCTATCCCAAAGCCTATTCCTAACCCTAACCCTAACTGAAACCGTCTGAAATGAATGGAAGGGGCAGAGGAGGGAGCTGATCTTAACATTTGCCCCAAACGGACTATCTTTAGACATACAGTGGTCGCCGCTTTTATAAAGCCATTTTGGGACCGACGAAAAATGGCTTTAATAAGCGGCGGATTTAATAACCAGTGGTCCAGGATTACGTCATTTTCGAACACTTTTTGTTTTTGCTTCTCTTTTGTTTACGTCAGTCACACTTTCACACTTTCTTTCGTCATTTACACTTGCTTGAATCTAAACACAACTTCACAAGGCCTCTTAAACGATGTTGAACTTTTGTTTTAATTACATTGATCGGCACATCAATCGATATTTTCGGAAACATTAATCGGCAGAGAAGAACGATTTTATCAGAGTTTGTTTGTTGGTCGACTTCCACAACAGTTCTCGCACGGAGTCTGCGAATTGTCCAAATTCCTCCATGTTGTAACCACGACTTTCCAGACCAGATCGAAGACGGGTCATTATCTGCCTCATCTCTGCGTTTTAAAAAGAAAATAAAAGGAAAAAGAACAAAATCGTGTGAGTTTTAGTCCCAAACTATGTGATTTCTCTGAGAAAAGTGGCTTTAATAATCGGCGGGGTGGTTTTATTAAGCGACTTTTTTTTAATACATAACATAGAGTGAAAAATCCGGACCGTAAGAAATCGGCTTTAATAAGCGGCTGGCTCTATTAACCGCGGTTTTATAAAGCGGCGACCACTGTATTACTGGACTTATTACAAAAACTAATAACTTGTATCAAACAATGACTGCAGAAATATAAAAAAAAAGGGGGTTATGCTTTTTATATTTCTGCAGTCTTTTTTTTTGTATACAAGTTATTAGTTTTCGTAATACGTTCAATAATTATGTCAATGGACTATCTAAAGATAGTCCGCTTTGACTCCAAGCCATCAAAGATAGATAGATTATATGGCTAATCTCTAAACGTCACTTTTAGTGTATGGTTGCGTTTGACAAAGGAAAGTTCTATGATAAATACATTCCGAACTAATATTACACTCTTCAGCTTTGGGCGTTTTTTTTTTTTTTGTTTGTGGCTCAAGCCACAAACCCTATAACTCACTTTGTCGGTCGGTCTGTCTGTCTGTCGGTCTGTCGGTCCAAAATTGTCGCACATTTTGACAAAATTGTCGCACTTCAAATCGAGGCTACACTTCTGGCCGCTCTTTAAAATGATGTATTTTAAAAGCGTACAAAATAATAAACATATGTAATACAGACACTACAACAGACACGACGAGTATGCGGTGCTTCTTTTGATGAGCATAAGTAGGATACATAGTTTTAAATGTTTTCCAAAAGATATAAAAAGTTACGAAATGGTGCAGAGATAACATTCTGGTTTACAGATTAAAATTATTGAAAAGCCAGGGGAGGTAACTCATGATTGGAGTGGTAAAAATAGACCGCGTGCCACAAACTATTGCGATTTCGCGCTTGTTCTTCTTCACAGATAGATAGCTTGTCAGACAGACAGACACAAATGGACAGATAAATGATGCATTTGAAGAAAAAATATCAACAACTTTATATCTCATGGATAGAGCATTTGGGCAGAGCCAACTGTTTGACGTGTACCATCATCTGATTGTAAAAGGGGAAACGAGAGAGAGAGAGAGAGAGAGAGAGAGAGAGAGAGAGAGAGATGAGAGAGAGAGAGAGAGAGAGAGAGAGAGAGAGAGAGAGAGAGAGAGAGAGAGAGAGAGAGACAGAGACAGAGACAGAGACAGAATACGAATACGAATGTGTTAATGAGTGTAAACGGATACGCTCAAGCTTCTTTACACCATGCCCTCGAGGGGGAAAAAAGAAAAGCCAAATAACAAGAAAAGGAAAAGAAAAAGAGAGCATAAAATGCATAAAAAGAACAGACAGAGAGACAAACAGACAGACACAGAAACAGACAGACAGAGACAGACCGACGGAGATTCAGGTGCCCATGATCTAATGTGTTTTACGTGTAACCCCAGGCAGGCGTGCATCAACATGTGTTTCGTGGGAAATAGCAGAGAGACAGAGACACAGAGAGAGCGAGAGAGAGAGAGAGAGAGAGAGAGAGAGAGAGAGAGAGAGAGAGAGAGAGAGAGAGAGAGAGAGAGAGAGAGAGAGAGAGAGAGAGAGAGAGAGAGAGAAAGAGAGAGAGAGAGAGAGAGAGCGGGAGGGGGGGGGGGGGGGGGGGGGGGGGGGGTAAGGAGAGAGAGAGAGACGGGGGAGAGAGAGAGGGAGGGAGACACAGACAGAGAGGGAGGGAGAGAGATGGGGGGGGGCGAGAGGGGGGGGGGAGGGGAGAGAAAGACAGACAGACAGACAGAGACAGACAGAGAGTTGAGAACTGGCAAAGTAAGAAGAACTACACAAGAAGGGTACAATGAAACTTGGAAGAGAGCAAGTGAGAATGAAGATGTGTGACAATGAAAGACGTCGAAGCCCTTAACCACAGGGAACCCGACACAGTAATTTGATTTATGCAGATGTGCTCAGTTGTTTGAATTTTGCGTTATATTAAAATGTAAGTGTGTGTGTGTGTGTGTGCATTGCAGTGATCATCCCTCAGATCGAGAACACCATTGCCATGATCACCACAGAGCTGGATGAGAGGGAGAGAGAAGAGTTCTATAGGTAAACTATACATTATCAGATTATGCTTTAAAAGATAGATCACTAAAAGAAGCCCTAGTTGTCTGCAGTGTGTGTGTGTGTGTGTGTGTGTGTGTGTGTGTGTAAAGAAAGAGAGAGAGTTATTCTTGCGGTGATGGATTTTATTGTATTTGATGCTGGATTGATTAATGGGCATTCAAACTGATCAATAAGAAAATGTAAAACCTGTACAAGGCTTTAACGTTAAAGCATTACTCAGTAGTTCACATTAAAAACGTCAACTAACTCAGCATTTTTTTGAAAACGCTATAAGGTCCACATTAAAATAATGAGCTTTTAATTGAATATTGAAAGATGTATACATCAGTTTCCTGCACACTCTTTGCATGTTAAAACTTTAAAATAGATTCTTAGTTGTGTACAAAAATAAACTGATTAACATGCAGATTCTGGGATGCATGTTTGACTGTTGTCTTTTTTGCTTGTTGTTGTTGCCACTAAAGAACGTCTCTAGTTTAAAAGTTCAAGGTTCTTATTTACAAAAAGCCCCTTGGGTGCACATGGACAGTTGATAGAATGTATTGTACCATCAAATTAAAACCCTTTCACCGCCAAAGTTGCATTTTAGCACCACAGTGATTTAACACCTATGTCACTAAAAAGCATCAAATCGGGGTCTATTATCCAAAGACCCCATATTGTCTTGGTTTTGGGAAGTAAGGATAGACCTTATTTTATATACGTCACAGAAGAATCCACAATACTGCAGATGGATTTTGTTCTCTACCCAGGTAATTTCAATAGACATTTTGGGCTGAAATATGGCTGGCGGTGAAAGGGCTAAGAACTCTTGGTTCACACTATGGTATAATTCACCGCAGGCTGAAAAAGATCCAGGACAAGAAGAAGAAGCTTCGGGTCGTCGAGGATAAGGTGAAGGCTGAGCGTAAAAAACAGCTGCAGCTAGACGACGACCGGGCCGCCAACCTCCTGGACGACGCCAGGGATGAGGAGCTGGTGTTTGATTGACAGCCACCACGTAGTAACTGTTAGGAAAAAAGCACCATCGCCTCTGTGTGTGTGTGTGTGTGTGGATGTTCTTTGTGCGGACAGGTTTGAGTGTGTTGGGGAAAAAGTGTTAGTCATGTAGATATAGAGGAACAGTTTTTTTAGAGTGTCATATTTTTTGGACTACGAAATGCTGTTTTTTGTTTGCACCCCTCGCATCATATAAAAGAAAAGGCCTGAAAAAATACATGTTAGTGTTATTAATTTTAAACTAGATGTACACAAATTTGTTTTCATTTTTATTTAGGAACGAAATATGTTTGAGAGAAGCTGAGAACAGATGACCAAATACCACACTGAAAGCTGGCTAGCATTGGGGCAATTCTTTTAGAGGATCCCATCAGATCACATGTTTTCAGTTGACTTGGATTGTGAATGACGGGAACTTGAAGTGCCTCAGATTGCTGATACATGATGAACTGTGAGAGATCACTGTATTGGTAATAAAACCAGTACTGTGAAACTTGGGTTCAACTGGAGAAAGCAAAAAAAAATTTGTATTAATGGGCACAAGGTTTTGAATCATTAATGGTTGTTATAATCAACAATCTGGTAGTTTGTGCATCAGCTATGAGCCACAGCTTTCCTGGTTGTTGTTTATAGGAAAATAAAGAAAGAGGAAAACAATCTGCTATTTTGTGCATCAGCTATGGGCCACAGCTTTCCTGGTTGTTGTTTTTAGGAAAATAAAGAAAGAGGAAAACAATCCGCTATTTTGTGCATCAGCTATGGGCCACAGCCAGTATCCTGGTTGTTGTTTTTAGGAAAATAAAGAAAGAGGAAAACAATCCGCTATTTTGTGCATCAGCTATGGGCCACAGCTATCCTGGTTGTTGTTTTTAGGAAAATAAAGAAAGAGGAAAACAATCCGCTATTTTGTGCATCAGCTATGGGCCACAGCTTTCCTGGTTGTTGTTTTTAGGAAAATAAAGAAAGAGGAAAACAATCCGCTATTTTGTGCATCAGCTATGGGCCACAGTTTTCCTGGTTGTTGTTTTTAGGAAAATAAAGAAAGAGGAAAACAATCCGCTATTTTGTGCATCAACTATGGGCCACAGCTATCCTGGTTGTTGTTTTTAGGAAAATAAAGAAAGAGGAAAACAATCCGCTATTTTGTGCATCAACTATGGGCCACAGCTTTCCTTTCTGCATGAGGTGCACAGGTTTTATCCGAGCTTCTTTTCCTGGGTCGTGCCTAAGGCGTGTCTTTATTTCAGGCATTTGCATTAAGTTGGAGTAAACATTTAGCATCTTTTAGTCCAAGAAGTAAGGGATGGTGCGACTTAGGTCTTGTAGTGAGATCACCTCTCCAGTTTGTTGATCTGATCCGTAGCTTTCTGTGGGCGACAGTTTGCATTCCATGCAACACTAATGTGGGGGAAATTGTTGAGAGAATTGTCTGCAGTCTGATCATTTATGTATTGACAGTTGTGATTGTGCATGTGGACATGTTTGTGATTCCAATGGCATGTTGTTTTTATTTAAGAATATGATTTGACATAGATTTGTACCTTTGAGGTATGGCTGTTCTTTTGAAAGAGCTTAAACAAAAACTGTTGCAATTGCATGTGATTTGATGATAGAATGTATTAGATCTTTTTTTGTGTGTAGAATGTATTGGAACTGAGTATCTCTAAAAATCATTTATTTTGTCTGAAGCTAATGTGAAATATCATATCTTCTAGTCTTCACCTTATTCCGATGATTTCATTCAAAGTTTTTGTATACTGCTTCTGTTTGTGTCACTTTTTTAGTCCAATATTAGTGTTGATCCTATCCCATCACATCTTCTTCTTTTAATTCCATCTCTTATCACTTTACATGTTCTTGAATATTATTTAGATCAGGTCTTTCCTGGCATTGCAGTACCTCCAGGATCGTCCCCACCATCTGTACAATTATAAATGTTCCATGCGTATCTGTACCCGGTCGGAAGACATGAAACACATTTCCTTGTAATTCTATCTCTTATTTCTGCCATTATTTTTCTCCACAATCTAGGATTACTGACAATTATATACAAAAATTGTTGAATTCGTACCCTCTCTGTGTCAATTACGCACGCATTATCTGTCGCAATTAAGCATGATTGGAGAATTGAACGGGATGATGATGTTGATCAAGGTTCGTGGAGTTTTTTTTCTTTCTTTCTTTTATCTGTGATGTTTTTCTTTCGATGAATGTGATGATTGTTTTTAGGCATGGTTGTATGAGTATGACGTGTTCGTTAGTGTTTGTCCTTTGCAATTAGGACTGAAAGTAGTATGCAAAGCGGACAGTGTTTCTGATTGGTAAACAGCTGGGAACAGCAAAAATAAATGTGAAATCAGTGTGTGTGTTTGTGTGTCACTGTATGTGTAAGGATCATAGGTAACATTTCCATTACAATGGTCAACTTAGGACGATGATTTGACTGCCATGGGGCAATCAAACCAGTAGGGGCTTAGCCCGTGATATTCTTAGTCTCACTTCGCCCAACTAAGAATATCACGCGCTAAGCCCCTACTGGTTTGATTGCCCCCTGGCGGTCAAATCATCGTCCTAAGTCGCTCATTTCAGTGAAACACACACATCACAATCCAATCTTATATTTATTATCTGAATATGAGAAGCATGTTGCACAAACTAAAATGCAATAGTTGAATATAAAAAAAAGACTGATGGAAATTTTTTACTTTTACATGGAAAAAAACACCAACTGGAATGGTACACACGTACTGGTACTTTCAAATAATATTGATGGATGTGACGGAAGAGTTTAATGAATATTCAACCTGAATAATAAATGGATACATAAATATGCAAGTACATAGGCTTCAGCACCCTGAGTATAGTTACATAGTGGGTTTACAAATCTCCAGATCTAATGTTAATAAGAAAGGGGGAAACAAATTGCTCTACGTGTAGTCATACAAACATGCTTTTAGATTTTAAAATCATTAGACTTGCCCTACACACTCAGCTATCGTAGGAACATATCGCCGCCCGCATGCAATACAGACGTAAGTCGAAAGACGTCACTTCACAGGAGAAGCAAAAAAACTGATTATTTCGGTCATTTCAAGTCAAATTGCTTCAGATTTTTTCATACGGCTTTATTTCGAGCCATCAAATAACTTTGTCACTTCAGTTTTTCAAATAAATCACAACTTATTTAGGTAATATTGAAATAAGAAATTTTGCCCCCAAATCATGGTTTTAGACTGAAAAGAAAATCAATTTTAGTCCAAAATAAAAGCTTTAAAGCATTGTTGAGAATAATACCTTGGCACTCCAATACACCCTCCAATATATTTTTTAGATGCAAAATAATGGGAAAAATTGTCAAAAGTATTTGTTGATTTGACTCAATGAATGTTGCTATCTTATTTGTTGTAGTTGTGTTGCTATAATTATATGCAAAAAATCTCAAAATCGAAAATATTTGAGTTACGTCTGTATTGCATGCGGGCGGCGATTTTAAAGCTATTAGTCTTCGCTAAAGGCAAATGTTTTGTTTATCTTCTTCTGTAATTATGACGTGGAAAAGGTAAAATGACAGACAGACAATTGTGTTTTGTGGAAGCTTTTGAAAGTGCAACTTGCTTTTGTGCAACTTTTGAAGCCACTTGTTCAACAGGCTTATTTTAATCACAGCGTCTTTATCTTTTGAATTGCGGTTAATGAAGTTGGTGAGTCGATGCGCCTTGTCTTGTACTATGTATAAGCAAAAAATATCAAAATCGATTAAAAATTGAGTTACGTCTGTATTGCGGGCGGCGATATAGCGCAACTAATAATGACAGACAATTGCGTTTTGTGAAGAAGAAATTTTGAATTTGAGTGCAACTTGCTTTTGTGCAACTTTTGAAGCCACTTGTTCAACAAGCTTATTTTGATCACAGCGTCTTTATCTTTTGGAATTGCGGTTAATGAAGTTGGTGAGTCGATGGTGCCTTGTCTTGTACTATGTATAAGCAAAAAATCTCAAAATCGATTAAAAATTGAGTTACGTCTGTATTGCATGCGGGCGGCGATATAGCGCAACTAATAATGAAGCAATAGCGTGCAAACTGAAGATGAAGGAAGGAACAATTTGAATTTGATGTTGTTTATAGCCCCGTCGACTGCTACGGCCATTTCAGGGCTGTCACCACGTCAAAATTTGAGCACATAAGATCACAGTTTAAAATCCGACCACGTGATATCACAGAAGGAAGGAACAAAAAGTAATACCAATGCTAAAGAAAAATGGATCCGTGCAGAAATGGTGGCGATGTCAAAAGCTCAGCAATTTCTTATTCTGTTGGCATGAAAGCGATGCAACAATATCCGTTTATCAATGTTAAACTCGCAACAACAACAAAAATGTCATTTGAGTGCAGGGCAATTTCAATCAAACTTCAGTTCCAGCGAAGCAAATTAGGAACATAGATATCAAACAAAAGACGTACTAATATCCCACGAGTAGAATTTGCAGTGGTTTATAATTAAACAAAACGGATACAGGATATATTTTCCAATTATAAAGTTTATGAACAAGCACAACAACAACAAAATCATTGCATCATGTCACACAAAAACACATGAATTTGAATTTTTAACTTGTTAAAAAATGGCAGAATAGGCATGACTGATTCTTGAATGTTATAGTCCTCTTGTTCTTTCAAGACCCTCATCATGCTCATACTGGTGGAAAACAGGTGTAGGTATTCCGTCATTTAATGAAATCCGACTTGTTTGAGGCAATCTTATGACCTCAGTAGCTCAAATTATCTCCCTTTCGTTAATTTATTTGTCCTTCAAGGGCTTGGCATTCTTTCTCTTTTTAAGTCGCAATCTTTTAAATACACGTCTTTTGTCTGTTCTATTTTTCTGTCTTTTGTTACATATCTGAATTTAGATAGGCTTACAAGATTTCTTTTCTTTTTTTAATTTAGTTTGGGGGGTAGATAAGATAGGCTGTAATCATTTTATCAAGCTGGTTTTAAACAAATTTGAAATTGATTTTATCAACTGGTCATAATTTTATTACTTCTCAAAAACAGGTCTTTCATGGTAATTGCAGTACCTCCAGGATCGACACACTGTGTTTAAAATGTCACATAATTATGAACCTGTTCCAGGTCGGAGGACGTTAGCCATTTTCTTCTTCATCTGAAATTGAAGCTACCCTTTTGACGGAGGAGGTTGCAGTATGTCGGTGGTTTTTTTAAGTCGTCAAATGAAGTCATTGTCGCCCACCCTGATCGGCCAACTGCCGTCGCCCTCCAGATTGGACAGCACATGCACGCAGCTCTTGAACTCCGAGATCTCCACATAGCACGCCTGTGACAAAAGAAAGACAAAGAATGTTCATTATCAAATTGATGCGCTTATGTGCATGCACACGCATACACACCCATGGATGCTCCTGCTTTCAGGATGTCCTGAAGTTCAGAAAAAAAATTATTGCCTGGAGCTGGCGTCGATGGATTATGAGAATTTGAGAAGATGCATTTTGCTGGTTATAGAGGTCATGAAGTTTAACCAGAAGTGAAAGTGCAACGAGAGCCTGTCAATTACATTGGAAACTGTTGTTTCCCTTCAGCTTCCAGGGGGCATTGCCCCCCGGAACCCCCAGGAGGGGCGCTGTCCCTGCACTGTGCCAGGGCCTGGGCGACCCCTGGACCACACTGCCTTGCAGGATTTTTTTTATTTTCCAGGAGCACCCATGCACGCCCCAGCAACAAAAACAATATGAAATTCATGTGCCCGTGCACACAGTCGCACGCACACACACACATATTGGACAGCATGTTCACACAGCTTTTGAACTCTGTAATCTCCACATAGCACGCCAGCGACAAGTGAAATTATTGCGTGCGCACACCACACATACACACTGACCTGGAGATATCTATCCCCTCCTTCACTGAAGTTCATGTGAAAAGTGAAATTCATGCGCGCGCACACACACACACACACACACACACACTCTGACCTGGAGATATCTATCCCCTCCTTCACTGAAGTCATGTGAAAAGTGAAATGTCATGCGCGCACGCACACACACACACACACACTGACCAGGAGATATCTATCCCCTCCTTCACTGAAGTTCATGTGAAAAGTGAAATTCATGCGCGCGCACGCACAGACACACACACACACACACTGACCTGGAGATATCTATCCCCTCCTTCGTTGAAGGCGCTCCGCCCATGCGATATCCGTCTGTTGTTGAATATCACCATTTCTCCCGGCTTCAGCCGAATTTGATACTGCAACAGGAAGCAAGATGGCAAAGTCATATCGGCTTGCCATTTGGCAAAACCTAGGCTACATACATACATACACGCTGGGGTGTGTATGTATGTATGTGCATGCACATAAGCACATCAATTTCTTAGACTTTTCGTATTGTAACTATTTTACTCTTGTATAATTGTGTGTGCGTGCGTGTAGGTGTGCATGCTATGTGTGTGTGTTTGTGTATGTATGTGTGTGTGTGTGTGTGCGCGCGCGCGCGCGTGCGCGCGTGTGTGTGTGTGTGTGTGTGTGTGTGTGTGAGGAAGAAAGAGAACGTTGCGTGCAACCATCGTGCTTATTTTACTTTCTAATGATTCATTATTTGTTTGCCTTTAATGTTCTTGTTCTCAATGTAAAGCGCACTGAGCTCATGTGAGAAAGAGCGCTATATAAATTCCCATTATTATTATTATAACGAGCAGCAACGTCAGGACATGGGTTACCATTCAGAATTCTTCTGCCAAGTTTGGTTGGTGCAGTGTGTGTTAATACCAGAATTGGGTGCCTGCCAACGTATTTCATGCAGATGCAGATGCAGAGTGGTTTAGGTGCTATGAAGCGGAATACATTTTTGTTCACACGCAGACTCAAATAATCTTTTTATTTTGAGGTACAGACAGACAGAGAAACGCACAGCCCTCGTTCCCATCCTAAAGTGGGGTGGGGTGGTGGTGAGATAATGGACCTACAATGGATGGAGACACGGTAGTGGGTGGGAGAGAATGGAGATACATGTACTCTGAAAGTGGGTAGAAATAAAATGATGGTGATTTCTTGGATCAGTGGCTGTGGTGAAAAGAATGAAAGCGTTAGTTGGTTTCCCAGTCGTTGTTTTGGCTGTGTCTCTGTCAGGAAAGATACTACTCATAATCAGAACAGTAGGTATACGGTAGGTTAGGTCTACTCGTACTAATTTGGCCGTTGTACACAAAACCAAACTCAAGACCATGTCAAAGGAGTCCGGACCCAAGTGTCCACTCTTTATTTTCCTCATCATTGAAGCAGGTAATATGCACACGCACGCACGCGCGCGTGCGAACACACACACACACACACTCACGGAAAATTATGCCAACACTCAAATATATGCGCACATAGTCAACAAAAGGACAGAAGAGAGAGTAAAAGAGAAACAAGACAGTCAAGAGAGAGAAAGGTGATCCACTAGAATATGTTAAAGGGGAAAGTCGCCATACCCCGCACATGCGCCTATATATCCGTGACATTGATTTAGAGACAAGGTGTTATCTTTCATATTTAGCACATCTTTATCGACTAACAACTTCTGGCCGCAGGAGGTGCCAACCGCCAGCAAGCTGTGGAGAACGGCAGAAGACCTGCGCCGCACTGTCCAGTTTACGACCTCATGTGGACTGAGACCACAGCACTGCCAGATTGATCGCAAGAGAGAGAGAGAGAGAGAGAGAGACTAACAACTTGGGACTTTCCTGGTATTGCAGTACCTCCTGGATCGTCCCACTATCTTTTTAGTTATGTGGACTGAGACCATAGCACTGCCAGATTGATCGCAAGAGAGAGAGAGAGAGACTAACAACTTGGGACTTTTTTGGTATTGCAGTACCTCCCGGATCGTCCCACTATCTTTTTAGTTAAATGTCCCATATATGTGCCTGTTCCACAATAAATACCGCATACTATTTTAACCGACCTAAAGCCCCCAGCCTCCCCCGTTTGTGTAATCTCTCTTTAATTTTTTTTTTATTGCTAGTCCCCAGATACGCGAAAGCGTGGTAGCGACTATAAACACCCAGAAGAAGAAGAAGCCGGTTCCAGACCGGAGGTCGCTAAACGAACTTTCATTCAGAGACAAGGGAAAGAACTAATAACAAATTATGTATATTTCAGAATCTGATTATTTTTGACTGTGAGTGCGTGTTTTGCTTAACCCTTTGCGCTCTGCCTTTTTGCCCTGTGGACTGCACTCCCAGCCTGCAGGTTCTAAGAGAGGTCATAGTTTGATTGCAAAAAAGCCCTTGGAAAAACAATGAAATACTGTTGCATCTCAACCGACAAGAGGGAAGAAACCATTTTTTCCAGTGTGCATGCATTATTGTAACGCCAGAAACAGTGATAAAAAGCTCTAAAACCAGACAAACACATGGCACATGGCAGGGTGCTTGGCAGTGAATGTTTTAATTTGCATTTGGTGGGAGTGTAGAGTGATGTCTTGAGCGTTCAGTGATATTCGCCCATGACGCTAGAAGAGTTAAAACCACACATCGAGTTTAGAGAGTCATTCCGACGCAATTAGGTTCAAAATAATCTCTTAATCATCAATAGCTTTTAGATTGATAAGGAAAGTAGACGGAGGTCTCGGCCCGACAGTCACGGTTTTTGCAGGAGATGCATGGCAGTTGCCCAGGGCGAAATGTGTGCGGACTATGGCGACTTTCCCCTTAATAGGCCTTACTATAGTATAGTACCACCACCAGTTACTGACCTGATAGGGGAAATTCTTGATCAGAGAATAGAACTTGCCAAGAGCTTCGTACACTGGCTCCACTAATTCCTGATGGAACACAAATAAAATGTTTTGAATCAACGCCTTTCCATCGTCATCTATCAAAAAGGAGATGTTATTTCAAGCAGAGACGCGTGGGGAAAGAGAGGAGAGAATAAGAGAGAGAGAGAGAGAGAGAGAGAGAGAGAGAGAGAGAGAGAGAGAGAGAGAGAGAGAGAGAGAGAGAGGGAGAGAGACAGAGACACAGAGAGAGACAGAGAGAGACAGACAGACAGAGACAAAGACACAGAGAAGACGCAGATAGGGAGGGATATAGAGTACAGACAGAGACAGGCAGACCGACAGACAGAGAGACAGACAGGCAGAAACGAAGACAGAGAAAAGACGCAGATGGGGAGGGAGAGAGAGTACAGACAGACACAAAGACAGAGACAGACGGAGGGACATAGAAAAAGATCCTTCAGAAATAGAGTGATTGGACTAACAGAGTCAAACTGAGAAAGACACAAATAAACCAAGGGCATCGCCGAGCGGCAGATATGTCCTTTGCCGGTTACGCCCTGTACCTGCCCCGCCCTGTACCTCCCTTCCCCCTCACATCTTAGGTCCCCGTCCTCCTTGTGTCCTTTGGACGATGCACCTACACACCCATGACGTACTGGGTGCAAATCGTTTTTCCGGGATGCACACCCTTAATTGGTGGGGTGCACACCCTTAACACTGAGACATGTCTGCCGCTCGGCGACATTTAAGCCCCACGTGGCACATTTTGTGCTACGATGTCTTTTACTTTTAAGTATTAGACCCCCTCCTTTACCGGGATGTACACCCTTAATTGGTGGGGTGTACACCCTTAATCAGTGGGGTGTACACCCTTAACTCGGAGACATGTCTGCCGCTCGGCGACATTAAAATCCCACGTGGCATTTTTGTGTTGTGATACGATGTCCTTTACTATTAGTATTAGACCCCCTCCTTTACTGGGATGTACACCCTTAATCAGTGGGGTGTACACCCTTAACTCGGAAACATGTCTACCGCTCGGCGACATTGGAATCCTACGTGGCATAATTTGTACTGCAGTGTCTTCTACTCTTCTTTTTACACCCCCACACAAAATTTGGAGTGATTCTGTACAGTATTTCACGAGATATAGGAGGGTGAAGAAAAACGGAAACTTGTCTGAAGCTCGGCGACATTCTATTTCCGAGGAATAATTTATGTACGAATGTGCTACACTGTTTGTCTCACATCCTCACACAAAATTTGAAGGGATTCTGTCTTCTAGTTCACGAGATACAGCTTGGAGAAGAAACATATAGCGCAAAGAATGAAATTTCGGTTTTCAAGGTCACACTTCAAGGTCAAGGTCAATGTTTTCTACTCTAGGTTATACAGTACCAAACACACAATCTGAAGCGCTTCTGTCAAGTACAAATGTGGACAATATGGCGTAAAACCCAATTTTTAGACCCCTACCACTTTCAAGGCCTACCGATCTCCCAGACCTTGACCTTGACCTTGATCGGTATGCCATCATCAGAACGGCCATAAACCAAAGTAGGCCTACCTACATGCCAAGTGTGAAGACTCTAAGACCAACGGTGTGGAAGTTATGGCCCCTTAAAGATTTTCGGTTTTCAAGGTCGTACGCCATGGTCAATGTCACGATGGCGATAATTTATATACGGATGCCATCCTCCCATGGTGACACACCAGCACGCAAAATATGAAGCGATTTGGTCAAGCGGTTAGGGAGATATCCTTGGGACAGACAGAGAAGGAAAAAACACACACACAAAAAACAACAAAACACAAAAAAACATACACGAACCGAAAACATACTCCTTTGCGATCGTAGATCGGCAAAGGACAATAAAGAGTCAACATAATATGGCGAAAAAGCATTCGACAGACGAGAAAGTGGAAGAAAGGAACAAGGCCAAACATACCACAATGGCTCCCCCCCCCCCCCCTCCCCCCACCTGCGTGCGCATCCAACGGAAGTGTCGCCATCTTAGTCAGATTTGTGTGTAAACAGCATCGATCTGGCATTTTTTAAAAAGTTACAAAGTTACTGACTAAGATGGCGGTCTCCCATAAGATATGGCACGCTCCTTGTGGCCGGATATGACGACACGTGGGTACTCAAGCCATCTTTCCCCCCCCCCCCCCCAATTGAAAAAACGGAATGCTCTAATTACTGTGTAAACATTTTTTTAAACAGTTAACTAAGATGGCGGACTCCCATAATATGGCACGCTGATGGTTTAATTCTTCAAAACTGAGGACTATTCATTTCACACCAAAACTACTCATTTCACACCAAAACTAATCATTTCAGCTATCCAGACTACTCAAGATTGTGTAGGGGGTAAACAGGTCTGCTGTATGTATATGGAAGAAAGAGAACGCTGCGTGCAATCCTCGCGTTTATTTTACTTTCTAATGATTGTCCTTTGCCGATCTACGACCACAAAGGAGTATGTTTCCGTTCGTGTATGTTTTTTTTTTTTCGTTTTTTTTCTTTCTGTCTGTCCCAAGGATATCTTCCGAACCGCTTGACCGAATCGCTTAAAAATTTTGAGTGGTAGTGTGTCACCATGAGAGGAAGGCATCCGCGCATAAATTATCGCAATCGTGACCTCGTTCATTATTTGTTTGCCTTTAATGTTCTTGTTCTCAATGTAAAGCGCACTGAGCTCATGTGAGATAGAGCGCTATATAAATTCTCATTATTATTATTATTATTATTATGAGGATTATTGTATTAGTTATTAGACCTTATACGTCATAATACTGAGTTATATCATCTTATTCATCCACCTCTTCCAGTTGCAACGGGCCCATAAAGTGGGGATGCCACACAACTCCGATCAACTGAAAAGAAAAACAAACAAAAACTACAGACACACAGAGAGGCTCATAGTAATAACACACACACGCGCGCGCCCGGCGCGCGCGCTCACAACTACACATGCACTGCTTGCGCATATACACAGACTGGCACAGATACACGGACACAGAAATACACACAGTCACATGCACGCACGTACGTACGCGCGCGTGCGCGTGCACGCACAATACCTCTCTCTCTCTCTCTCTCTCTCTCTCTCTCCTCTCTACTCTCTCTCTTCT
>CM065684.1:53086192-53116318 GCA_017654935.2 Phymorhynchus buccinoides
AAGAGAAGAGAAGAGAGAGAGAGAGAGAGAGAGAGAGAGAGATAGTGTGTGTGTGCGTGCAACGGCGCACGCGCGCAGTACGTACGTGCGTCCATGTGACTGGTGTGTATGTCTGTGTCCGTGTAATCTGTGCCACAGTCTGTGTATATGCGCAGCATGCATGTGTAGTAGTGAGCGCGCGCGCGCGCGTGTGTGTTATGACTATGCACTCGTGTGTCAGAGTTTTGTTTTGTTTTCCTTTTCCAGTTGAGCGAGTTTGTGGCATCCCCACTTTTTATGGGGCCCGTTGCAACTGAAGAGGTGGATTGAATAAGATGATAAACTCAGTATTATGACTATAATTCAATAACTAATAATACTAATAATATATAATGAGAAATTTATATAGCGCTCTATCTCACATGAGCTCAGTTGGCGCTTGACATTGAGAACAATGAACATCAAGGTCAAACAAATAATGACCGAGGTCACGATTGCGAGAATTTATGCGCGGATGCTTCCCTATCATGGTGACACATACAACTCAAAAATTTTAAGCGATTCGGTCAAGCGGTTCGGAAGATATCCTTGGGACAGACAGAAAGACAAAAAAACGAAAAAAACAAAGAAACATACACGAACAAAAACATACTCCTTTGTGATCGTCGTCGGCAAAGGACAATCATTAGAAAGTAAAATAAACGCGAGGATTGCACGCAGCGTTCTCTTTCATTCCAATATACATACAGCAGACCTGTTTACCCCCTACACAAATCTGGAGTAGCCTGGATAGCCGAAATGAGTAGTTTTGGTGTGAAATGAATAGTCCTCTTCATTAAACCATCAAATAATGTTAACTGAAAATGCGTAATTAGAGCATTATTTTCAATTTTGAGGAAGGGCTTGTACCCAAGTGTCGTCATATCCGGCCACAAGGAGCGTGCAATATTATGGGAGTCCGCCATCTTAGTCAGTAACTTTGTTTAAAAAAATGCCAGATCGATGCTGTTTACACACAAATCTGACTAAGATGGCGACACTTCCGGTGGAATGGTCGAGACTGCGCACGCAGGTGGGGGGGGGGGGAAGCCATAGTAGAGGTCCAAATTGAGTAGAATACTATTCGAAAAGAATAGAGTAAGCAGGTTTGATACAGTAACAACGGTTAGGCCTATGCAGAGATATATAGAAAGTCTCTTTCTATATCTCTGGCCTATGGCTGGTACCCACGTGTCGTCAAATCCGGCACAAGGTGGAGCGTGCCATATTATGGGAGATCGCCATCTTAGTCAGTAACTTTGTTGAAAAATGCCAGATCGATGCTGTTTACACACAAATCTGACTAAGATGGCGACACTTCCGTTTGGATGCGCACGCAGGTGGGGGGGGGGGGGGGGAGCCATTGTGGTATGTTTGGCCTTGTTCCTTTCTTCCACTTTCTCGTCTGTCGAATGCTTTTTCGTTTCTCTTTATTGTCCTTTGCCGATCTACGAACGCAAAGGAGTATGCTTTCGTTCGTGTGTATGTTTTCGTTCGTGTATGTTGTGTGTTTGTTTTTTCCCCCTGTCTGTTCCAAGGATATCTCCCTAACCGCTTGACCAAATCGCTTCATATTTTGCGTGCTGGTGTGTCACCGTGGGAGGATGGCATCCGTATATAAATTATCGCCGTCGTGACATTGACCTTGGCGTACGACCTTGAAAACCAAAAATATTTAAGGGGCCATAACTTCCACACCGTTGGTTTTAGAGACTTCACACTTAGCATGTAGGTAGGCATACTTTGGCTTATGGCCGTTCTGATGATGGCATACCGGTCAAGGTCAAGATCTGGGAGACCGGTAGGCCTTGAAAGTGGTAGGGGTCTAAAAATTGGGTTTTAAGCCATATTGTCCACATTTGTACTTGACAGAAGCGCTTCAGATTGTGTGTTTGGTACTGTATAACCTAGAGTAGAAAACATTGACCTTGACCTTGAAGTGTGACCTTGAAAACCGAAATTTCATTCTTTGCGCTATATATTACTTGTCCAAGCTGTATCTCGTGAACTAGAAGACAGAATCCCTTCCAATTTTGTGTCAGGATGTGAGACTAAGAGTATAACACATTCGTACATAAATTATCCCTCGGCAATAGAATGTCGCCGAGCGGCAGACATGTTTCCGTTTTTCTTCACCCTCCTATATCTCGTGAAATACTGTATAGAATCACTCCAAATTTTGTGTGGGGGTGTAAAAAGAAGAGTAGAAGACATTGCAGTACAAATTATGCCACGTAGGATTTCAATGTCGCCGAGCGGCAGACATGTCTCCGAGTTAAGGGTGTACACCCCACTGATTAAGGGTGTACATCCCAGTAAAGGAGGGGGTCTAATACTAATAGTAAAGGACATCGTATCACACACAAAAATGCCACGTGGGATTTTAATGTCGCCGAGCGGCAGAAATGTCTCCGAGTTAAGGGTGTACACCCATTAATTAAGGGTGTACACCCCACCAATTAAGGGTGTTCATCCCGGTAAAGGAGGGGGTCTAATACTAAAAGTAAAAGACATCGTAGCACAAAATGTGCCACGTGGGGCTTAAATGTCGCCGAGCGGCAGACATGTCTCAGTGTTAAGGGTGTACACCCCACCATGCAATTAAGGGTGTGCATCCCGGAAAAACGATTTGCACCCAGTACGTCATGGGTGTGTAGGTGCATCGTCCAAAGGACACAAGGAGGACGGGGACCTAAGATGTGAGGGGGAAGGGAGGTACAGGGCGGGGCAAGTACAGGGCGTAACCGGCAAAGGACATATCTGCCGCTCGGCGATGCCCTTGTTTTATTTGTATCTTTCTCAGTTTGACTCTGTTAGTCCAATCACTCTATTTCTGAAGGATCTTCTTCTATGTCCCTCCGTCTGTCTCTGTCTTTGTGTCTGTCTGTACTCTCTCTCCCTCCCCATCTGCGTCTTTTCTCTGTCTTCGTCTCTGCCTGTCTGTCTCTCTGTCTGTCGGTCTGCCTGTCTCTGTCTGTACTCTATATCCCTCCCTATCTGCGTCTTCTCTGTGTCTTTGTCTCTGTCTGTCTGTGTCTCTGTCTCTCTCTGTGTCTGTCTGTCTCTCTCCCTCTCTCTCTCTCTCTCTCTCTCTCTCTCTCTCTCTCTCTCTCTCTCTCCCTCTCTCTCTCTCTCTCTCTCTCTCTCTCTTATTCTCTCCCTCTCTTTCCCCACGCGTCTCTGCTTGAAATAACATCTCCTTTTTGATAGATGACGATGGAAAGGCGTTGATTCAAAACATTTTATTTGTGTTCCATCAGGAATTAGTGGAGCCAGTGTACGAAGCTCTTGGCAAGTTCTATTCTCTGATCAAGAATTTCCCCTATCAGGTCAGTAACTGGTGGTGGTACTATACTATAGTAAGGCCTATTTAGGGGAAAGTCGCCATAGTCCGCACACATTTCGCCCTGGGCAACTGCCATGCATCTCCTGCAAAAACCGTGACTGTCGGGCCGAGACCTCCGTCTACTTTCCTTATCAATCTAAAAGCTATTGATGATTAAGAGATTATTTTGAACCTAATTGCGTCGGAATGACTCTCTAAACTCGATGTGTGGTTTTAACTCTTCTAGCGTCATGGGCGAATATCACTGAACGCTCAAGACATCACTCTACGCTCCCACCAAATGCAAATTAAAACATTCACTGCCAAGCACCCTGCCATTTGTTTGTCTGGTTTTAGAGCTCTTGTCACTGTTTCTGCCGTTACAACAATGCATGCACACTGGAAAAAATGGTTTCATCCCTCTTGTCGGTTGAGATGCAACAGTATTTCATTGTTTTTCCAAGGGCTTTTTTGCAATCAAACTATGACCTCTCTTAGAACCTGCAGGCTGGGAGTGCAGTCCACAGGGCAAAAAGGCAGAGCGCAAAGGGTTAAGCAAAACACGCCCTCACAGTCAAAAGTAATCAGATTCTGAAATATACATAATTTGTTGTTAGTTCTTTCCCTTGTCTCTGAATGAAAGTTCGTTTAGCGACCTCCGGTCTGGAACTGGCTTCTTCTTCTTCTGGGTGTTTATAGTTGCTACCATGCTTTCGCGTATCTGGGGAAGCAATAAAGAGAGATTACACAAAAGGGGGAGGGTGGGGGCTTTAGGTCGGTTAAAATAGTATATATTTATTGTGGAACAGGCACATATATGGCACATTGCTAACTCCACGATCCAGGAGGTACTGCAATACCAAAAAAAGTCCCAAAGTTGTTAGTCTCTCTCTCTCTCTCTCTTGCGATCAATCTGGCAGTGCTATGGTCTCAGTCCACATAAAAAAAGATAGTGGGACGATCCAGGAGGGCAATACCAGGAAAGTCCCAAGTTGTTAGTCTCTCTCTCTCTCTCTTGCAATCAATCTGGCAGTGCTGTGGTCTCAGTCCACATGAGGTCGTAAACTGGACAGTGCGGCGCAGGTCTTCTGCCGTTCCCCACAGCTTGCTGGCGGTTGGCACCTCCTGCGGCCAGAAGTTGTTAGTCGATAAAGAAGTGCTAAATATAAAAGATAACACCTTGTCTCTAAATCAATGTCACGGATATATAGGCGCATGTGCGGGGTATGGCGACTTTCCCCTTTAACATATTCTAGTGGATCACCTTTCTCACTCTTGACTGTCTTGTTTCTCTTTTACTCTCTCTTCTGTCCTTTTGTTGACTATGTGCGCATTTATTTGAGTGTTGGCATAATTTTCCGTGAGTGTGTGTGTGTGTGTGCGCGCGCGCGCGCGTGCGTGTGTATGTATGTGTGCATATTACCTGCTTCAATGATGAGGAAAATAAAGAGTGGACACTTGGGTCCGGACTCCTTTGACATGGTCTTGAGTTTGGTTTTGTGTACAACGGCCAAATTAGTACGAGTAGACCTAACCTACCGTATACCTACTGTTCTGATTATGAGTAGTATCTTTCCTGACAGAGACACAGCCAAAACAACTACTGGGAAACCAACTAACGCTTTCATTCTTTTCACCACAGCCACTGATCCAAGAAATCACCATCATTTTATTTCTACCCACTTTCAGAGTACATGTATCTCCATTCTCTCCCACCCACTACCGTGTCTCCATCCATTGTAGATCCATTATCTCACCACCACCCCACCCCACTTTAGGATGGGAACGAGGGCTGTGCGTTTCTCTGTCTGTCTGTACCTCAAAATAAAAAGATTATTTGAGTCTGCGTGTGAACAAAAATGTATTCCGCTTCATAGCACCTAAACCACTCTGCATCTGCATCTGCATGAAATACGTTGGCAGGCACCCAATTCTGGTATTAACACACACTGCACCAACCAAACTTGGCAGAAGAATTCTGAATGGTAACCCATGTCCTGACGTTGCTGCTCGTTATAATAATAATAATGGGAATTTATATAGCGCTCTTTCTCACATGAGCTCAGTGCGCTTTACATTGATAACAAGAACATTAAAGGCAAACAAATAATGAATCATTAGAAAGTAAAATAAGCACGATGGTTGCACGCAACGTTCTCTTCTTCCTCACACCTCACACACACACACACACACACACACACACACGCGCGCGCGCGCGCGCGCGCACACACACACATACATACATACACAAACACACACATAGGCCTACACGCACGCACACACAATTATACAAGAGTAAAATAGTTACAATACGAAAAGTCTAAGAAATTGATGTGCTTATGTGCATGCACATACATACATACACACCCCAGCGTGTATGTATGTATGTAGCCTAGGTTTTGCCAAATGGCAAGCCGATATGACTTTGCCATCTTGCTTCCTGTTGCAGTATCAAATTCGGCTGAAGCCGGGAGAAATGGTGATATTCAACAACAGACGGATATCGCATGGGCGGAGCGCCTTCAACGAAGGAAGGGATAGATATCTCCAGGTCAGTGTGTGTGTGTGTGTCTGTGCGTGCGCGCGCATGAATTTCACTTTTCACATGAACTTCAGTGAAGGAGGGGATAGATATCTCCTGGTCAGTGTGAGTGTGTGTGTGTGTGCGTGCGCGCGAATTTCACTTTTCACATGAACTTCAGTGAAGGAGGGGATAGATATCTCCAGGTCAGAGTGTGTGTGTGTGTGTGCGCGCGCGCATGAATTTCACTTTTCACATGAACTTCAGTGAAGGAGGGGATAGATATCTCCAGGTCAGTGTGTATGTGTGGTGTGCGCACGCAATAATTTCACTTGTCGCTGGCGTGCTATGTGGAGATTACAGAGTTCAAAAGCTGTGTGAACATGCTGTCCAATATGTGTGTGTGAGCGTGTGACTGTGCGCACGGGCACATGAATTTCATATTGTTTTTGTTGCTGGGGCGTGCATGGGTGCTCCTGGAAAATTAAAAAAATCCTGCAAGGCAGTGTGGTCCAGGGGTCGCCCAGGCCCTGGCACAGTGCAGGGACAGCGCCCCTCCTGGGGGTTCCGGGGGGCAATGCCCCCTGGAAGCTGAAGGGAAACAACAGTTTCCAATGTAATTGACAGGCTCTCGTTGCACTTTCACTTCTGGTTAAACTTCATGACCTCTATAACCAGCAAAATGGATCTTCTCAAATTCTCATAATCCATCGACGCCAGCTCCAGGCAATAATGTTTTTTCTTCTGAACTTCAGGACATCCTGAAAGCAGGAGCATCCATGGGTGTGTATGCGTGTGCATGCACATAAGCGCATCAATTTGATAATGAACATTCTTTGTCTTTCTTTTGTCACAGGGGTGCTATGTGGAGATCTCTGAGTTCAAGAGCTGCGTGCATGTGCTGTCCAATCTGGAGGGCGACGGCAGTTGGCCGATCAGGGTGGGCGACAATGACTTCATTTGACGACTTAAAAAAACACCGACATACTGCAACCTCCTCCGTCAAAAGGGTAGCTTCAATTTCAAATGAAGAAGAAAATGGCTAACGTCCTCCGACCTGGAACAGGTTCATAATTATGTGACATTTTAAACACAGTGTGTCCATCCTGGAGGTACTGCAATTACCAGGAAAGACCTGTTTTTGAGAAGTAATAAAATTATGACCAGTTGATAAAATCAATTTCAAATTTGTTTAAAACCAGCTTGATAAAATGATTACAGCCTATCTTATCTACCCCCCAAACTAAATTAAAAAAAGAAAAGAAATCTTGTAAGCCTATCTAAATTCAGATATGTAACAAAAGACAGAAAAATAGAACAGACAAAAGACGTGTATTTAAAAGATTGCGACTTAAAAAGAGAAAGAATGCCAAGCCCTTGAAGGACAAATAAATTAACGAAAGGGAGATAATTTGAGCTACTGAGGTCATAAGATTGCCTCAAACAAGTCGGATTTCATTAAATGACGGAATACCTACACCTGTTTTCCACCAGTATGAGCATGATGAGGGTCTTGAAAGAACAAGAGGACTATAACATTCAAGAATCAGTCATGCCTATTCTGCCATTTTTTAACAAGTTAAAAATTCAAATTCATGTGTTTTTGTGTGACATGATGCAATGATTTTGTTGTTGTTGTGCTTGTTCATAAACTTTATAATTGGAAAATATATCCTGTATCCGTTTTGTTTAATTATAAACCACTGCAAATTCTACTCGTTGGATATGAGTACGTCTTTTGTTTGATATCTATGTTCCTAATTTGCTTCGCTGGAACTGAAGTTTGATTGAAATTGCCCTGCACTCAAATGACATTTTTGTTGTTGTTGCGAGTTTAACATTGATAAACGGATATTGTTGCATCGCTTTCATGCCAACAGAATAAGAAATTGCTGAGCTTTTGACATCGCCACCATTTCTGCACGGATCCATTTTTCTTTAGCATTGGTATTACTTTTTGTTCCTTCCTTCTTCACGTGGTCGGATTTTAAACTGTGATCTTATGTGCTCAAATTTTGACGTGGTGACAGCCCTGAAATGGCCGTAGCAGTCGACGGGGCTATAAACAACATCAAATTCAAATTGTTCCTTCCTTCATCTTCAGTTTGCACGCATCTTCAGTTTGCGCTTCATTATTAGTTGCGCTATATCGCCGCCCGCATGCAATACAGACGTAACTCAATTTTTAATCGATTTTGAGATTTTTTGCTTATACATAGTACAAGACAAGGCGCATCGACTCACCAACTTCATTAACCGCAATTCCAAAAGATAAAGACGCTGTGATCAAAATAAGCTTGTTGAACAAGTGGCTTCAAAAGTTGCACTTGCAAATTCAAATTGCACTCAAATTCAAAATTTCTTCCTTCATCTTCAAAACTTCATTAAGTTTGTCGCCGCCCGCTGTCATACAGACGTAACTCAATTTTTCGATTTTGATACGTCATAATTACAGACAAATCGACTAACCAAAACATTTGCAATTCAAAAGATAAAGCGCTGTGACTAAAATAAGCTTTAAAATCGCTTCAAAAGTTGCACAAAAGCAAGTTGCACTTGTCAAAAGCTCAAAACATATTTTCGTCATTTGAGATTTTTTGCGTCATAATTACAGAAGAAGATAAACAAAACATTTGCCTTTACTAATAGCTTTAAACAACATGCAATACAAACTCAAATATTTTCGATTTTGAGATTTTTAGCATATACATATCATTGAGTACAAGAATAAGATAGCAACATTCATTGAGTCAAATCAACAAATACTTTTGACAATTTCTCCCATTATTTTGTATCTAAAAAATATATTGGAGGGCGTATTGGAGTGCCAAGGTATTATTCTCAACAATGCTTTAAAGCTTTTATTTTGGACTAAAATTAATTTTCTTCTCAGTCTAAAACCATGATTTGGGGGCAACATTTCTTATTTCAATATTACCTAAATAAGTTGTGATTTATTTGAAAAACTGAAGTGACAAAGTTATTTGATAGCTCGAAATAAAGCCGTATGAAAACATCTGAAGCAATTTGACTTGAAATGACCGAAATAATCAGTTTTTTTGCTTCTCCTGTGAAGTGACGTCTTTCGACTTACGTCTGTATTGCATGCGGGCGGCGATATGTTCCTACGATAGCTGAGTGTGTAGGGCAAGTCTAATGATTTTAAAATCTAAAAGCATGTTTGTATGACTACACGTAGAGCAATTTGTTTCCCCCTTTCTTATCAACATTAGATCTGGAGATTTGTAAACCCACTATGTAACTATACTCAGGGTGCTGAAGCCTATGTACTTGCATATTTATGTATCCATTTATTATTCAGGTTGAATATTCATTAAACTCTTCCGTCACATCCATCAATATTATTTGAAAGTACCAGTACGTGTGTACCATTCCAGTTGGTGGTTTTTTCCATGTAAAAGTAAAAAATTTCCATCAGTCTTTTTTTTATATTCAACTATTGCATTTTAGTTTGTGCAACATGCTTCTCATATTCAGATAATAAATATAAGATTGGATTGTGATGTGTGTGTTTCACTGAAATGAGCGACTTAGGACGATGATTTGACCGCCAGGGGGCAATCAAACCAGTAGGGGCTTAGCGCGTGATATTCTTAGTTGGGCGTAGTGAGACTAAGAATATCACGGGCTAAGCCCCTACTGGTTTGATTGCCCCATGGCAGTCAAATCATCGTCCTAAGTTGACCATTGTAATGGGAATGTTACCTATGATCCTTACACATACAGTGACACACAAACACACACACTGATTTCACATTGAACAAGTGGCTTCAAATGTTGCACAAAAGCAAGTTGCACTTGCTTCAAAAGCTTCCACAAAACACAATTGTCTGTCATTTGACGTCATTTTACCTTTTCTACGTCATAATTACAGAAGAAGATAAACAAAACATTTGCCTTTAGCGAAGACTAATAGCTTTAAAATCGCCGCCCGAATGCAATACAGACGTAACTCAAATATTTTCGATTTTGAGATTTTTTGCATATATATACACAACTACAAAAATAAGATAGCAACATTCATTGAGTCAAATCAACAAATACTTTTGACAATTTCTCCCATTATTTTGCATCTAAAAAATATATTGGAGGGTGTATTGGAGTGCCAAGGTATTATTCTCAACAATGCTTTAAAGCTTTTATTTTGGACTAAAATTAATTTTCTTCTCAGTCTAAAACCATGATTTGGGGGCAAAATTTCTTATTTCAATATTACCTAAATAAGTTGTGATTTATTTGAAAAACTGAAGTGACAAAGTTATTTGATGGCTCGAAATAAAGCCGTATGAAAAAATCTGAAGCAATTTGACCCCAAATAATCAGTTTTTTTGCTTCTCCTGTGAAGTGACGTCTTTCGACTTACGTCTGTATTGCATGCGGGCGGCGATATGTTCCTACGATAGCTGAGTGTGTAGGGCAAGTCTAATGATTTTAAAATCTAAAAGCATGTTTGTCTGACTACACGTAGAACAATTTGTTTCCCCCTTTCTTATTAACATTAGATCTTGAGATTTGTAAACCCACTATGTAACTATACTCAGGGTGCTGAAGCCTATGTACTTGCATATTTATGTATCCATTTATTATTCAGGTTGAATATTCATTAAACTCTTCCGTCACATCCATCAATATTATTTGAAAGTACCAGTACGTGTGTACCATTCCAGTTGGTGTTTTTTTCCATGTAAAAGTAAAAAATTTCCATCAGTCTTTTTTTTATATTCAACTATTGCATTTTAGTTTGTGCAACATGCTTCTCATATTCAGATAATAAATATAAGATTGGATTGTGATGTGTGTGTTTCACTGAAATGAGCGACTTAGGACGATGATTTGACCGCCAGGGGGCAATCAAACCAGTAGGGGCTTAGCGCGTGATATTCTTAGTTGGGCGAAGTGAGACTAAGAATATCACGGGCTAAGCCCCTACTGGTTTGATTGCCCCATGGCAGTCAAATCATCGTCCTAAGTTGACCATTGTAATGGGAATGTTACCTATGATCCTTACACATACAGTGACACACAAACACACACACTGATTTCACATTGAACAAGTGGCTTCAAATGTTGCACAAAAGCAAGTTGCACTTGCTTCAAAAGCTTCCACAAAACACAATTGTCTGTCATTTGACATCATTTTACCTTTTCGACGTCATAATTACAGAAGAAGATAAACAAAACATTTGCCTTTAGCGAAAACTAATAGCTTTAAAATCGCCGCCCGAATGCAATACAGACGTAACTCAAATATTTTCGATTTTGAGATTTTTTGCATATATATACACAACTACAAAAATAAGATAGCAACATTCATTGAGTCAAATCAACAAATACTTTTGACAATTTCTCCCATTATTTTGCATCTAAAAAATATATTGGAGGGTGTATTGGAGTGCCAAGGTATTATTCTCAACAATGCTTTAAAGCTTTTATTTTGGACTTAAATTGATTTTCTTCTCAGTCTAAAACCATGATTTGGGGGCAAAATTTCTTATTTCAATATTACTTAAATAAGTTGTGATTTATTTGAAAAACTGAAGTGACAAAGTTATTTGATGGCTCGAAATAAAGCCGTATGAAAAAATCCCCGAAATAATCAGTTTTTTTGCTTCTCCTGTGAAGTGACGTCTTTCGACTTACGTCTGTATTGCATGCGGGCGGCGATATGTTCCTACGATAGCTGAGTGTGTAGGGCAAGTCTAATGATTTTAAAATCTAAAAGCATGTTTGTATGACTACACGTAGAACAATTTGTTTCCCCCTTTCTTATTAACATTAGATCTTGAGATTTGTAAACCCACTATGTAACTATACTCAGGGTGCTGAAGCCTATGTACTTGCATATTTATGTATCCATTTATTATTCAGGTTGAATATTCATTAAACTCTTCCGTCACATCCATCAATATTATTTGAAAGTACCAGTACGTGTGTACCATTCCAGTTGGTGTTTTTTTCCATGTAAAAGTAAAAAATTTCCATCAGTCTTTTTTTTATATTCAACTATTGCATTTTAGTTTGTGCAACATGCTTCTCATATTCAGATAATAAATATAAGATTGGATTGTGATGTGTGTGTTTCACTGAAATGAGCGACTTAGGACGATGATTTGACCGCCAGGGGGCAATCAAACCAGTAGGGGCTTAGCGCGTGATATTCTTAGTTGGGCGAAGTGAGACTAAGAATATCACGGGCTAAGCCCCTACTGGTTTGATTGCCCCATGGCAGTCAAATCATCGTCCTAAGTTGACCATTGTAATGGAAATGTTACCTATGATCCTTACACATACAGTGACACACAAACACACACACTGATTTCACATTTATTTTTGCTGTTCCCAGCTGTTTACCAATCAGAAACACTGTCCGCTTTGCATACTACTTTCAGTCCTAATTGCAAAGGACAAACACTAACGAACACGTCATACTCATACAACCATGCCTAAAAACAATCATCACATTCATCGAAAGAAAAACATCACAGATAAAAGAAAGAAAGAAAAAAAACTCCACGAACCTTGATCAACATCATCATCCCGTTCAATTCTCCAATCATGCTTAATTGCGACAGATAATGCGTGCGTAATTGACACAGAGAGGGTACGAATTCAACAATTTTTGTATATAATTGTCAGTAATCCTAGATTGTGGAGAAAAATAATGGCAGAAATTACAAGGAAATGTGTTTCATGTCTTCCGACCGGGTACAGATACGCATGGAACATTTATAATTGTACAGATGGTGGGGACGATCCTGGAGGTACTGCAATGCCAGGAAAGACCTGATCTAAATAATATTCAAGAACATATCAAGTGATAAGAGATAGAATTAAAAGAAGAAGATGTGATGGGATAGGATCAACACTAATATTGGACCAAAAAAGTGACACAAACAGAAGCAGTATACAAAAACTTTGAATGAAATCATCGGAATAAGGTGAAGACTAGAAGATATATTTCACATTAGCTTCAGACAAAATAAATGATTTTTAGAGATACTCAGTTCCAATACATTCTACACACAAAAAAAGATCTAATACATTCTATCATCAAATCACATGCAATTGCAACAGTTTTTGTTTAAGCTCTTTCAAAAGAACAGCCATACCTCAAAGGTACAAATCTACGTCAAATCATATCCTTAAATAAAAACAACATGCCGTTGGAATCACAAACATGTCCACATGCACAATCACAACTGTCAATCCATAAATGATCAGACTGCAGACAATTCTCTCAACAATTTCCCCCACATTAGTGTTGCATGGAATGCAAACTGTCGCCCACAGAAAGCTACGGATCAGATCAACAAACTGGAGAGGTGATCTCACTACAAGACCTAAGTCCCTTACTTCTTGGACTAAAAGATGCTAAATGTTTACTCCAACTTAATGCAAATGCCTTAAATAAAGACACGCCTTAGGCACGGCCCAGGAAAAGAAGCTCGGATAAAACCTGTGCACCTCATGCAGAAAGGAAAGCTGTGGCCATAGTTGATGCACAAAATAGCGGATTGTTTTCCTCTTTCTTTATTTTCCTAAAAACAACAACCAGGATAGCTGTGGCCCATAGCTGATGCACAAAATAGCGGATTGTTTTCCTCTTTCTTTATTTTCCTAAAAACAACCACCAGGAAAGCTGTGGCCCATAGTTGATGCACAAAATAGCGGATTGTTTTCCTCTTTCTTTATTTTCCTAAAAACAACACAGGAAAGCTGTGGCCCATAGCTGATGCACAAAATAGCGGATTGTTTTCCTCTTTCTTTATTTTCCTAAAAACAACAATGATAGCTGTGGCCCATAGCTGATGCACAAAATAGCGGATTGTTTTCCTCTTTCTTTATTTTCCTAAAAACAACACCTTAGCTGATGCACAAAATAGCGGATTGTTTTCCTCTTTCTTTATTCCTAAAAACAACAACCAGGAAAGCTGAAAACATAGCTGATGCACAAAATAGCGGATCTTTCTTTAAAAAAACAACAACCAGGATAGCTGTGGCCCATAGCTTTCAAAATAGCGGATTGTTTTCCTCTTTCTTTATTTTCCTAAAAACAACAACCAGGAAAGCTGTGGCCCATAGCTGATGCACAAAATAGCAGATTGTTTTCCTCTTTCTTTATTTTCCTATAAACAACAACCAGGAAAGCTGTGGCCCATAGCTGATGCACAAACTACCAGAGTTGATTATGCCCATTAATATTCAAAACCTTGTGGATACAAATTTTTTTTTGCTTTCTCCAGTTGAACCCAAGTTTCACAGTACTGGTTTTATTACCAATACAGTGATCTCTCACATCATCATGTATCAGCAATCTGAGGCACTTCAAGTTCCCGTCATTCACAATCCAAGTCAACTGAAAACATGTGATCTGATGGGATCCTCTAAAAGAATTGCCCCAATGCTAGCCAGCTTTCAGTGTGGTATTTGGTCATCTGTTCTCAGCTTCTCTCAAACATATTTCGTTCCTAAATAAAAATGAAAACAAATTTGTGTACATCTAGTTTAAAATTAATAACACTAACATGTATTTTTTCAGGCCTTTTCTTTTATATGATGCGAGGGGTGCAAACAAAAAACAGCATTTCGTAGTCCAAAAAATATCACACTCTAAAAAATCTGTTCCTCTATATCTACATGACTAACACTTTTTCCCCAACACACTCAAACCTGTCCGCACAAAGAACATCCCACACACACACACACACACAGAGGCGATGGTGCTTTTTTCCTAACAGTTACTACGTGGTGGCTGTCAATCAAACACCAGCTCCTCATCCCTGGCGTCGTCCAGGAGGTTGGCGGCCCGGTCGTCGTCTAGCTGCAGCTGTTTTTTACGCTCAGCCTTCACCTTATCCTCGACGACCCGAAGCTTCTTCTTCTTGTCCTGGATCTTTTTCAGCCTGCGGTGAATTATACCATAGTGTGAACCAAGAGTTCTTAGCCCTTTCACTGCCAGCCATATTTCAGCCCAAAATGTCCATTGAAATTTACCTGGGTAGAGAACAAAATCCATCTGCAGTATTGTGGATTCTTCTGTGACGTATATAAAATAAGGTCTATCCTTACTTCCCAAAACTAAGACAATAGGGTCTTTGGATAATAGACCCCGATTTGATGCTTTTTAATGACATAGGTGTTAAATCACTGTGGTGCTAAAATGCGACTTTGGCGGTGAAAGGGTTTTAATTTGATGGTACAATACATTCTATCAACTGTCCATGTGCACCCAAGGGGCTTTTTGGAAATAAGAACCTTGAACTTTTAAACTAGAGACGTTCTTTAGCGGCAACAAAAACAAGCAAAAAAGACAACAGTCAAACATGCATCCCAGAATCTGCATGTTAATCAGTTTATTTTTGTACACAACTAAGAATCTATTTTAAAGTTTTAACATGCAAAGAGTGTGCAGGAAACTGATGTATACATCTTTCAATATTCAATTAAAAGCTCATTATTTTAATGTGGACCTTATAGCGTTTTCAAAAAAATGCTGAGTTAGTTGACGTTTTTAATGTGAAGAGTAATGGTTTAACGTTAAAGCCTTGTACAGGTTTTACATTTTCTTATTGATCAGTTTGAATGCCCATTAATCAATCCAGCATCAAATACAATAAAATCCATCACCGCAAGAATAACTCTCTCTCTTTCACACACACACACACACACACACTGCAGACAACTAGGGCTTCTTTTAGTGATCTATCTTTTAAAGCATAATCTGATAATGTATAGTTTACCTATAGAACTCTTCTCTCTCCCTCTCATCCAGCTCTGTGGTGATCATGGCAATGGTGTTCTCGATCTGAGGGATGATCACTGCAATACACACACACACACTCACTTACATTTTAATATAACGCAAAATTCAAACAACTGAGCACATCTGCATAAATCAAATTACTGTGTCGGGTTCCCTGTGGTTAAGGGCTTCGACGTCTTTCATTGTCACACATCTTCATTCTCACTTGCTCTCTTCCAAGTTTCATTGTACCCTTCTTGTGTAGTTCTTCTTACTTTGCCAGTTCTCACCTCTGTCTGTCTCTGTCTGTCTGTCTGTCTTTCTCTCCCTCCCCCCCCCCATCTCTCTCCCTCCCTCTCTGTCTGTGTCTCCCTCCCTCTCTCTCTCCCCCGTCTCTCTCTCACTCTCTCGCCCCCCCCCCCCCCCGCCTCCTCTCTCGCTCTCTCTCTCTCTCTCTCTCGTATCTCTCTCTCTCTCTCTCTCTCTCAGTCTCTCTCTCTCTCTCTCTCTCTCCCTCATCTCTCTCTCTCTCTCTCTCTCCTCTCTCTCTCTCTCTCTCTCTCTCTCTCTCTCTCTCGCTCTCTCTGTGTCTCTGTCTCTCTGCTATTTCCCACGAAACACATGTTGATGCACGCCTGCCTGGGGTTACACGTAAAACACATTAGATCATGGGCACCTGAATCTCCGTCGGTCTGTCTCTGTCTGTCTGTTTCTGTGTCTGTCTGTTTGTCTCTCTGTCTGTTCTTTTTATGCATTTTATGCTCTCTTTTTTCTTTTCCTTTTCTTGTTATTTGGCTTTTCTTATTTCCCCCTCGAGGGCATGGTGTAAAGAAGCTTGAGCGTATCCGTTTACACTCATTAAGCATTCGTATTCGTATTCTGTCTCTGTCTCTGTCTCTGTCTCTCTCTCTCTCTCTCTCGTCTCTCTCTCTCTCTCTCTTCTCTCTCTCCTCTCTCTCTCTCTCTCTCTCTCTCTCTCTCTCTCTCTCTCGTTTCCCCTTTTACAATCAGATGATGGTACACGTCAAACAGTTGGCTCTGCCCAAATGCTCTATCCATGAGATATAAAGTTGTTGATATTTTTTCTTCAAATGCATCATTTATCTGTCCATTTGTGTCTGTCTGTCTGACAAGCTATCTATCTGTGAAGAAGAACAAGCGCGAAATCGCAATAGTTTGTGGCACGCGGTCTATTTTTACCACTCCAATCATGAGTTACCTCCCCTGGCTTTTCAATAATTTTAATCTGTAAACCAGAATGTTATCTCTGCACCATTTCGTAACTTTTTATATCTTTTGGAAAACATTTAAAACTATGTATCCTACTTATGCTCATCAAAAGAAGCACCGCATACTCGTCGTGTCTGTTGTAGTGTCTGTATTACATATGTTTATTATTTTGTACGCTTTTAAAATACATCATTTTAAAGAGCGGCCAGAAGTGTAGCCTCGATTTGAAGTGCGACAATTTTGTCAAAATGTGCGACAATTTTGGACCGACAGACCGACAGACAGACAGACAGACAGACAAAGTGAGTTATAGGGTTGTGGCTTGAGCCACAAACAAAAAAAAAAAACGCCCAAAGCTGAAGAGTGTAATATTAGTTCGGAATGTATTTATCATAGAACTTTCCTTTGTCAAACGCAACCATACACTAAAAGTGACGTTTAGAGATTAGCCATATAATCTATCTATCTTTGATGGCTTGGAGTCAAAGCGGACTATCTTTTAGATAGTCCATTGACATATTTTTGAACGTATTACGAAAACTAATAACTTGTATAAAAAAAAGACTGCAGAAATATAAAAAGCATAATCCCCATTTTATAGGTTTATATTTCTGCAGTCATTGTTTGATACAAAGTTATTAGTTTTTTGTAATAAGTCCAGTAATACAGTGGTCGCCGCTTTATAAAACCGCGGTTAATAGAGCCAGCCGCTTATTAAAGCCGATTTCTTACGGTCCGGATTTTTCACTCTATGTTATATATTAAAAAAAAAGTCGCTTAATAAAACCACCCCGCCGCTTATTAAAGCCATTTTTCTCAGAGAAATCACATAGTTTGTGAGTAAAACTCACACGATTTTGTTCTTTTTCCTTTTATTTTCTTTTTAAAACGCAGAGATGAGGCAGATAATGACCCGTCTTCGATCTGGTCTGGAAAGTCGTGGTTACAACATGGAGGAATTTGGACAATTCGCAGACTCCGTGCGAGAACTGTTGTGGAAGTCGACCAACAAACAAACTCTGATAAAATCGTTCTTTTCTGCCGATTAATGTTTCCGAAAATATCGATTGATGTGCCGATCAATGTAATTAAAACAAAAGTTCAACATCGTTTAAGAGGCCTTGTGAAGTTGTTGTTTAGATTCAAGCAAGTGTAAATGACGAAAGAAAGTGTGAAAGTGTGACTGACGTAAACAAAAGAGAAGCAAAAAACAAAAAGTGTTCGAAAATGACGTAATCATGGACCGCCGGTTATTAAATCCGCCGCTTATTAAAGCCATTTTTCGTCGGTCCCAAAATGGCTTTATAAAATAAAAGCGGCGACCACTGTATGTCTAAAGATAGTCCGTTTGGGGCAAATGTTAAGATCAGCTCCCTCATCTGCCCCTTCCATTCATTGTCAGACGGTTTCAGTTAGGGTTAGGGTTAGGAATAGGCTTTGGGACAGGGTTAGGGATAGGTTGAAGGTCAATTAAGTGTCAATCTCATAACATACCATCAATAATTTTTTTATTTGTGTGTGTGGATTAAACGGTTTCAGGTTAGGGTTAGGGTTAAGAATAGGGTTTGGGATAGGGTTAGGGATAGGTTTAGGGTCAGTTTAGTGTCAAATACACAAAACAATAAACGTTGATGACTAAACTGACCCTAAACCTATGTCTTACCCTAACCTAAACCCTATTCATAACCCTAACCCTCACCAGAAACCGTCTGAAATGAATGGAAGGGGCAGAGGGAGGGAGCTTTTCTTAACATTTTGCCCGTTTGGACTCCAAGCCATCGCTAGATGTCTGTCTGTCTGTCTGTCTGTCTGTCTGTCTGACTGTCTGTCTGTCTGTCTGTCTGTCTGTCTGTCATTCTCTCGTGTGTTCTTGGTTTATTTTATGTTTTGCTTATTATTCTGCCCCAGTTGGACATGACACTGTACCCGTGTGAGATCACTTGCTTCTGTTCTCCTCGGTTTGGATTCTTACTTTCTTTCTTTCCTGTTTTTTTTCCATTGACCTTCCTGTCTTTTCCGTTTCTTTCTTGCGACCTTTTGTTTTCGTTGTTTTTTTCCAATTTCCCATCCCTTCGATTTTTTTTAAAATTATAATTTCTTCCTAATTTTTTGTATGTCTTAGTTCGTGCGTTTTATGTGTGCTTTTAACTAAAAGCTCTCTCTCTCTGTCTGTCTGTCTGTCTGTCTGTCTGTCTGTCTCTGTCTGTCTGTCTCTCTCTCTCTCCCTCTCCCTCTCTCTCTATCTCTCTGTCTTTCTCTCCCTATCTCTCTCTCTCTGTCTGTCTCCCTTCCTCCCTCACCCTCTCTCTGTCTGTCTGATTCTATGTGTGTGTGTGTGTCCCTACCTCCCTCCCTTCCTCCCTCGCTCTCTCCCTTCCTCCTTCTCTCTCCTCTCTCTCTCTCTCTCTCTTCTCCCCACCACTCTCTCTCTCTCTTTCCTCTCTCATCTCGCTCTCTCTCTCTCTCTCTCTCTCTCTCTCTCTCTCCCCCTCCCTCCTCTCTCTCTCTCTGTCTCTCTCTCTCTCTCTCGTCTCTCTCTCTCTCTCTCTCTCTCTTCTCTCTCTCTCTCTCTCTCTCTCTCTCTCTCTGTCTCTCTCTCTCTCTCTCTCTCTCTCTCTCTCTCTCTCTCTCTCTCTCTCTCTCTCTCTCTCTCTCTCTCTCTCTCTCTCTCTCCCTCTCTCTCTCTCTCTCTCTCTCTCTCTCTAAAGCGAGGCTTGGTGTAATTATGTATGAATATATCTTGCTTAATATTTTGTGTTATGGATTATCCCTTTTTTTGTTTGATTTAACAATGTCCCCTTCCCACTGTTCCCTTTGACATGGGCAGATGGCCCGGTTCATTAAAACGTTCTTGTTCTTGTTCTTGTTCTTTCTCTCTCTCTCTCTCTCTCTCTCTCTCTCTCTCTCTCTCTCTCTCTCTCTCTCTCTCTCTCTCTCTTCTCTCTCTCTCTCCTCTCTCTCTCTCTCTCTCTCTCTCTATCTCTCTCTCGTCTCTCTCTCTCTCTCTCTCTCTCTCTCTCTCTCTCTACTCTCTCTCTCTCCCTGTTATTTGTTTGAACGTGATTGTTCAGAAATTCTGCCTTCTCAAAAACGGATTTCCGGTTGCTGGGGATAATTTATGCAGTTCGCTAATGAAGCACTAACGACCTCATCGGATGAGCTTTAGCTTTTCTTTCTCCATTTAATTTTCTGTTTTATCTGCCTCTGTCTGTCTATCCATGTTTCTCTATTCTCTCTTTAGTGTTGTTCTTTTATCAAACAAAAAGACAGACAACGACAAACAAAACAAACAAACTTCGTCTTCTTCTTCTTCTTCTTCTTCTTCTTCTTCTTCTTCTTCTTCTTCTTTCTTCTTCTTCTTCTTCTTCTCTTCTTTTTCTTCTTCTTCTCATTCTATGCAATTATTTATTCCTGTGTTTGTCTTTGTCATCACCCCTGGCTGTCTCTGTCTGTCTCTCTCTGTCTCGCTCTCTCTCTCTGTGTCTCTGTCTCTGTCTCTCTCTCTCTCTCTCTCTCTCTCTCTCTCTCTCTCTCTCTCTCTCTCTCTCTCTCTCTCTCTCTCTCTCTCTTGCTCTCTCTCTCTCACTCTCTCTCCCTCTCTCTCTCGTATTTTTTTTTTCTCTCTCTCTCTCTCCTCTCTCTCTCTCTCTCTCTCTCTCTCTCTCTCTCTCTCTCTCTCTCTCTCTCTCTCTCTCTCTCTCTCTCTCTCTCTCCGCTCTCTCTCTCCCTGTCTCCTCTCTATGCCTGTCTCTGTCTCTCTGTATATTTGTGTCTCTGTCTGTCGGTCTCTTTATCTCACTCACGCTCTCTGTCTCTCTCCCCCCCACCCTCTCTCTCTGTCTCTTCTCTCTGTCTCTCTCTGTCTCTCTCTGTCTCTGTCTCTCTCCCCCCCTCTCTCTCTCTCTCTCCCCCTCCCTCTCTCTTCCTGTGCCGTTCAGTTCATTAAACTCTCATTAGGGGTGAGATAGCCTGTAGAGCAATCTCCACACAAAACAACACCAAAGTCCTTCTTCTTTCCTCCGTTAACCTCTGTCTTTGGTTCTTCTTTGTTTTACCTCATTAATCACATACATGCGCCCACATGCCTGCAACCGCGTCACGCAGGCACAAATGCGCCCACACGCCTAAACAACCGCATTTCATTAACCCTTTCACCGCCAGCCGTATTTCAGCCAAATAGTTCCAGTACATTTACCTGGGTAGAGAACAAAATCCATCTGCAGTATTGGGGACTCTTCTGTGACATCTATAAATAAGGTCTATCCTTACTCCCCAAAGCTAGGACAATAGGGTCTTTGGATAATAGACCCCAATTTGATGCATTTTAGTGACATAGGTGTTAAATCACTGTGGTGCTAAAATGCGACTTTGGCGGTGAAAGGGTTAAAGATACACGGACGCACCACGATTGAGTCCCTTGGGGGGGCTTCTGGGTAGCTGTGACCCACATACAGATGTCTCCCAACTTCAAATTGAGGCTGCTTTTTAAAATGATGTTTCGGTTTGAATGTGGGGGCATTTGTATGGGAGTGAGACCTGGTCAAAACAAAGATTTCTTTACAGCTATAAGAGGGAAAACACGTGAAACCCGTGATTTTGACACGTGAACTGATGGGTCTTTAGCACAACTGGAGAAGAAGAAAAAAAGGATACAAAACTGCCAAATAGCGGTGTGTCCATGCATGAATTGACGCACTCACACACAAATATAATAATCTATACGCGAGTAGACGTGCATGTCCTTGCAAATTAATGTAAGATCGCTCGAATGTGCACACGGATAGACACAGACACAGAAACACAAACACACACGCGCGCACACACAATCACACACTCCTACACACATCCACACTCTTTCGCTCTCTATCGTCATCACTCACACACACGCACATGAACACACACGAACGCATACACACACACACCATACACAACACACACGAGCGCACACACACACACACACACAAAGACACACACACACACACTACACACTCTTTCGCTCTCACACACACACACACACACATAGAGCACACACACACACACACACACACACACACACACACACACACACACACATACGACGCACGCACACGCGCGCGCGCTGCAGCAGCGCGCTCCCCGGTTCTCTCCTCTCTCTTTCTCTGTCTCTCTCCACCACCTTTCCCTCGTCTCTCTGTCTCTTGTCTGTCTCTCTCTCTCTTCACACAAACTCTCTCTCTCTCTCCTCTCCTCTCTCAACTCTCTCACTCTCTCTCTCTCTCTCTCTCTCTCTCTCTCTCTCTCTCTCTCTTCTCTCGGTCTCGCTCGCGTTCCCTCATCTCTCTCGCTCTCTCTCTCCTTCATCTTTAAAGATACTATTAACATCTTCTTTTCAATCAATCAATTATGGAGTTCCCCAAGGCTCAGTCTTAGGACCTATCTTCTTCACCGTTTATATAAATGACCTCCCCATTCATCTTACTTCATCGTGTGAGCTTTTTTGCAGACGACACCACAGTGCATAAAAATGGCCCAAATGCTGATTTAATCTGTTCTGGATTGCAGAGTGACAGTAATAATCTAGTTGACTGGGCAGAGCAAAATCATATGGCCTTACACCCCAAAAAGTCTAAATTCATGTTAATCACAACAAGACAAAAGAGGCAAAACTTTATAAAGCAATTAAGAACACCGACTATCTATGAAAAGCCTCTTGAAGAAGTTATTTCACACAAATTAATCGGCTTATAAATTGACAACAACTTATCCTGGTCAAATCACATGGACATTCTGTCCAAGAAAATGTCAAAAAAAATTATTTCAGATCAATAGAATTAAACACTTTTTAGATCAACATACGCGTACACTTTTTTTTCCATGCCTATATCCAACCTGATATTGATATTAATGCAATCAACCAGTTGGGGGATTCAGCTAGTGAATTAAAAAAAAAAAACACCCACTCAAACACACCTTGCGAAGAACTATATATAAACGCTCTCTTCAACTCATACTCCTTCTTAAATCGTCATCCCTAGAAACCATTGAATATAAAGAACTTAAAATTCTACCATTTGATTTGAAATGCCTAATAAATAAAGGTACCCTTATGTACAAGAACATAAATAAGCTAGCACAAAAATATCTCATTACTGAATTTAAAATCCATACAATTAGAAGCAAAACCAAATTAGCAATGCCCCGCCCCCCTCCCGCCCCATTAACAGTATCTATCGAAATCATCCCCTTACATTCTCTGTGGGTGGTAAATGTGTGGAACGACTTTCCCTGATTATCTAAAAAAATAAAAACTAGCGGTATCTTCCTTTCGGAAATCTTATCACATAGCTCCTAATGGAACCTCCAATCTTGTTTATTAGTAATGCTAATTGATGAGTTTTACCTGAAAAAGACGGAATCCAAACGTTACTAATGCCATCAGCTTATGCCTTGATTCTTATGAATATCTCTCTCTCTCTCTCTCTCATCTCTTCCTCTCTCTCTCTCTGTCTCTCGTCTCTCTCTCGTCTCTCTCTCGTCTCCTCCTCTTCTCTTTCTTCTCTCTCTCCCTTCGTTTCATCTCTCTCTCTCTCTCTCTCTCTCCTCAATCTCTCTCTCTTCTCTCTCTCTCGCGCTCTCTCTCTCTCTCTCTCCCTCTCTCTCTCTCTCTCTCTCTCATCCTTCTTTCTCCATCACCCCTCTAGTGTCTGGTCTATCCATATACTTTGTCCTAGGGCGTACAGCTATATCAACAAACAGTGTACATCTGTGGGCATATATATTATATATACCACACAATCTTATATAACCCTTTTTCCCCCTTTTTCTCTCTTTCATTTTTTTTTTTTTATTTATGGATTTTTTTTTTTTTTTTATTTTTTTTTCGACACGAAAAAATTTACTCCAAAGGTTAACCATGATTAACTGAAGTTTTATTTTTTGTTTCTGAGGTTCACAAATGAAGCGAGGATTGGACAACCCAGATTTGTGCTTGGAGTTCAAAGCAAAATAATTCTGCATTTCAAATGCACTAACTTTTTTCAGTCCTGTCATAAGTAGGGGTACGGAGAAGTTCTGTGTTAGTATTCACGTGGGTTTTTTTATATACGAATTGATATGCTGGTCCTTAATGGGGGTTTTTAAATGTCTTGCAAATAGTCAGGGCTTTTTTGTGGGGGGTTTTATCTGAGTTTTAGGAAATTAGCAACATCAGAACACATTGGTAACGGGTTCATCTTTACAGTTGATATAGGATGCCTTGTGTCTCCATACGGGGATTTTGGACTATTCTGGTCACCCCTTCTACAAGGTAGCTCCCCGTGTGGGATCTTTTCGAGTTCTTTCAGTACAAATGAGTTCCCCCATTCTCTTGTAGGATGAGAATGTCTATGTGTCTCAGGTTTAACCATTCCATGGGACAGTCAATCTGCAGGCCTCTCATTCGACTCTGTCTTTTTCCTTTCTCTTCTGTCGAATCTAGACTACTGTCTTTCTGACTTATTGACCTATATTCCCCTGCTTTTTTGTTTTAAAAGGTAAATCTTCCACATAATGTTCTAACTTTGAGCTCCTCCGAAATCGAATGTGTCGGCTATATGCAGCGGGAGATTCAGTGAAAAATAAAAACCGGACACATGTGTACGTCCATCCCAGTTATGCCAATAACTGGTTTTGTATTCAGAAGAAGACAAATAAAGAGATTGAAGACAGAAATTTGAATAAGAAGAAGAAGAAGAAGAAGATTTTAGAATGAAGAAGAAGAAGAAGAAGAAGAAGAGAAGAGAAGAAAAAAAACAACAAAAACCACCACAACAACAACTGCAACACAACAAAACATACAACAACAACAACGTGTGTGGAAGATCTCCTTGTTTTCTAGTGTTTTTCTTGGAGTGATAATGGGTTGTGTGTCTTTAATCGATGTCTTTAGGTTGTGAAAACATTTGTATCATTCCTATAGGAAAGGACTGGTTGTTTGTTTTATAATGTAATGCATGCATAATGCTGTTGCTGTGGGTGTTATTTATATAAATATTTTCATGTTTATGTGAATATTGTTAGTCGCTAACAAAGTATTGGTTAACTTTGCTATTACATGCTAACAACATCGCTAACATTCTAAAGTGATGACATTATTATGCAAACATTTGGTTGGCCAAGCATGATGCTCAAACAAAATTGACTGTGTATGTGTATGTGTGTATGTTGTGTGTGTGTGTTTTCAAACAAATGGTGTGGTGTGTGCGTAAGTGCGTGTGTGCGTGCGCGTGTCTCGTGTGCGTTGCGTGTGTGCGTGGGCGTGCGTTTGCGTTTGCGCGCGCGCGGAGGGGGAGGGGGGGGGGGGGGGCGGCGTGTGTGTGTGCATGTGTGTGGTTTTTGTGTGGGGTGGCGTGTGTGTATGATGTGTGCAGGGTTGGCGGGGCGTGCGCTGCTGTTGTTTTAATTTAACGTCTTTTCACTAAAAGTGCGAGTGTGTATGTTTGTGGGTGTGTGTGTGTGTTTTGGCGCAAGCGCGCGCGCGTGTGGGTGTGTGTATGGTTGTATGTGTGTGCGTGTGGCGTGTGCGTGCGTGAGGTGTGTGTGGGGCGCGTGTGTGCGTGTGCGTGCGTGTGGAGTGAGGGACATAGCAAAGGGGTCTACATATGGCGAAATGTAACTGAGGTATGCCATGGGGGTTTTTAAGTGTATAAAAATGAAGAGGATAAATAACAACATTGTTGACGTATGATTGGATAATATTAAACAAAAACTGGCTAACTTTATATTGGCTTTAATATTCTGCAAAAATATAAAAAAAATGTTGTTTTTGTCTAAAATGCTTGTTATATGTCACGAGTGTCTTTTTTTACTCACAAGTTATTAGGTTTTTGTAATAAGTTCAAGAACATGTCAGTTAACTAATCTAAAGATAGTATGTTTTGACTCCAACCATCGAATCCGGTCTGACATAGGTCACCCACGAAAGAGCAAGGCATTACAGGGGCCAGCATTTTTTTTTCCGCAATACCACCACTGCACCACGGTATGTCATCAAATCTGGTACAACACATCAATTGACTTATACCTGCATGGTTATGAATGTTACCAATGTGAGTGAGAGGGCAAGGTGTAAATAATCTATTGTAGCTTATCCTTCATTACTGCACAATAAAAAATGGTGAATATCAGAAAATATGTTGCATGTCCGTCTTTGTCCTTTGATTACCGGTGATTCTGTCTTGCGCGTGCATTATATGTGCGTTTTTTGTTGTGCGTGTGGGCATGAGTTGCGTGCACACAGCGCACAATACATATATTTTAGACGGGGTAAAAAAGCCGCATGGGCGTTCTATTGAAGCCCCACCCCAATTGAGGGGGCTATCGGAAATGAAATGAAGCAAATTTCAGTCTCATTTTTGCCCATGAGACGAGCGTTAATGTCAGCATTCGTCTCATGGCAAATATCTTTCTGAAATTGTCTCTTATTTCACTGAGATATCTGGGGTGGGCTCTCTTACCCGCTCCATCGCTCTTTTACCCCGTCTTCCCCTACATAAATAACGTCCAATGTGTGTGTGTGAGGTGTGCGCGTGGATAGCGTGCAGCACGCACATGTGATGTGCGTGTGTGCATGACGGTAGTGTATGTCGTGGCATGCGCGCACGCGCACGCAGCGCGTACGTGTTGTGTGTGTGTGTGTGTAAAGTGTGTGTGTGTGGTGTTGTGTGTGTGTGTGCGTGTGCGTGTGTGTGTAATGTCGTGTTTGTTGTGTCGTTTTCTTTCTGAAGGATTTGTGTGTTTTTAAATCGACTGTATAAGCCTACTGTATAGGCCATGAGTATGTAATTGCGTGGTTGTAATCTTAACCATGCGATAGCGTCTAACTGCAGATATAGACTAGGTGTTGATTTGTAATCTTCATCAGAGTCGAGTGGAGATCAGTTCTTTGGTCAGAGTTCCTGAGTAGTTCCAGCTAGACAAGTTGTAGTGTGTAACACATGTCATTACCTATTCTAATCTATTATTATTATTACCCTCGATTACAACAACTAAATAAACACAGTCAACGTTCAATGTTCTAGTTTCTATGTTTTTGTTTTTTACAATGAACAACTCAGACCGTATTGTCATTATAGATTATTCTTATTAGGGATATTATTACCAACCCTATCAAGACCTGGCTGTTCATCATCATGGACATCGGCGATGCTATGCTCACGATTGTCTTTGGGATTGCCCGGAAATGTGATCAAGCGCGCACAACTAATGCTTCGTCTTCCTTCATCTACGTCACAGTGTTTTCTTCACCGTGTTCTGACACCGTGTAACTGACCAGGACATGGTGCTGATGATCACCACTGCAGAACTCCCTCCGAACAAGGTACTCTTTTAAATCAATAAAGGGATCAGGGCACCTGGCAGTGCAAGATTACCAGGTTTTTAGTGGATGTATCATCGCCTGTATCGTATCAGATACTTGTGTCACTCACCGTGCTCGAAGAGCTGCCTACATGAAAAATGGCCACTAGGGTGTCAGTGCTACGTGGACGAAGAGAAAGTCAAGAGCGTTACTGCTGAGAACTTAGTGCATGCATCGTTCTACTTCTGATGAATTCCCATGCGGCTGTACGGATACATACACACAAATGCAGGTAAAGGTAGGTGTAGACATACAATGCTTCAGACACTCACACACACACACCACACTTTCAGACACATACCCTTGGATTCACTTGCACACTGTTCTCACCCACCACTTTCACACACAGACAACTCACTCAGTAACAGCATTCACGTGGGCGGACACTGAGTCAGATCTGTTGGAGATCAACAAAGACCTTTTAACGCAACATAGCCATACACACCGATTCCTTCGCTACAGCAGAAAGTGTCACACATTGTTGTTTCACCCTGGTTACTGCCAACGTTTCATTGTGATCCTCCTGACAACGCCACTGTACGCGTATATATTTATTGTTTGCCTACCCTATTGATTGAGACTGACTATGCCACTGCCACATATGGACTTGTGAATGTGTTTACCTATACCAGCAACGTGCTGTGGAGATGTACAGAAGTGGTCACAAGCCATCTGACCCTTTTAGACTCGATCACTGAAATTTAGAACTGGCACCAAGTTCGGGCCCAGAGTTCTTGAAATTGGCCCGACAGAGTCAGACTGATTATGAATGATGGTATGAATAATAAGGTGAAGACAGTGAGTTCATGAGCAGAGTCACATGAGGCATGGCACAGTAGTCTTTCTGGCATCCTTCTAGTGACATGACAGTCCAAGACAGTGATGGTCAGAGCAGAGTCTCATGAAAATGGCACATGCACACACACACAATGTATAGTCACAATTACCATGACAGGCGCTATCGAACAACAACAACAACAACAACATACAGTATTATTTACCGCACTGAATCTTGATAGAAATCAAATAAAAGCACACACACACAAAAAACACATTTCGCATTCATAACGCATTCAAACAACAAATGCAATAGAACGCGAAACACACACAGATAACATAAATCAAGGGAATATAGCAGAAACAGAACCTAATGACAAGAGAGAGAAGATAAAGAGAGAGGAGGTTTAATGACGGGGGAAACAGGTGGGTTTTGAGGTTGGCTTTGAAAGCAGAGAGAGTCGGTCGCTGACGGAGGGAGATCAGAGAGAGCGGAAGTTTGGTTTCCAGGAGGTCGGTCATGAGACAAGCAAAAGAGCGCCGACCAACAGTTTGAAAGCTTATACCTAGGGATCTGAAGCTGAACGTAATGTGCGAGCTGGCGTACAGATGGAAATATTGTCGCATGGATAGATTTAGACTTCAAATTTATCGACCAAAAAAAGGAATGATTGCAGCAAACAAATAGTATAAGTGCATGGCTTTGTACTTCGATTTATCGGCAAATATGTAGATTTTACACCCTCCTGCTCTATTTCTTGGTTCTTTTCGTGGTTGGGATAGGGTTAGGTTAGGGTTAGGGATATGGTTAGGGTTAGATGGTCTAGCAAAGGGTGTTTAATTTATCCTATCACTGTGTTGGCATGGGGAAGGAGTTAAAGTTAGCAACGTGTATTTCAACTTTTAAGAGGAAACTGAAGAGACAAGAACAGAGAACGATGTTATAAGGGTACAGGCCTCACAAAGAATACGTAACAAAAGACAGTCAAAAATGAATGCGCTCAGGGGAGTTGTTGTGGCGTGTGTGTGTGTGTGTGTGTGTGTGGTGTTTTGGGGGCTTAAGGAGGGATAGGGTGGTGTCCTCTTGGCATACTGAACAGTACTTATCCTTTTGTTCCAAGAATATTCCTCAAAGCAGCCCCGTGCCCAAAGAACCCCTTCTGCACAAAAGTGGTTATTGATTGATCAATCTTATAAGCGTGGGACCTAGCAAAACGCTCGTTACGTTGCCCAGGTGTGGTGCCATTGTGTGCGCACTGTATGAAATTAGAATGAAACTTAGGAAACCGATTATTCTGAATGCAAAGTTTCGTCCAGAGAGAGAGAGCGGGAGAGGAGAGAGCGAGAGAGGAGAGAACACTGAATAGGTTTGAACTCTGAACTCTGAACTGAGAGAGATAGAGCGAGAGAGAGAGAGAGAGAGAGGAGAGAGAGAGAGATAGAGAGAGCGAGAGAGAGAGAGAGAGAGAGAGAGAAGAGACTTTAAACAACTTTCATGACTGTTAATGTCATTAACAAATGGTTCTTAGAGAGAGAGAGAGAGAGCGAGAGAGGAAAGAGAGGAGAGAGAGAGAGAGCGAGAGAGAGAGATAGAGAAGAGAGAGGAGAGAGAGAGAGAGAGAGAGAGAGGAGGAGAGAGAGAGAGGAGAGATCAAAAAAACAAGTTTTGTGTGGGGTTTTTTTAGTTGCGACATCGTTTTTCGTTTCTTGACTCACGAAAGCATTAACTGCTTAAATGGTTAATAAATACTGCTAGTAGTAAAAGCAGCAGTCAGAGGCGCGCAGCAGTCGTAGTAGTAGTAAGTAGTAGTAGTAGTAGTAGTAGTAGTAGTAGTAGTAGTAAGTAGTAGTAGTAGTAGTAGTAGCAGCGCAGCGCAGCAGCAGCACAGCACAACATAGCAGTACCCGGATATAAGTAACAGCAAAGATGTTCTAATTACGCCGTAGTGATAGTAGTAAATGTTGGGTAACTGTCATGACCGGTCACATTGTTTTCAGACATTGTGACTTTGTACAAAGAAAGAGAAGAGTGTGGTACCTCCTCTCTGTGTTTCATTAGGCAGAGCCACCGCCATTCTAGAGGGCACTACACTTTTGCGCTTTGTTCATCTCCGAAC